>CM073123.1:16663294-16990794 GCA_037039145.1 Fundulus diaphanus | reverse complement strand
ACATTGTAAAAACATATGGCTTTACGATCAACCGGAAGCAGTTCTGCGCACAACGCGGAATCAGTTATATCTGATATAATATATCTGACGAAACTGTTTTTATGACTGTATTTTTTTTTTAGAAAAAATAAGGCATTTTTAATGTCACAGATAATCACATTTAATGACTTTTAATGCCAATTAAGGCCTTAATTTAAAAAAAATTTCATTTAATAACTTTTAATGACTTAATGCCCCGCGGAAACCCTGATTTATGTGTAGTCAGGGAAGAAATTTGAAGACTTCAATTACTGTAACCATAAAAAAAGAAAACTTGAAACGACTTAATTATAATGCATGATCCTAAAACAATGTCAAAGAAAACCAGGATTACTGCTTTTTTCTTTTTTTTTAGAAACCCAAGAAGTACATACACTTAAAAAGATCTTTTTCCCATGCCAGAAATGTATCAATTTGGGAGCAAGGTTTATGTAGCTACAGTTCAACTGTAAGCAAGTGAGGATGCTTTACAGTGAGAAATGAAGACATTTACTCATGTCAGCTGCTAATCCAGCCAGAATATGAGCCATGCAAACTTACATATGTTTTCCTAAACAAGTGTCAGTCCTCCTGCACAGCACTGGTAAATGACACCCCTTTACATATGCACTATTCCCCCATCCCCCCTCCTCCAGAATGCCACATGGGTTGGGCATGCTGCTGTAACAGGAAAAAAAAAGAAGCCTGTTTGCCAACAAAGGCCCTCATGTATGTGTGTGGAACAGAGGGGTTCAGAATGAGAACCAAACACCAAACAAACAGGATTAACCATTGTAGGGGGCAAAGCAGACCAAAGTGACAACTCTGCTACTTTCAAATGGGGGTTGTGCTGTTTGCATATGGATTAAAAACTTTTACCTGCCAATTGGTATAAATACCAAAAACATATTACATCTTCTAAAACCACATTTGAGTAAGTCAGGGGAGATGTCATAATCAAATGGCAAGATATTAAAACCAGATAATATTCAATTAATTTACTGATTACTGAACGGCAGGCTAGTTATTTTAAAAATTCTATTTTTTCCCCCCTACACATTAAATACAATAATACATCGGAACACCCACGCCATAAACACCATAAATGATTCAACAAACAGTATGTACTTTGGTACTTGGACTTTTTTTTGGTATAAAAATTAAATGAACCATGTGCTTACACACCATAAGCTTTGATATATAAATGGGAATATTCTTGTAATCCATTAATGTTCTATTGTTCAAAGCTCCTACCTCTATAAAATAAAGGCCAGCATATTTTTTTAAGTCTCAGGGTTGTAACCCTAACCCTTGGACACCATGGATCAATACAGGATCTGTAAAGGTCTGCATTGAACAACATGTTTTTTTTTTTGCTTAAATACATGCTTAAACACAAACTTCAAATTCATCCATACTACCTGAGCCCATCCCAACCACATAGATTGTCTCTCCGCAGCCCTCTTCTATCCGCTCTTTCAGTTGTCGTAGTAATGAATCGTACTGTTCTCCTGTTGGGCTCACAAGAACCAGCTGCAAATGAGAAACAAAGAGCGAAACTAACTATATTTGAAACGTCTATACAGCAAACCACATAAAACCTTTCGTTCTTCGGCTTATAGTTCAAGTGTTGACGACTTTAAATTTCATTTTGGTTCCTCATGATTTAATTTAGCATAAAGTAGAAATATCCTTTATTAACCCAGAGTGGGGAAATTAAGGCGTACCAGCAGCAAAGTGAAAGGTAAATGGAAGCACACTGATACAAAAGGTTATATATATATATATATATATATATATATATATATATATATATATATATATATATGAATAGAGACTGCCTCGTCAGGGCAAAAAGTGCAACATAAGAAAAAAAATTCTATACAGTATGCTAAGGTTAAAGAATTATGCAACTTAGTATTGTGATCTAATTTCTTTTCTTTTTTTTACAAAACGTGCATCTGTATTTATTCATTAAAAAATAAAAACGTCAACAGTTAATGTTTGTACAGCAGATACAACCCGTGTATATTACATCTATTGATACATGCATGGAGGTGTCTTCAGGTCTGCACAACTAACTCAAGCTGCATCCTGATTTGACATCGCTGCTCTCCAAACTTTTCTGTTTTTAAGAAATCAAAACCCCCTGCTCGGCTGCAGCGCCTCTTAGATGCACCTGTAAACGCGGCCTACCTTGTAGCTCAAGTCTAGATGATCCACAGACTCCCCATTTGTCCCTTCGCCGTCCGCAAAGCCTTCTGCCCCCATTGGATCGTCGGCACATCCCCGGTCCGGTGCGAACATGCAAGCTGGTACTATGGACTCTGGTGGTGTTGCGCCTGGACATGTCGCTGGCTCCGTCGCCGCTGACGCCATATCTGGAGACAAACCGCGCAAACAATAATCAGGATTACATTATTTTACATAGCTCCTTAGCTGTGCCTGACTGGACATGACTGTTTGATATTGCCAAGAAGAAAACTTAAAAGTTAGGCTATCGTATGGCGCTAGCTAACGCTAACCAAACACCGAACTTGAAAGTGAGAGAATAGTTCCATACTCAAACAAACGCAACATAACGTACACGTATCAAGGCTTTTTTTACTTTTATTTTTGCATTAAAAACAGACTGCTGAGTGGGTCGGTAGTAGCATACCAGTAGATAAAAGCTAGCCGCCAAGCTAACTTTGTTGTTTATTCTGTTTGGCTTCGATTTCTGGGCTCACAGTTTTTGCCTCGCCCATTATTAAAATAAAGGCAAATGATTGGCTCCACCCCGACACGTCATACGAGAAAGAGGTTGTGTTGCATTTGTGGAACACGGAAAAACAAATTTTAACCTGCATTACCTTGATAAGTTAATGCTAAACGTATGAATACGTGGTAATATTTACGAGTGAATGGCCTATAACATATGTTCAATTTTAATCCTCACTTCAGAATGTAAGAAATTATTTTAAAACAAATCAAATACTAAAAATGTGTTACATATTCTTCATCTTAAAATAACTACGAAAAAACGAAACTATTAACTTAAACGTTCCTAACCTCAAGCTAACTTAATTCCTTTAAAATAAAAAAACTAATAAGCAAAGTGATATCTTGAGAATAGGGATTCTATTCCGTTCTTTGACCATTACAAAGAACGGTCTGGCAAGTAAACAAATGCATTGAATGCAGCATAAGGTAAAAGCCACGCCCAATTGAGTGGGCGTCACCCTGAAACCACGAGTCCATGACACGTAGACAACCCATGCAAGGCGTACCATATTGATAATAAACAACGAAATAAATTTAAGAAAAATTAACATGTCATAAAAAATATATTGCCTTTTATTGGTTGCAGCACACTTCTTTTATGAATCCCAAGTACTTCTACCACTCATTTACTGTTACTGAAGTAATTCTAAGGACAATTAGGGTTGTTGACTGTTAAGGGACGTTTGTGAGACCGGAGTCCAAAAGTCGTAGAAAATCTGGGATGAATATTTTAAGCCAGAATAGTAATGTAACGAAAATAACAGGCAGTACCAGGGTTTTTGCATTGACATTTTATTTATTTATTACTAATGGTGGCGCTGTTGCCTTGCAGAAACAAGTTTATGTGTTCAGATGTCTGTATGGAGTCTTTCTGCATGGGTATATGCACATTTGTTGGTTCTCTCCTGGTACTACGGGTTCCTCTGACACCCCTATTAGGTTAATTGGTCTCTCTAAATTGCGCTTAGGTGTGAGTGCATGGTTGTTTGTCCTGTGTGCCTTTAGTTGGCCTATGATGGGCTGGAGTTCTTTTCTGGGTGTGACCTGCCTCTCTCCCAATAACTGCTAGAGATAGACACCAATTGCCCCCTGTAACCCTGCATGAATAAGTGGGTTTAGACAATGGATGGCTGAATGGATAAATGGATGAAATATTAATAAATATAACATAATACTAATCTTTGTCATTTCAACACACACTCCAATAATGCTTCACTTTAACCAGATGATTGTACACAGGTGTACAACATACTGCAAATGATCAGGGCAGGACTGACCTGTTTTTAACCTATTCTACTCATTCTCTATTTTGTATGCGCTGATGAAGTTCTTTCTGACCGAAAGCTCACATTAAAAAGTGAAATCTTGCACAGTGCGCGGGATTCTTTTGTTTGCTTTTGGACAATTTTTGGCTTCCAGAACCATTGCTAAGACATATCCGGGTTGAGCAGTAGACTTGCTGCAACATAAATTCCTATGAAATTAGTCCTCTGCATTTAACTGAACCCTTAGGGAACAGTGGCCTACTGTTGTGCAGCACCCAGGGACTATTGTGGGGCTAAAGGCCTTGTTCTGAGACCCAGAGGTGCAATCTGTGGGATTCTCACCCGGACACTTGCGCCCTGCTCTAACCACGACGCCACCACTCCCCCAAAATGTCCATATAATAAAAAGCTGATTATAAGGTGACAGCTTGACGAGATGAGTAGCCCGTGATCTTTTTCTTTTGTGAAGTCTGCGTGTCAGGTTAGTTCCATACGCCAGCACATAGGAATTGTATTTAAACTGTTACTTGTTTTCAACATTTTGGCTTCACATAAGAGGCACCTCGATTTAATTACATTTTACTTAGGCATTTTATTATTTACATAGTTCATAATTAAACTAAATGTCCCTGGAAAACACTAACAAACACCACAACAAATAGTACATATATACTGTACAGATGTATACATAGCTCTTGGTTGTTTAAAAGAACAATTAATTTCCTGTTTGCTGTTTAAACCTAGAAGATCAATCTTATTTCTTTGTTTCTAGAAATTATGCTGCAGCCAAATAATTTTCCAATTCTTGGATCAATAATCAATAGCACATCTTATCTTATGATATACTGCAAAGAATAGGCTCTGCTTACATGCAAACCTTGCGTTTTCATACTTAAAAGCAGTACACCACTACTAACCTCCTGCCAAAAAAAAGTAAAAAGTAAAAATTGCCATTGTTTAGAACAGGGGTGGCCAACTCCGGTCCTCAAGAGCCGGTGTCCTGAAACTTTTAGAGGTTTCCCTTGCCCCAAACACCTGAATCAAATAGCACAATTAGCTCCTCAGTATGCAGTCAGGTTCTGCTAATTAACTGATTATTTGACTCAGGCGTGTCAGACCAGGGACACATCTAAAGGTTGCAGGACACCGGCTCTCGAGGACCGGAGTTGGCCACCCCTGGTTTAGAACGACCAATCAAAAAACAGCAGTGCGGGAGGGAAAGGTAGTGCTTTTATTCAATGCACTTTCAGTATTTGGAGTGAAAATTGTCTGGGCAAAGTGAGTTAAACGTGTGAAAAAATTGCATCTATTTTCAGAATATTAAGAGTTGGCAACCCTGGTAAAATGCTGTCCAAACTCAAAAGACGTATTGTGGTGCTTTACACCATAAGAAGTATTTGTACCCTTTACACTTGAAAAGTAGTAGTAGCACTGTATCCACTCACTTTGACTCCTCCCCCCCAATAATTGGCTCCTTCCTTCCTTCCTTCCTTCCTCCAACGTCACAAGCAGTATATAAAGCATTAACCTGCATGCAGAACCTTCTCACTCGAGAGAAAACCCACCAAAGACAGCCAAGATGGTAAGTAGTGTGGAAATCTACATTTTTAACATTGACAGATATGTTTAATTGATTTTAAAAATACATAAATTTTTTTAAACTAGCAAACACTCGATTGAGATTAATTTAGTCTTCAATTTGCGATAAAGTTTGAATATTTTCTCCCTTTAAAATTATATAAACTGCATATAGAAAAAAAAACATCAATTATCTTATAGGTATTTGATTGTTTGTACATTATTGTTCAAGCAAATATGGAAATGTTTTAAATGTTCAAGTGTAATGCTAGTAAGATGAACAGAAAACCATTCTCTGACACTTCCTTTTTACCTGACTAAAACATACCGGAAGCCTATGTCAAAAGTCACTGAGACAATCAAAAAACTATACTGATTCCAAAATGTAACATTCATGTCTTGCATTTTATTTTATTTCATGAATATTGACAAAATAAAATGAGAAAAGAAAAAAACAGTTCTTAGCAAGCATGTCGCTTTTTGATAGTAAAAATATTGCTATGCAGTTTAATCGTCATTGAAGTCAATAGAATATTTGGAACGCACCCCCATAGAGGTCAATGCTGAATATTGTCCAGCACGTTCTCTGCAAAGTCAATGATAAACCAGTTCTAATCTGACAATAGGGTTGTATAAAGTGAGGCAACTATGGGCGCGGTATAGATATAGGGGACAAAATGTTGAAGTTCATGTTTAAACTGTGCACCCAGCACGAGATGTAAAAGTGGGAATGGGATTTATAGCTTTATTGACTAGATAAACAGCTTCATAGAACTGAACAGCCATCCCTGGAAAGTCTGGGCGACTTTCCTGATTACAAATGCATGAAGTTAAAAATAGCTAATTTACATTTTTAAAATACATTTTTACTTTCTCTACTTGTACACACATACTTATAGAGTACATTTATTGATGTCTCTTCAATGTGCACTGTATAGTATTGGAGAGTCATTTAGTGGGGGTGTCCTTTTATGTTTTTACTGCATCTACATGATGGCCGCATGTCTCTGAACAAATACAGCACCTTCCTGTTTCCTCCTTTTTTGCAACCCTTGTTCAATTGTTTTAATCCTGGTTAATCATCAACTGCTAAGATAAGAACAGAGCTTCTCGTTCTTTTTCTCATAACTGAGTCTCAGCATATAGATGGAACTCACCAAAATCCTGCTGGTAATAGCTGAACGGGCATCATGTGACTGACTCGAACATAAAAGTGCTTATGAATGCATCTACGCCTCTTACAAAATAGATTTTTACTTATATGGAAGAGAAATATGTCATCAACAGGATCCAGTTTTTAATCAATGACAAATGCTTTTTTTATCTTTGATAACTATGAATTCAGTGTTTGCCCTAGTAAATTAGTAAATTAAACATTTGCATGTATTTCATAATAATATATATTTTTTTCCAACAGCAAGTCAAGGACATGACATTCAAGGAAGGGATGGAGTTTAAGATCCGAGTCAGGCCGGATGTGAATTGCAACAGGTATACACATGCTTCTCCTCCAGCTCAGTAATGCTTTATATACTCCAATATGTAGTAGTATGTTGACTTTTAATCAAGAGGAAGCCACACTGTGTAATACAAATTTATGGCGATGTGCTTCTTCCCTTTGGTCTCTTTTAACCTGTTTTTGCTTCCACCACAGCTTTGCAGTCAACATTGGTCATGATCCTGACAACATTGCACTGCACTTCAACCCTCGCTTTGACAGCGGAGGACTCCAGAATATCATTGTCTGCAATTCCTTGTCTGGAGGTTGCTGGGGCGAAGAACAGCAAGAGGGAAGTTTCCCCTTTGCGCGTGGGGAGGAATGCAAGGTGTGTGTGTGGAATCATTTTTAAAATGTCAGCAAAAAGACACACAGACTTAAGTTTATCTCTGAAGAATGTGAAAACAGTGTTAAGCACCCAAGATCTAACACAGAAATACATTAAAGAAGCCCTTTGTATAGGAGGTAAATTTTCTAGCTGTCAAAAGAATATTTGCGACTAATCAGAAAAACACTGGATACAACAATCGATATAAGCGTTTTTAGGTAAGAGTAAGTTCAATTGCAAGCAGTGGACACACGATAGTGGTAAATGCCAAAAATGAACATTTAAACATTTAATTTAAACAGTCTTATATTTTAGCTAATATCTGCAGAAACATAAAGACCACGCATTGTTTGTTCTAAAATTCTGAATACTAAGCAAACTGATCTTTGCATATTGTAATTCCAGTGCATATCTAAAACGCCTCCTAGTTATTGTCTCCTTATGGAACAATGTTTGTGAGAGCCTGAAACACATCAGTTATAGTAGACATAAATATAACTGACAGAAGACGACTGAATAAGATAAATGTGATGTAAAAAGTCTGAACCAAAAGAAATATGAGAATCTTTAAACCTGAAAACATGATTTTAACAAAAAAATAACTTGTGTGGTTCCTTCCTTCTCTCTTTTTGTTTCTAACATTCTGCAGTTTTACATCAACTTCAACAACGAGCAGTTTTATATCAAACTTCCAGATGGCACCATGATGAACTTCCCCAACCGTCTGGGAGAAGTCAAGTACAAGTTCTTTGACGTCAGCGGCGATGCAAGAATTGTGGGAATCAAGCTCAAGTAGAGGATAAACTCCTTTCGTAATATTCTGATCTGAATCCCATCACATTATTTGCTGGTTGCAGAAATAGTCTGTTTCAGGGGGCTGAGTCCAGGCCAGATTGCTGGTCTTTTATCATGCTGAAAAACAACTGTGCACTGATTGTAATGAGAGGGAAAAACCTAAAGATGGAGCCAAAGCATATGTTATTTCACTGCTATTGCCTTAACAGCTCATCAATAAAGCTGACAAAGGAAAAAGCTTGACTATTTTCTTTTACTTTCCTGATAATTAATAATTACACTCATACTGAAAAACATTTGCATGATATTTGTCCTGCATTGTACACAAAATTCACACAACAGCCATCACATATTTAAAATGTAAAGACAGATCTGCTGGAAGCCTTGAAAGAAATGTGTAAACTAGCCTGCTTATGTTTGATAGTAATACAATCTCTGCTCAAATTGATTATTTGATAGCTGCCAACGGAAGCTGAAAACCTTTTAAACGATTACGACTAAAGAAGCAATCAGAACCAAGCTTTAGTGTTGAGCATCATTAGCAAAACATTACAAATGGGAAGAGACAGACAGTAAAGTGTAAAGCATTGTAATGTGAAAGAAGGGACTGAATTTAGCAGATGTTAGATGAAGCACTCTGTCAGAAACAATTTGCAGTCGGACTCAAAAGAGCCCTGTAGAGAGTGACTGAGGAATGTAACACAATTTAACCACATTCCCTGTGAGGACACAGAACCTCATTTACAAGTTAAGAAATGCGTTCAATATAGCTTTAACCAATTTAGAGATACACTTTTTGAAAATGTTGCAAACCCCTAATAAGAATCAAAACAGGAATAAAACCACTATCCAAGTATCCGTTTCAAACTTACTAAATTATGGTATTTGTAATGCTCTTGCTTTACTTCAGAGGACCTGGAGTTCAACATTATGCGATCAAATATCCATCTGCCTCCATATCTGCTGGGCTGTCTAAATATGTACCATTGTTACCCATGACGTGTGTCTCACATTTAAGATCTGCCATGTGGAAGACATTTAGAAATGTAAAACATAAATCATCTAACTGCAATTAATTACGAATATAAGCAGACTGTCAATTTTAAACTTCTGATTTAACATCATAAGTGGGAAGGAGGAAAAGCCTTTTTTAATATGAGGAATTTAAGGAAGGAGGTATAATTCAAATGCGATCGAAGGTAAAATATTTTAGAAAGAGGGGAAAGGAACTGCCCACAAAAAACAGTCATTGTACAATATATAAGATAAAAATGTGGTTTCCTTTATATCTTTAATTTCCAAATGTGTTTAAGTTTGTGTTATCAAAGTTTGCTGTGATTAATATGGTTCAATTTAAAGAAAAATATAAGACCAGTACACTGTTGGATGGAGCTGCCTTGTAAGCTGCTGCCATTTGGGCAACAGGAATTGGGCTATAAATGAGTAATTATTGGTAATCATTTCATCCTTTACATTATCAGGTTATGGCTAAAATTTTTTCTATTCTATTTTTTCTATTTTTACCATTTTGTGTTTGTTGCACCCCCTTGGACAAATCTGTTTATTCATTTAGCTAAACTTGGTAGTAGATTTTCTGCAACAAAAAAAGAAGAGAAAAAGAGAACCTTCTTTTTGGAGAATCACACCTCTTTACACACTTTCACCCACTATTTTTGAACAGTTACAAAATCTTTCAGGATAAAAGAAATGGTTACTGACAGAAAATATTTGGGTAGCTCCAGTTGGAGCACTGGCTCTCTTATGTCCTCCAAGAAGATGGAGAGTAACTGCCCCCCTTTGTCCCGCCTGAATCTACTCAGCTTTAGTTTTAAATGTAAAAAAAAAAAAATTCACACAGCATGTTGAAACATAAAATGTCTAAAAATGTCTTCTCTTGGGCTGGTGAGTCGAATATGTTCCTTTGCCGGACTGTACGGTGATCCATCAGAGTTCCTGAAGAGGTGTTGTCACGGCTGTCCCAGGATCAGCCCTGCTTGATCCCCCAGACTGACCCTTCTGAGCCAAATAATCTTTATAGTTACGAGTCAGAAGAGTGTAAAGAAATGGATTGATGCAGCTGTTCCCGTAGGTAAGACACGTGACAAAGAAATTGACATAATTGTGAGCTGCTGCAGACAAAGCTTTGAGGGAATCTGGGGAGAAGAGTTTAGCGAGCTGCCATCCCCAAAAAGGTAAGAAACAAGCCCAATAGGCTACTACAATACTCAGTATCATTGATAACACTTTTTGTTTGAGTCCTTTCCTCCGGGCTGAGTGGCTACTACCTCCTAAACTTGTCTGCACTGTCCAGTAGCGCCTTGCTAGCCCTGCATACAATCCAACAATGATCAATCCAGGGAGTAAAACACTTGTGAAAAACAGTACAGTGAGATAAGCCTTGAAGGCCTCTGGTGTCCAGGTAGGGAAGCAGATTCTCTTAACAAAGCCATGTGCAGTCGGCTTGCCCACCCTGAGCTGTATCATAACCATCATGGGAAGTGTTAAGATGAAAGCCAGCCCCCAGATAATTCCTGCAGCGAGGCGTCTGTTGCGAGAAGATGATCTGTGGGCACTGAAGGGCTTAGCCACGGCACGATAACGTTCCAAGCTCATCGCAACCAAAATGAAGACGCTGGCATGCATGGTGAGGAGATCGAGGCTCAGAAGGACACGGCAGCCTGCCTCACCGAACAGCCAGTCATGGACAAAGTAGGTGCAGATAACAAAGGGGATGGTGGAGAGGTAGAGGAGGTCAGCCAGAGCCAAGTTAATGATGTAAACGTACATAGAACCTGTCCGGCACAAAGCAGCTGAGCGTGTAATGATGAGTGTGTAAATGTTGCCTGCCAGTCCTATGGTGCACATGACTAAAAGCATGCCACCAAGCAGGGATGTCACCCAGAGACCTCCACTGGCACCAGCACCACTACCACCCACTTGGGAAGCTTCATCTCCAGTCCCCGGGGTCAGACCAGGTCCCAGCAAGGGAGTAACGGTGGCATTGGGAGTGCAGTTCATTGCAGGTTTATAGATCAAGAATTAAAGTGGAGAGGCTCTCTGTCTGACTTTGTGAGAACATCTTCTAAATAATCCAAGATGAAATGATCAACTCTTGACAGTTTGGGATGTCTGAGACTAGTTAAACCTGACCAAAGAGAAAACAGAAAATGACAATAAGTGTTGGGGACAAGACAGGATGATATAGAGCAGATTTAAATGCAATACTCACATGACTTGAGTCCCAAAATTGCAATGTTCTCACTGACTGCAGAGATCTCTCCCTCTGGGTTAAAGTAGAACCGACATATTTTGTGAGCAGTAGGGAAACACAGCTTGTCAAATGGAGCAGACTGTTTCAAGTCTTTGATAGTGAGCTCTTGCAGAGTTGAGCTCTGTTCTCAGAAGCAGTTTTTACAATGGAGAGGTGGGGGAAAAAAAATCCCCTTTTAATTTGAACGCAACTTGTAATTTTAAGCAATTCCCACTCATTTAACTTGTCTTGAAGGCATCATGAGAAGGTTATATAAATAATAGTCTTGCATCCATTTAGTGTCAAACGTATCTCTGTCCCTCTAGACTTCTGTCCCAACATTGGCATTTGAGGCACCGAGGTAAAAATCCTTCTTTTCCATATTATCCATGGTAATTTCCTGCTGGTCTTGTTCATCTGTGTGGTTTCCCGTGGTGGCAGATGAACCCTCTGTTTCTCCTAGTTTCTGAAAATCTAGCTTTGACAGAACTGCTTCCTTTGAGGTTTTCTTGGTTGCAGTCCTCTTCTCGCTCCTTTCACATCTTTCCTCCCTCTTTCTCACCAGGGTGAAAAGCTGGCATGGGCCTATTGATTTATGGGGTATTCCTCCCTGGCCTCAACCTAATATCTCTTAACACCAAGGTGTGGTTTTAGACACCACAGGCTGCTGGCTGGGGCAACCATTGTATAGTGCAAGTTAGAAGTTTATATACTCCCATCAAAGTTCATGTAAACTTGAAAGGTGTTATTTGTTTGCTTTTAAACAGAGTTTATACTATTCTTTTTTTCAACATGCTTTCAACTTTAAGAACACTTTAAGAATCCTTAGCTCTTGTGCCACCGTCACCCCTGTAATATGGAGAAGGAGGAGGACTACTTCTTGTTTTGACATTGAAGTTCAAGTTAATCAAAAATAAGAAAATATACAGCTCAAACTGGGGAGCAGTTAAACTTGTGCACAAAATTATTTCTGTAAAAAATTTAAATTTCTTTTTGCAATTTCATATAGATGATGAGTATAGAAATGTCTGACCAGCGAATGTGAGGAGTAGTCATATTGCCACTTGAAACATCACGTGTTCTGGTAACGCGTGTATATTAGTAAAAATAAACTGACTACAAATCTATGAAGACAATGAATATCAAACCACAAGTTGAACACACAACCCCTTAGAATACTGAAATAAATTTTATTACAAGTTTTTCATTAGTTAAAATTCTACGCCAGTCAGCAATTGGGGAAAAAATAAAATACCTTTAATGAAAAGCAAAATATAACAGTGAAATTCGTACATTTTAAAAATATATAAAAATTACAAGTATTATTAAAAGGCAATCCTTAGAGCTACAGTAAAAAGAAAGTACATCCCTGTCAAATTCTTCCGCTTCTGGTGTCCTTAGTTTTGTCTTTGTTCAAAAATAGATAGGTATGTGGATATACTTACAATTAGATTTCAGTTATTTTTTTTACAAAAAAAAAAAAAATCAAATTAATAGAGGATTGGGTTTCTTTTAAACGTGACTGCAGGTGTTATCCAAATACATTTGGAAGGAGTAATTTAAAAAAACAACAGTTGTACCACATGGAGGTGCTGCTAAACCATGAAACTGCTACCATTTTTCAGCACCTTGCTTGAATATAATTTTCAAAGTGCCTTCCATAAGAGCTTTTTTTAAGAGCACTTAAAAAACCATGCATGCATTTTCTTCTGGAATAAAACACAAAAACAAAATACTGAACTTTAGACACTAAGATGTAGACAGTAACAATTATATATATATATATATATATATATATATATATATATATATATATATATATATATATATATATATATATATATATATATATATATATATATAGTTGATATATTATTTTTCTTTCTCTGAGGAGTTGTACTTTTTAACTCAAAGAAACATTGCAGTACAGACATATTTCCCCCCTGTAACTTATTGTACAGAATATTCAACCTTGTAACCAAAGCACCTAAATACTCTCCAATAATGTATAATGTTTGAGCATTTGCTCATCCCAAAAGCTTAGATCATAGTGTTTCCCACCACCTTGCATATTGTATTACCTGCAATTTTACCAGCGGTAAAAATTAAATACTTGGGCAGAAATATCTGGCACAATAGTAACATGGCTTCAATCACAGTCTAAATATACATAAAAAAAACTGTTATAGCACTTACATGCATTAAATTAATTATGTCACAATTTCATACAACAGTTGTTTGTTTCATGAAAGCTTTGCTTCTAAAAATGTAAGTTGCTTGGCACAAAAAAATTCTGCATGTTATTATTCAATATGAGGAGTAGCCACAAGTATATAAAACAGAAAAAAAGTGTCCTCGAGATTTAGTCCAAAGTCGTAAATAATTTTGGAGTTCGGTAAGACTGTTTCACAATTCAAGAATCAATAAAAAAAAAATCTAGCACTGAAATGAACATACAATTAATCTTTTACAACAATGCTTTAATAAAATTGTTCTCAGTTTTAACCTGAAGTCCATGTTTTTGGGATTGTGCCACAAACTCCAGCTTGCGAGTAGCTCTGTTGGTGTTGAGCCTGTCAGACTGTTGATGGGCGTAGAGGGGAGGAAAAGGTCCCGGAGGCCTCAGATCTGTCAGTGTCTGTGCTTTAACAAGGCCTCCACTTGAACACAAACATACATCTGAAGTTAGTAAAAACGCTCAAACTTGCTTTCTGCAGAAAACTACCTCCATCATCATTAGTGTAATCGGGTCAAGCATTTCAGATATAATGAATATACATTTTGTTAAGTAAATTACTTTGCTAATGTCCAAAATGCAGCAAACTTAACATTTTAAATACATTATATTTGAAATATATTGTTTCAAAACAACATCCCTGCTAACATGATAAAAGGTCAAGGCAAACATTGCATTTTAGATATCAATTTGTAAGCAGTCCTTAGTTTATATTACTATAAACATTTGCATTTAAGGAAATGCAAATGTAACGCCAAATGACTAGGATCACAGGTGCTGTGCAACATGATTTTAGTAATATTTTAAAAGCAACGCAGAAGTTAATGGGGATTTCACATTTTTAACTGTCTTTGGAATCTTATATTCCAGATTGGTGTGATTTTCACAGCTAGCATTACCTAAGCTGCCGTCTTCGAGTGTAGTCCCTAAAGAATGTAGATCAATACCATGAATCTGAGATTTCACTCATATTCAGTATGTTAAAAAAAACATAAAACAAAGCAGCTTTTCTGTACTCTGTTCAGCCTTGTTTGCTTTAAGCTTTGGTCTCTAATACTTTCTCTTCTGATACTGAAAACACTATTGAATTTTCATCCTAGACTTAGAGGTTTAAACAGGCAGTTTCTGGTAAACAGGAATTTCTCTGGCAATTTTAGTTCATGCCAAAATTATTTTCTTTAGATCATAATTTTAATTTTTTTTTTTTTTTCTTTTTACAAAAAAAAGACTCATCACTATAGGACAAATCCACCATTTACTGTTTTTTGAGCGCTTGTCTGGAAATGTTTTGGTTTTATGTCTATATTTTGGCATAATGAAACCAGACTGTCAACTTTAATTTCTATACTACAGCCACTGTAGTATAACTTTGTGGATGAAAATTTATATTTCTGTCAAATTCTAGCAGCAGTAAACAATTGCATCTATCTAGATAGTAAGGATCCCATCTTTGGTTTAAACTGTGCTTGAATTATTCAGACGTTTTTAACTGCAGGCCAGCTACTTTTTCAGAAAATGTTTGTCAAGATTCGGGAACAGTAGTTGAAGAATACAAGCCAGTCAGTACAAAAAAGCCTCACTTTAACACAAAACACACTACAGGCGGTTAATGTGACTGTAGTCAGGTAAAGAACATAAGCCTGTTGTAGTCTAGGAAGACAGTGATATCATGCCTACTTATGTCAATCTTTTCCCCAGGGTGGAAAGTTTGATTTCATGATGAAAAGTATGGGCCTAAAAACATGACATGACTGAAACATCATTAGTTCAACTTAGTAGTCCAATTGTTTTTAATATTTGCTTTTAGTGTCTATTTCCCCATGTTTAACTTTGTTTCTACATTTTATTCCAACTTGCTTTTATTCTGTTTTATTTTCCCATGTTTTAATCATGTAAAGCAATTTCCATTGTCTTTGTACTGAAATGTGCTATACAAATAAATTTGCCTTGCCTTACTTATTTTATTTATTGATATAGTGGCAATAACAAATGGTGTAAACAAAAGATGTGAAATTTTTTGCAACTAATTAAAAAACATTTCAAAATTCTGAGTCCTTACTTGTGTGCTCCTGAGGGGTCATCTGAGCGTCGATAACGTTATTAAAATGTTTCACCCAATCCTGTTGGTCACTCTCTGTCTCACAGGTAAACAGGAAGCAACGGTCTGGTGTGTTTATTGTGATGCCATATTGCCAAGCGCCGTTACAGTGGACCCCAGCCGGTAAGCCGGCAGAGGCGCTGTAACCATTGTCCCTGTTCCCAAAGAATATTTCACCTTTAGCAAAGGCATCCTTCAGACACAGACAGAATAAAAGAAAGAGGCAACAATTATAGACAACACTCTTTATCATGCCACATATGATCTGCAATTTATATGGAGAGAGATCGTGTTGCTCAATGTTACATTTAGAATTATGTGGTACACCAGTATGCGAGTTGTTAAGGTAAATGCGACTTTCAAAAAGATATATACATGTTTTTAAAAATAAAAATCTGAAAAGTCTAGTAAGGATATGTAACCAACTGCCTTCTGAAGTCACCTAATTAGAAAATCAATTTTACCTTGGTTTAACTTATTATTGGCATACATACAACTGATCCTTGAAGGGCTTGGATGTTTGTATGACAAGATTAAAGAACAAACAGTATCATGAATTGCCCTAGCTTTGAACAACTGACTGAGCACTGCTCAAGCTATGTTCTGAATATGGAAAGACTATTGAGCAACTGCAAACCTACCAAGACATCAGTCAACCTAAACTGATAGGTGTGGCAGTTGGAGCATTAACTAGAGAAAAAGCCAAGATGCCAATGGAGGCTCTTGAGAAGCTGCAGAAATTCACAGTTCTAGTGGATAGCTCTGCTTACATAATACATAATGCAGTTAGGGGGATCAAAAATCCAATCGAGAATCTGTCGCAAAACTTAAAAATCATTGTTCAAGTCTGACTAAGTTTGAGCCATTTTTCAAAGGAATGTGCACAGACTTCTAATCTCTAGACTTGCAGATGTGATAGGTATGTACCCCTGAAAATCTGGCAACCATATTTGCAGAGAAAGGGGGGTTCCTTAAAGTACTGGTTCAGCATTGCTTTGAGGAACAATAATACACAGAAGTGACTTTATCCATTTCACAATTATGCACTACTTTTTGTTGTTCTGCTTCATAAAAATCGATTGTGGCAGTTGAGAGTATAAGACGATGGATAGACATTTATCTTAGTTCACAAAAGGGTGTAAAATCATTGCAGTTCAACAGATGTTAGTCTGTCAGAAAAACGCCAATCACCACAACCAGTGCATAATTTTCCCCCCATCCAAGCTGTGCTCTACAGCTTCTCAAACCAAGATGATGACTATATTAACCAAGCAAAAAGACCAAGTGTCAATAAATGGAAGGGTCTGAAAGAAGCATGGTTTTCAGGAATTTATCATGAAGAAAATGCTCCTTTATTTGTAATCTTATGGTAAAACTGTTTTCCTGGTGTTGATCAGGACTCTGGCAGCAGTATTTTGGATAAGCTGCAGACAGCTGATAGATTTTTGTAAACACCAGAAAAAACATTGTTAATGTAATCTAACCTACATAAAATAAAAACATTGACCAGTTGGTCTGTGTCCTGTTTTAGCAGGAAACCCTTTGTTCTGGCAATATTTTCTGATGATAATAAGTTATTATAATAACAGACTAAGACAAAAAAGCAGTCTTGTTGAGCACTAATCTGCATTTTTGGGACCAAAACCTACCATTTCGGTCTCATCATCATTAAGCTGGGAGAAATTCTGACCTACCCTATTATCAAATCATACAGATGGTAAATAAAAGTAGCCCTTGAGGAACCCCACAACTGCTTTTTATTTGTCCAGATCTATAATTGTCAAGTGATACAAAGTAGTCCTGGTCTGTTAAATAATATCTAAACCAGTTTAGCACAATACCAGCCAAACTTACACATTTTTCCAGCCTATCAGTTAAGAACTAGGCCACTTCGTTCAGTGTTTAATTGCATGTCTCTCCAAGACAATGCTAATGGATGAGCTTTTACTGTTACTATGTGTGTGCTCTTTCATCCGTAAAGGTGGACTATAAGGTACACAACTCACAGCAAGAAGGTTAGAAAAATATTTTGAATGCCTTTTTTACGTTATATTATTGTACTCAACATAATTGACTAAAATCGCTATTGCCAAGTGATTTACAAAAACTGGGATAGGAAATCAGCCACAAAATTCTGACTGGTAGATCACAAAAATTACAATCTTTCACTTTTTATGCCTGTAAATAAACCTGTGTGAGCACAGATTGACATACCAATGGATCTTTGAAGTACATCAGTCGTCTGTGGTCCAGTGTGAACCAACGTTTCTTGAAGCCCTCCGTTTGCTATGCAGACATTCAAGGAAACAAATCCAGAAATAGAATCAGGAACACAGAAAGAAAGCAGCATTGTGCTCTCATCAATAGTGCTGTCTGTGTATTTTAAACTGAAGCATACTCTTGTTATTTGTTTTAAGAAAGTGCTTGCTGGTTAACGCAACCTATAAGAATTGTTCCAGGGCTCCAAATTCTTTAGATACATTTTTTTCAAACCATCAGTAGATGCACAGTGATAAAGGAAAGCCTTGTTCTTTCAGAGAAATTCTAAATACCATAAATAGTCATGGACAAATTCCAGCCAAAATATAGAAAAAAATATTGACACATTTTTAATTTATAAATAAATATATTCTTTGCTAGCACACTGTAAAAAAGACCCCAGGCCGGGAATCAAACCCATGACCTTCCTGCTGAGAGGCAGCAGTGCTACCAACTGCACAGCCTGTGAATTGATACAAATCTAACTAAATCTACTCAAAGCAGCAGGTTAGTGATTTATTTCATCTGCCTGCCTAACAGAGATTAAACTGACAATCTGTGTCTGGATGACAGCAGAACAGGTTGGGTCACAGAGCCTCAGATGGTTCAAAAGCTTCCTTTGATGGAGCCTCTGTCTGAATCTTCTGCGTGAAAGCAGCTCTAGGTATAGCCAACATTACACAATGATTGCATGATGATTACACAAACTTTTTACAAATGCTTCTTTGTTTGTTTGCACAGCACATGTCTGCATTTGTATTTGAGAGATGAGAATGAAGACAGTTCTCTGAAGGAAGCCTTTCATTTCCTCAGTCAGACTGATGGACAGAGGAAAGTCAGTCAGTGGGTAATCTAAGCTGTCTGCCAACCAGTCAGACAGAGGGGAAAATCAGTTACGCTGACAGCTGAGCTAGTTCTCCATTTAGCCCTGCTTTTTTCAATTAAAGACAGGAGAGCATAAGCTGGAATAACAGGAGGCAGTTGAACTGTGTGTTTATCTTGCTATGGGCTGATCCTGAAGCCAAGCAGACTGACAATTACTGTTTCTTTTGAGTTTTGGCATGCATGACAAATTGAACACAGTTTAATTGAACTCTTCGGTTTATTTGCAGTAATGGGGAGGATCAGATAACAAATAGACCAAAAGCTGTCATGGAATATAGGACAGGTTGTTTTTCACAGTAAACAAATCATCATAGAATTTAGGAGCATCTTTAAAATGTTAATGTTAAATGGAGAAAATAAATTAGGAAAATCTATGTTTACCTTTTTTTTTTTAAAAATAATGACATCTGCTGGAAATTTAAGAGGCTTTTTGGTGAAGGAGTAAAGTAAATAATTTATGGGTGGATGGGTTAAAGCAAAGGAAAGGAAAAACGGTGCATATACTAACAAGCACTAAAAGGTTGTTTTTCCTTTTTTTAAACTGTGAGGTAAATAAGACAAACAAGGCCAGTAAGATCAGGTGAACAGACAAAAATACAAACAAAAATGTGTGCCATTCTTATAATTAAAGAATCCAGTGTAGTTCATTAACTACATTATGCACAGTACAGTACGTGTGTTGATTCATATGGTAAATAAAGGATATATACTGCTGGTGAAGATTCATCCAGGACACAGCAAATCAAAAATATGGTTAAAAAACTAAACTGGACTTCAGTTCCTGTAGACATTTCGCTCTTCATTCAAAATCTCTTCAATTCAAAGCTAGTGAGAGAGAAGTACCAAGTTTTTAAGATATATGTTGTGCATTTCTAATCTCACATTGAATTGGTCTCTCCTAACAATAGGATGTTGTTAGTGCCGTTTTTAGCCTGGATCACAGAGATGTTTGGTCACATGCAAGAAGTTGTGAATTGTTCAGAATCTGACAAGACATGAGGCTTAATGCTGGACTCTATGTATTTGGAAGCTTAAATCTAAGGCCTCCATCCAATATAAATATATTGGTGCTGGAAAGACTGTTCCTTATCCATGAGGTGAAGGTGTACAGCCAGGTCTTGTCCTGAGGAGCTGGCTTTCCTGTGTCGAGCCACTGTGGCGAGGTTCTTTAGTTTATTAAGGTCTGGACATTCCTCAGTGCACCGAACTGCATACACAACGATGCTAAATTTGTGTTTGGGGACTTTGTCTTTAAGGTGAACCAACCTCGGTCTAAGAGTTCATTTTGGTCTGAAATGCACTGGGATGGACAACAAAAGTTAAGAGAAAAAACTGGAAGTGTGTGTGTAATAAGTTCTCTTACCCTGGGGCCTGTTTTTTCCATGTATCCTTCCTTGAGAAAGTTCCTGGTAAGTTTGGGTATGAGCTGAAAAAGTATGATGAAGTTACAGCTTTTCAGTACCGTAAACCAAGGAGCAGTTGTCAAACAAAACCCAGCCTTATGAGCAGTATGTTAAAAAAGTTATATTGCTATTATTTTAAAATGACAAAAAAAGAGATTTTAAATAGGTTAATGCATTCGAGTACATCTACCTCCACATCAGTTGCAACTGGAAAGGCCACTTTTAGATAGTGAAGCTGAACTGCCCGAATTGAATTAAACCAGTCAACAATTTCCTAAAATGAAAAGGGAAGCAAAAACATAAGCATAACGAAAACATAAACAGTAAGTCAAGAATATTTATTCAGTAGACAATTTAAAGCATTCATTTCCACATAGTGTTTTACTTAATGGACCAAAAAGTTTCCTTTTCGTCTCAACTGACCTTTTTCTTCAATTGTACCATGTCTGCTACATGACTTTTAGCAAATAGGACTTCTAATGCCATTTTCTTTGCACTTTTTCATAAAGGCTAGATTTGTAAGATGCACAACTAATACTTGTCCTGTAAAGAGCTTCACCCAGCTGAGCCATCCATCACTAAGGCTACCCCCGAGTTATCCTGGACCTCTCTGTAATTCTCCAATTAATGCTCTTCTTGCTATCATGCATCTTATGTGTTACCATAATGACATTTTTGATGGGACAGACACCGGATCAAAATGCACACACATTACTCAGAATATGCAGACACAACAAAACATAATCTTTCCAAACCTTTTTTTTCCTTTTCATATTAAAAGGAAATACATTTGCATACCAAACTTTTTTAAAAATAAGTTTGAAAAGCTAGAATCCTCCTTCTTTCACTGCCCAGTTGTGCACTACTTTGTATCTGTATATGATATAAAATCCCCCAAAATCCATTGTATGATTGGATCTGTGGCAAAATGTGAAAAAGTTTACTTATCCTCAAGATTTTGGTGCAAAACATTTTGGCATTTTTTTGGGTAGGCATTTGCAAACATATATCAGGGTTCACTAAATGTGGGTTTTTAAGCGGCTCACAAATTTGGCCACAGCATTTCTAATTTATTTTATTAGAGCCAAAAAGTTCTTGTATTACCTGGGCTGGCTATAGGCAATATATCAAGATTTTAAAAATATTGAGGTTTTGGGCATGCTTTGGTGGTGCAGTAGTTAGCGCGCACGACCCACGTACGGAGGCCTTAGTCCTCAACATGGCCGACCCAGGTTCGACTCCGACCTGTGGCCCTTTGCCACATGTCTCTCCCCTCTCTCGTACCCCCTTTCCTGTCAGCCCACTGTACAAAAAACGAGCCACTAGTGCCGTAAAAACCTAAAAAAATAAATAAAATCAAGATTTTTTTAAAAAGAGATATGTCACTATATCGTTTATATCGAGATGGTCTATGTTGTGTTATAACTTTATTTTATGTATTCCAGCAGGTTGTTTTTCAGCCATTTCTCATATATATCTACAGCTGTTAGTTAAATAATGTATCTGTGAGACATTTGGGATAAAGCTTTGATTCAGAGATTCTTTTTAAGAATCACCTTATATAAAGAAAAAATATATCAAGATAAATATCGTATATCAGAATTGAGCAAAAAAATATTGAGATATTGTTTTTAGTTCATATTGCCCAGCCCTAGTTGGCCATGTGAACCTTTGAATCTTGAGCTTGCCACGAATAACGGCCACTTTATTGTAAGTCTAATTAGTAAAAAAAAAAAAAAATTGTGGATGGATGGATGGAAACAAACATTGTACATAGGGCTGGGCGATATAGAAAAAAAGCTTATCGATAAAAAAAATGCATATTGATTGATATCGATAATTATTGAAAATATTTAAAACCATATTTTATGTGCAGCTCTGCCTATACATTTTATGATATTGCTAAATGATTTGATTTAAATAAAGAACACAAACACAGAATTCCAATTAAATCTTTATTTAACCAACTTTTTTAACCATAACAGAATTTTTTTTAAGAAAAATAACTTAACTTTATATCGCGGATCAAGAGTGGTAGGTTTTTCAGCTGCAGAGAACAGCAGACATATCCATCACTATGAAGCATGTTACTGCATGCGTTATGTCCTTATGCCGCTTGGACGATTTGTCATTTTATCACAAAGAAGGGAGCCCAGTTTAGCTGCTATACCTGCTTTGTTTTGGAAGAAGTTCCAGAAAATTCCGACGACGCGGAGCCGCACAGCTCGCGGAGCCGCACAGCTCGCGGGGCCGCGCACAGCTCGCGGGGCCGCGCACAGCTCGCGGAGCCGCACAGCTCGCGGGGCCGCGCACAGCTCGCGGAGCCGCACAGCTCGCGGGGCCGCACAGCTCGCGGGGCCGCACAGCTCGCGGGGCCGCGTACAGCTCGCGCTGCTGCGGGTGTGAGCGGCTTACGTGATGAATACTGGTGGGTTGCGTTACCAGACTCTGCTTTTACCGGTTCCTTGCAAGTTTTACAAATCACTGTGGTTTATTTCTATCAGGCTGGCAAACTAGTAAAACCCCGTTTTGGGACCGTTTCCTCCGCCGCTCCTTGCTGCAACATATTCACATGCTCTGTGTTGTGGTTTGAGAGGGCGGCGCATAGTGATGGCGTGCCGACTGTAGCAAGGAAGTAAAACTGTCTATCGAAGTTTTTATCGACCCTATTTTTTCCTATCGCGCCACACGTCTATCGATCGATAGATATTGTTATTGAATTATCGCCCAGCCCTAATTGTACATTACCATGGGGCGCATGCACACAAAAATTGCCTATCAGTGCTGATTAATATAATCAATGCAATTCAATAACAAACAATCAACCACTGATCAGAACCAATGTTTCATGCGACATTCAATGGTTTTGATATTTCTACTGCAATTACAATTTAAGGGATCACACAATTACTCCTCCATACATAAAAAAGGTTATTGGTGTGCCATTTCTCTAAATACTGTTGCCACCTGCCTCCTCTATAACACTTCCTGGAGTGGAAAGTCAGCTAAACAACTCTGCCGATCTCCACTAATACAATGACGGTAATGTGATTTTGCAGCAAACTCCCTACTCCCAGATGCCAGACAGCAACAAATAAATCTCATACAAACACAGAACTGCTCAATATATTTCATTGTGTTTATGGATGACAGAGAATGATGGATGTGATGCTTGAATGTCATCTGATAATGGAGTCTACTGGGAAGCAAAGACTGATACAAATGATTTGGTGAAGGCTTGAAGCCTCTCTCACAACAACATAAGATAGATAGTTTTAAAACATTAATATCTTTATATAATAGATACATAATTTAAATGACACTTTACACTGTTTAAGTCAGCCCTCTGCTTTGCACTCATTACTAAATAATCACAAACACTAAGTGTGTGCGATTCTCACCTTGCCACTCTCGTGATAGACAAACATATTACGGGTGCTGTAGTCTTTGAGGTAGGTGATCTGCAGGCCGCAGGGATTTCCTATCTTCTCTGGCTGGAATGTTGCATTAATAGTGTCCACCTTAATCACTGCTTTGGGCTCCTTAGCCTAAACAAAGGAGAAGAGAGTTTTTTTTTAATCCAAATCTAGACTCAAGTTGTGATGAATATTGCTTTATTTCCATTGACGTCAATTTATGATACATTCAGGTTCGAAGAGTATGTGTATGACAATACGACATAAATATAATATGGCTGTTAAATATAATCTATTCTAAGAAAAGTATTTTTTATAGGAGACAGTGAAAGGAAAAGGTAAGTCAAAGTGGTCTGTGCTGGTTGCAAATGACAGCTTGATGTCACTACAATCTGCACACCATATGATTACTCAAATCCCTGTTGTTTACTGCCATGGTTCTTAACTATATGGTACTGTTACCACTGCTGGCTCTTGAGTTGTCTTTAGTGGTACTCAGAGGAAACGTTTATATCAATTATTGTCAAGCTGAATATGAATGAGTCAACTATGATGTAAACCTATGAATCAGCAACAAGCAAAAAAACATTTATAATAAGAATTGTAGTGGAAAAATAAATTCTAGAACCTCGCATACAAACTCAAGTGGACATGAGTGAAGCAGAAACAAGTGCTGGTCTTATGAAACAAGTGCTGGACGTTACTTAGGCTGCGTTTCATTTACTCAAAAGTCAGAACTTAGGTCTGGAAATGGCATCGAACTCAACTGTGTTTCATATCCAATTTTGAAAATCAGTGTCATTTGTTTATTGATGTGCTCAGTGTCCAGATTAACTACTATTAGCAATGCAAGTTAAAACTGAATATTTCTCCACCTTTTGTACTTTCAAACTGTGTAGCAAGGTGTTTACTAAAGTGTGTGGCACATTTGTTGAGTTATAAATCATCAGTAGTGCTAACATAATTTTCCCACTACTAATTTTAACTTCCCACCATGTTATCTGTTGTTTAATTTGAACATATGATGAGAAGGAACACATAATTAAACCGTATGCTTCAACCAATCATCCAGTTCCAAAAAACAGATGATTGAAAATCTATTTTTTTTGGTTCATAGTCTCCTATGTTCTCAGCAAGTACCATCAACTACAAGTCATGTTGCAATACTGTTTTCAGATTTTTGTCAATACGGTGGCACTAGGAAAACTGAGTATTTACTTCCTGGGTTACCCATTATAAAAGTTTGAAAACCACTTGTTTAGGATATCAAAGATCCCAGTAGTTCTAAATTCTCTGTTTTTACATAGATTGACTGCGCAAGCTTACAATTTGGGTAACATAAACATGTGTACTTATTAAATATTTACATATATGTACAACATCCAGGGTTTTCATGGCTTTCTTACCAAGAGAGTTGGGGCTGCACAATGTAAGCATGCAAATATAGCATTTTATCGATATCAGTTTGTGCAATGTTCACATTGCAAAGAACATTTTGGACTACAATGACTGTTGGCTCATATATTCCGAATGTTATAAACTTGTATCCCATGTGCTAATGTGATATTTAACCAATTGGACAGTCTCACTGCAGAACATGCTGACATCGGACACAAGTGACATCGCTCGATATCTACAACAATTATCTACACATCAGTCTGCATCGCTTCCTGCCATAATTTTTATGAGAAAATCAAAAAATCTTTAATCCAAATCCTATGTTTGTACTATTCATTTTTCATTGGAATGATGAGAGTTGTGTCAGTTTAGAAGACATTCAAAAACTGCTCACATAATTTCTTACTTATCTGTCAAATAAAGTATTGACTTTTAAGAAAAACTTTATCTTACGGATTTTCTTAGAAGCAGCTCACTAGACTCAGTCTCTGTTCTACATGCACACAAAGTCAGAAAACCCAAGCCAAAAAACTCAAATGGAAACCCTTTCAAGTTTGAATATGGACTTGGAAAGTAGGTAATACGTAATAGGTTGTTTATCAGCTTAGCGTTACATAGAGCTACACTACAAAAACTTTGTATAGACTGTTGGTTTACGAAAATAAACAGTTTATTTCTGACTCATCAAACTAAAGGCACACATGAAAATTTACAGTCTGTAAATGTAAGCATTTTTCATCAGGTTTTGAATTGAAATGCTATTTGCACTGGTAATAAAAGATAAAGGGTGATTCACACGGCAGCATTTTAAAATAGTCGGACAATTTTCAAAGCCTTAGAGACACCACACGTAATGATAAAAAAAAACAATTTTACTCAGTGTGTGGTGTCCGGTCAGATGGCAAGCTCAACACACCACACATGAACAGATTTTGCTAAAGATCATTCAGATGTCAGACGTGAAATCTTGTGAATCCTCGAAAGATCAAACGTGAGTTCAGAGTAAATAAACATGGACGACCAGGAAGAATAATGGCGATAATCTGTGGACTAATTTTGACAGAGAAAATACATAAGAAAAAGAAAAGGCGTTGGTTAAAAATGCGGAGACAACGCGACCGGGAGCTCTACACTTGCTGCACTATGAAATGGAGGCGAGTTGGGGTTTTTTTCTCTCGAGGCTCCCTCACCTCACTATCTGATTGGCTACACGCCACATTCAACAGGCTATGTGCTCGTTTGTCCTCGGGGGACACCAAACACGCTAGGATATCGGGTCAAGACAATCCAACATGTTGAATATCCCCAATTTAAGGTCGGAGCGGTCCCGACGTTCCACCGAGCAGACCAGACCGCTCTTAACACACCACACACTGCAGGGAAATGTCTTAAGATTATCTAAAGAGACACGTCGATAATCGGAGCCTCTCGGAAGGGGGAGATCCGGACGAAAATCGGGCTAAAAATCCTGTCATGTGAACCAGCCTGAACCTGGTTACTGGGCACAAAAATTAAGAAATAGAGTTTATGAACCCCCAGATCTGAACCCTAACTTCTGAAGCAAATCAAAAGCAACATTAAATAACATTGTTACTTGTGTGAAAATACTTCTGTCTTTAATGAGAACAGGCAGGAAGAACAACTAAAATATTAAAACTACAATTGTGTATGTATAATATCCTAAAACACACAAAGACCCTATTGTTATGGAAACATAAGCTACTTTTTTTCTTTGTACATCCAGAATTCTTTTTTCCAAGCTTCTAAGAATAATTATTTTGGATGGTGCACAGTTCAGTGAATCAGCCTCTCTAAGAGGAGGTGTCTCCTCAGTAAGGAGCATGTCGGAGCATGCACAAATACAATGGAGAAGGCAAACAGTAATTTTGCTGTCACATGGAAGTAATATATACTTCTAAGTCAACTGTTTAACCATTAATTTTATGCTGTTTCTCATGTTTTTTTTTCTGTCCATACATACGACACTTGAGCAGATGTTTCCGTGATTAACTGTGTCTTCTTCCTGGAAATGGCCATCAGAAGAGCTACTGCTGCCAATAAAGACATGTTTTCTATCTATAGATGATCCACTTGAAACTGTAATTCTGTGTTTAGCTTCGTCTTCTTCCTGGACAACACCATTCAGGTCGGCATTGCTGCAATCAACAATATGTAATCCCAAAGATAGCAATACTGGGTCAGAAGTTATCTATTTAGCTGTGTTTCTTTCCTAGTCAGAACTACTGCTGCCATTAACAGTGGTTACTGAGGTTTATTTTAATGTAGACATTACTCTAAGACCAGTGCAGCTTGTTTTTCTGTGTACTTAATCAACCTTTTGTCACTTGTGGCAGATAACCAATTATCCTGAGCCGGGTTTTGCTGGAGGTTTCTTTATGTTAAAAGAGCGTGATTTCTTTCCACTGATACCACATGCTTGCTCAGACTGGATGATTGCTACAAAGTCAATCACTCAATAAAGCTGTCTGAACTGAAACTATTTATAACTAGGACCACACTGGAATGTATGTTATCGATAAGAATCTGACTGTAGGTTTTTATCTGTATTGATTTGAATGTATATTTCTGGGTATGAATTGCTTGTATTTGTCTTATAAAGCTGATGTCAGTTGGCACTAAATAGACAAACTGAACTCAACTGGAATTAAGTTGAACTGAACTTACTTGTGAGTATGAGACAAAACCCTAAATGATACAGAAATACTTCCATACACTTCTTATTTTAAAGTCTGCTGTGTTTAACGTATTTGCATTATGGATCCACATGTATGCAGACTAGAGTAGAGCACGTGCTGGAAAGTTGTGTTTCTTCAGCATTTATGGGACTGAATTCTCAGCTGCTTACATCATATTTGGTGTAGTACTTCAGAGTGCCCTCTCTTTCAGAAAGGACAAATCGCCTGCTAAGAAACTGCCCATTGTCCCGTCCCCTTTTCATCAACATACCCTCTCTCGTTCCTGCAGGATGCAAGCAAACGTTACTCAAGAGCAAGGACATTTTAAAGTGCATGTGGGTATTTGTGAGTGAATTTGTGCATTCACCTGATTCATATGTTAAGCTTTCCACAGGTTCAGAAAACTCTTTTCTCTCATACTTTGCTCTAATCCACTGCTCTCTCAGCACTCTGAACAAACACAAATAAAATGGAAAGACATATACTTAGAAAAGTTGATCTATCAAGCGACAAGATATTGTTCTAAATTAGTTATTAGTTAAGTCTGTGTTATTTTTTGCCATCTTACTACGACTGTTTTTGACTCCCATCAGAGACAAAATCAAAAATGTTTGGCTGAATAAACTTAAGCACGGACTTCAGCGTCACCTGAGACCAACTTAATGACTTGAACTTTCCAAAGACACGCCTTCAGATACCAAACAAACCTTCACCCAATGTTTAGTTTTTTTATTAGATCTTTTTCAAATGTACATTTATCAAGTTTCTCCTTCACTAGCTCACCAAACTCTATAACTACAATCAATCTGGAACTTAAAAAATAAACTGTAAAGCAAAGCTTATTCAGGTACTTTTCCTTACCAACTATACATTTTTGGTTACAATTTAGCTATTGTACTAAAGAATTTAGACAGAAAAATTTAATGCTATTTATAGCCCTTGAACATGTTATAACCAGACGTCTAATGTATTGAATTGTGTGCAAGACAGACGTAAAGTACTTTATTGCAAAGTGGAAGAAAAATTATACATCATAATCAACATTTCTTACAAAAAAACTGAAAAGCATTGTGTGCAAATGTATTCAGTTCCCCTGAGTCAAAGATTTGTAGAACCGCCTTTATCTCTAACTATTGTGAGTCTTTTGGGGGATTTGCTTTCCAAACACTGAAATACTCAGTAAATGAGCTTTAAATTGACTTCAAATAGTCTAGAATGCAGCAGCAATAATCTTAACAAGGACCAACAGAAGAGAAATAAAAATAATTTTTACTTCCTTAACTTAAATCTGCTTTTAACTTCCCTACAGCTTTATTGCTGATTTGGCTAGTGTGAGCTCCTTGGTCTTTATTATGCTGTTTGCTCACTTACATTCATTAACAAATCTCTGAGGCCTTTACAGAACCGCTACATTTATAATGAAAATAACTTACACACAGGTGCACTCTCTTTAGTAATAAGATTACTTCTGATGGGTCTGGCTCCCCGGCATTTTGTTTAGGGGTGTCACATTAAAAGGAAACTGAATACATATGCAATTGACATGTTTTAGATTTTTATTTGCACTTTATTCAAACCATAAATCCTTTTCCTTCCACTTCACCTTATTAGGTACTACTTTTTCTATAATACGAAATCTTAATCAAATATGCTGAGGTTTCCAGTTACAAAAACAAAAAGAACCTGAAAACCTTTAGTGTGAAAACTTTTGCAAGACACTGCAGTGAAACAAGAGCATCAAAGTGGTGAGCCAAGCATGCAGAGATCACATACATTTTGTATAAAATTACACATTTTATAAATGCACACTGTAAGATGTGATGTGCTGCATTTAAAACTGTGGTTACTCACTGACAGTCCTTGTGGGTCGGTTTGTAGTAATAGACTGGAACAGCAGCTTCGTATTTTTTCTTCATTAGATCATTTCCGTTCTCAGCCATGAACTATCATGCAAACACGACACATACAAATAACATTAAAGTATGAACGATGCCTCAGTACATGAATGAACAGTATAATAGCTAGACATATTATTAGGCAAAATAAATTCATACTTTTTGACATACGTACGTTCTCCCAGAGAGAACATTTCTATGAGCATGGAAAGCAAGCAAAGCATGTTTTATATATCATATTTTCAAATTTGCAGATAACTTGTCCTAAATTATATTTCTCTCTTTTTCTCAAAGCAAAATAAAATACAGTCAAGAGGAAAATAGAGAACTTGACATACATATACACACACACACACACACACACACACACACACACACACACACACACACACACACACACACACACACACACACACACACACACACAGAGTAATGTATATGTAGTGTATACACTACATATAGTCAATGAAGGTCACCAATGATATTCTCATGGCCTCAGATAATGGACTTGTGTCTGTACTTGTCCTGTTAGATCTCAGTGCTGCATTTGACACAGTTGATCACAATATTCTCCTACAAAGACTTGAGCATACTGTAGGGATTAAGGGGAAAGCATTAGGCTGGTTTAAATCTTATCTGTCGGACAGATTCCAGTTTGTTCATGTTAATAATAAATCTTCTTCAAACTCTAGGGTCACCTGTGGAGTACCACAGGGTTCAGTCCTTGGACCAATTCTATTTACTATATACATGCTTCCGGTTGGCAAAATTATCAGACAGCATGGGATTAATTTCCACTGTTATGCTGATGACACTCAGCTATATTTATCCATAAATCCTGATGAATCCAATCAGTTACTTCGACTGCAGTCATGTCTTGATGACATCAAAAGCTGGATGACTTTAAATTTCCTGCATTTAAATTCTGACAAGACAGAAGTTGTAATCTTTGGGCCAGAGTCTTCAAAAAATAAACTTCTTAATCAATCACTGAATCTGGATGGCATTAACTTGGCCTCTGGTAATAAAGTTAAAAATCTTGGTGTTGTTTTCGACCAAGACATGTCATTTAAATCCCATATTAAACAGGTTTCCAGAGTTTCCTTTTTTCACCTCCGGAATATCGCCAAAATTAGAAACATTCTGTCCAGGGGTGATGCTGAAAAACTAGTGCATGCATTTGTTACTTCAAGGCTGGACTATTGTAATTCTTTACTATCAGGAAGTCCACAAAATGCAGTTTGAAGTCTTCAGCTGATCCAAAATGCTGCGGCAAGAGTTCTGATGAAAATCAACAAGAGGGATCATATTTTAGCTTCCCTTCATTGGCTTCCTGTTAAATCAAGAATAGAATTTAAAATTCTTCTTCTAACGTATAAAGCCCTTAATAATCAAGCTCCATCATATATCAGAGCTCTGATTACTCCGTATGTTCCTAACAGAGCACTTCGCTCTCAGACTGCAGGTCTGCTGGTGGTTCCTAGAGTCTCTAAAAGTAGAATGGGAGGCAGATCCTTTAGCTATCAGGCTCCTCTCCTGTGGAACCAACTCCCAGTTTTGGTCCGTGAGGCAGACACCCTATCTATTTTTAAGACTAATCTTAAAACTTTCCTTTTTGACAAAGCTTATAGTTAGAGTGGCTCGTGTTACCCTGAGCTATCTCTATAGTTGTGCTGTGATAGGCCTAGGCTGCTGGAGGACATCAGGGTCTAATTTTCTCACTCTACTGATTTCTACTGTTCTTCATTCTACGGTTCTCCAGTTTTGCATTGTATTACATTGAAATGACTGTCGTCATTTCAGCTTTTAACTTTTTGCTCTCTCTCTTTTTCTTCATAGTAGGTACACCTGGTCTGGCGTTCTGTTAACTTTGACATCATCCAGAGAAGACGGCTCACCCGTTACTACCATCTAATGTAGAACAGATTACTAGATCAATGTGTGCTTCTGTGCTTTTTTGTCTCTCTTGTTGTGTCTCTGCTCTGTCTTCTGTAACCCCAGTCGGTCGAGGCAGATGACCGTTCATACTGAGCCCGGTTCTGCCGGAGGTTTTTTTTTCCCGTTAATGGGTGGTTTTTCTTCCCACTGTCGCTTCATGCTTGCTCAGTATGAGGGATTGCAGCAAAGCCATGTACAATGCAAACGACTCTCCCTGTGGCTCTACGGTTCCCCAGGAGTGAATGCTGCTTGTCGGGACTTTGATGCAATCAACTGGTTTCCTTATATAGGACATTTTGACCAATCTGTATAATCTGACCCAATCTGTATAATATGATTGAACTTGATTTTGTAAAGTGCCTTGAGATGACATGTTTCATGATTTGGCGCTATATAAATAAAATTGAATAGAATTGAATATAATCATATAATCAATCTGGTATCTTAGACTTTAAAGCAAATTTTAATTTAAGTATGACTATAGGAGAGGACAGTTAAGAAGTATTTCTGAAACCCTAGTATAATGTGAAAATAATAATTATCCTGCCTGCTTTGAGTTTATTATTTATTATACCTAAAGTATAATGCCAGTTGTTCCCCATTACAGTTTAATAAAGTGGGATTTTATTTCACCTTTTCCATTAATTTATTGCAATGTTGACGTGTAGTCTGTTTTGATTTGTTTGCCAACTTCAAGTTTTGACAGCCAACTATGTTGCATGGCATGCACTCCCTTGCCAAGATCTTCTGTGCCAAATATTTTGCCTTTCTGTATAACTACATGTCCCATTCCAAGAAAACTCCCCTCTTCATACTGGGCAAGATGAGTGATAATGTCGAATTGAACATTCATAACTATTGGGCTCCTTAAAACATGTAGGGGGTAAGTTTTTATTTATATATTTTTTCCATTAAAATTACCTTCTTAAAAGGAGCAATAAGCATTTTACACCACTAGCTGGGGCTTGAGCACTGTCTGTAGACCAAAACAAGATATCAAGACACGCTTCTCTCTACTTCTGCTCCAGCTGCAACAAGACACCCATTTCCGCTCAACTTCTAACCTTTCACCTCGTATATGCATATTTTCAAAGGATAAACACAGCAAAAAGCATCACATTTCAGAGGAACATGTTTTTTGAACGTTTTGATCAGCTGGACGTGCTCTCCACCATTTTGTGCCTGGCTGCGGAATTTTATGGGCAGGGAGGGGCTAAGCCCTGAGTGGCAGCTGTTCACATGGACGTACATGCACGCGCTGCCAGCCCGACTGACTTAGTAAACAAGAGACTGGAGAACAACACAGAGAGCTGATGTGTGACGTCATACCATTGTCCATCTAAAAAGATACCTTTAGTTCTTCACAAAACTATTTTTTAGTTCTATCTAAAATAATGACATTCCTACTGGTCCACTTGTGGTTCCTAGAGTCTCTAAAAGTAGAATGGAAGGCAGATCATTTAGTTATCAGGCTCCTCTCCTGTAAAACTTTAAAACTTTCCTTTTTGACAAAGCTTACAGGACTGTCTCAGAAAATTAGAATATCGTGAAAAAGTACTGTATACTAGTAGGCTATTCAACTAATCACTTGAATCGTCTAATTAACTCGAAACACCTGCAAGGGTTTCCTGAGCCTTGAAAAACACTCAGCTTGGTTCAGTAAACTAAATCACAAGTATGGGGAAGACTGCTGATCTGACTGCTGTCCAGAAGACCATCATTGACACCCTCCATCAGGAGGGTAAGACACAAAAAGAAATTTCTCAAAGAGCAGGCTGTTCACAGAGTGCTGTTTCAAAGCACATTCACAAAAAGTGTGTTGGAAGGGGGAAATGTGGCAGGAAACGCTGCACAACCAAGATCTGGCACCTGCCCACAGTGCCAAAACCACCAGTAACTGGTGTACTGACCATGGCATTACTGTCCTTGATTGGCCTGCCAATTCCCCTGACCTGAACCCCATCGAGAATTTGTGGGGTATTGTGAAGAAGAAGCTGAAAGACACCAGACCCAACAATGCAAATGAGCTAAAGGCCGCTATTGAAGCATCCTGGGCATCTATAACACCTCAGCAATGCCACAGGCTGATTGCCTCCATGCCACGCCGCATTGATGCAGTAATCTGTGCAAAAGGATTCCCAACCAAGTACTGAGTGCGTTAATGGACATTTTCAAATGTTTGATTTTGTTTTGCTGTTATAATTTTTTTTTTTAACTTGGTCTGAGGAAATTCTAATATTTTGAGATAGGATTTTTGAGTTTTCTTCAGCTGTACGCCATAATCAGCGATATTAAAACAATAAAAGGCTTGCGATATTTCAGTTGATTTGTAATGAATCCAGAATGTATGACATTTCATGTTTTTTAATTGCATTACAGAAAATAAAGAACTTTATCACAATATTCTAATTTTCTGAGACAGTCCTGTATAGTTAGAGTGGCTCATGTTACCCTGAGCTACCTAGTTATGCTGCTATAGGCTTAGGCTACTGGAGGACATCAGGGCCTATTTTTCTCACTCTGCTGAGTTCTCTTATTGTTCTCTAATTTGCATTGCTTGTTGTTATTTCATCTTTGACCTTTTTGGTCACTGTCATTTTTTTTTTTTTTGTTCATGGTAGGTACACCTGGTCTTGTGTTCTGTTAGCTGACATCATCCAGGGAAGACAGATCACCCGCTATTACCATATAACGTAGAAAAGATTCTTGGATCAATGTGTGCTTCTGTGCTTTTTTTGTCTCTGCTCTGTCTTCTCTAACCCCCAGTCAGTCGAGGCAGATGGCCGTTCACACCGAGCCTGGTTCTGCTGGATGTTTTTCCTTCTCGTTAAAGGGGAGTTTTCCTCTCTACTGTTGCTTCATGCTTGCTCAGTGTGAGGGATAGCTGCAAAGCCATCGACAATGCAGATGACTGTCCCTGTGGCTCTTGCTGCTTGTCAAGACTTGATGCAATCTACTGTGTTTCCTTTGATAGGAAACCTTTTGACCAATATGATTGAATTTGACTTTGGAAAGTGCCTTGAGATGACATGTATCATGAATTGGCGCTATATAAATATAATTGAATTGAATTTCACCTATTGCTCCTTTAAATAGCCTGAGTGTTTTTCTCTGGTTTGTTAAGATTTAAGAGAATCCCACATGTATCTTCATGACGCAAGATTTCGCAGGTCACAGGTGTGAACTTGAAACAGCCAGATTAATAATAACTTAAACACGTAAGCAAACAAGAAGTAAATAACCAGTGTATTGGCCTCTCACCAAGTCTCAGGAAACAAAGAAAAGCCCAACCCAGCTGGGATATGTGGAAAAGCCAAGTATTTACAGCTTAATACAAAATAAAAAGAATGGTGCAGCAAAGCTAATACTTTGTGGGGCTAGTCAAAGTAAACAGCAGTATATGTGTAGCTTTGGAAAGAGCTTTATGGAACAGTAACAAAATCAATAATTTGGTTAATTGCTCTAATAAGGTAGGGAATTAAAAAAAATACAGTTTTATAGCAGAAATATGTGCATGTTTTTCTCTCAATTTCATCTACTAATGGTTCTAATTTGTGATGCATGGGATCTTTACAAATTTGTCTCATCATTTACTCCACTTTTTAACGTATTTACCCCAAAAAAAACTACCACAAAAAAGATGAGTTTTTTTAGGAGTTGCTGGCTTTGGCCTCTCACCTTCACCTCATGGTCCTCCCAGTGGGACAACCCCAAGGATTTGACTTTGCTGATTTCAGAGATGTTGCGGTGGATCCCAGAACAGGCCAAACAGATGAACACTCCCAGGGAGCTTGATCCCCAACTAGGATCTGCAGAAAGGAGGGGAGTGTAATAAAATGGAGAAAACTGTAGGCCCTGCTCTAGATGTACAGAAGCTGATTGCAGGCATAAAATGTGAAAAGCTTTCGTGCAAGATCTAAGTACTTAATATGATGGTAAATTAATCATTTCATCCCCATTGTCTATATTTTTGTTGCTGGGAATCAGAGTTGTATAATGTTTTCAATATGTTTTAATTCTAAACAAAAATTTGGGATGAAGCAAGAACAATTCCTCAGGCTCATCAAGTGCGATAGGGGAACAGACAGGTCATTTTAGTATAACAGACAGCTTAATTATCAGTGTTCTCACATCAAGAGCACTTTGAAATAATGAGCATTGCTAGACATAAAATCAAAGTAGTTGCAAGGTAAGAATAAAATACTTAAATTCATAAAAGCTTTTAATCCATGGGCCTTACTTTAACTGTAACCTTCCCCAGGAACAATACCTGACAATAAATTAAATCTTGCAGGTTTCTTTGTCTATCCTGTTCCACTCGTGGCCAAAAGATTTGAGAAATCCTTTCATTGGCCTAACAACGGCTAGCTTGTCTTTCCAACAACCTCTCGACAGCTTGCCAGTTAACAGAGGCTTGTTTGTGAAAGAATGTCTCATCCTTATCAGCTCAAATTACTGATGTCTGCGCAGGAAGAACATGCTTTTATTTTTTTCAAATCGTTACATGGGGATTAGAGTGCGAATGTGGCTGGCTTGTCAATACTCGTGCCTGGCTGCTCCCTAAATCAAGGTTTGAGCTTACTTCCAAAATGCATGCAGAGTGCACATTTGTAGTGTGTAGTTTTCTGCTTAAATCCAGTTGTTAAACAGGTTTTCAGGGTTTCCTTTTTTTCCAACTCCGGAATAACTAATCCATCCATTTGTTACTTCAAGACTGGACTATTGTAATTATTTAAGTCCACAAAATACGGTTCAAAGGCTCCAGCTGATGCTGACAGCAAAAGTTCTGAAAATTAGAGATTATACTTCTCCCATTTTAACTTCCTTCCATTGACTTCCTGTTAAATCAAGAATATAACTTAAAATTCTCCTTCTCACATATAAACCCCTAATAATCAAGCTCCATCATATATCAGAGATCTGATTAGCCCGTAAGTTCCTAACAGATTACTTCACTCTCAGACTGCAGGTCTACTGGGGGTTCCTAGAGTCACTAAAAGTAGAATAGCAGGCAGATCTTATAGTTATCAGGCTCCTCTCCTGTGGAATTGGTGCTATATAAATAAACTCAATTGAATTGAAACTGATTGTCTAAGTTATAGCCACCACCCCCCTGGAGAAAGCTCCACCAGCTGCCACTTGATGACGTGCTGTGGAGTGGCGCCACATACCTAAAATTGAATTGAATTCTCTAAAGACAAGAGCCTAAACTTGACCAGAAAGGTTGATTCTTGGAGGTAGGAAGCCAAGTTAAACTTGCTTGCAATTTACCATGTTTAAGTAAGTAAAATTGTATTTACAGCACCTTTCACAAATAAAAATCAGTGCTTCACAAAACACATAAGAAATAAACATTACAATTAAATAAAAATTAGCTAGTATAAAAATTAATAGATATAAAAATCAACACCACACTACATCACTGGGACACGATAGTCGAGGTAGAGCTGCATTAAATATAATCAAAAGGATAATTTATTTCAGTATTTCATTTCAAAAAATAAAACTCATTACTTAGTTCTTTCAGTTGTCATAATAATCACTTACACCTAATTAAGACTAATTTGGGTTCTCAGAAAATCAGAATGCTACAAAAGACCAGTAATTTATTTGAAAATACAGAACCAGCTGATAGGCATTAATAGCCTGTACCTGAATATCATTAGGGAAAGTTTAGTGGAAGAAAAACACATGACAGAAAAAGGTGTGCTGCATTTTCCGGCTCATAATGCGCAGCGGATTAAAAGGCGCACTAAATATTCTTTCCCAGTGTGTAATATCACTCCGCCCATTCACGTACACAGCTCTCTCCGTCTCTGTCGGGAGGACAGAGTAGTTGGACTACACTGCCTAGTTTCTAACATAAGGCCAAAATAAACATAACTTTTATATTGAATGAACTTACTAGGTTTGTTGTTGCTAGTGCGTACTCCGGGGGCGGGTTGCCTAAAGGCTCCCACATACTTGGGTGTACTGTGTGCATACTGTGAGCTGCATGGACTCTGCACTGACTCTCCGTGGACGTTTTACCCTTCATAGTCAAGCGTACTGTTGCCTAAATTTCTTGTGGAAAATTCCTATAATTCCCACACTTTCTGCCAGTGGGATGAAGCGGCGGAACGGATGGTAAAATGTGTGATTAGCTAGTTGAGCACCTAGAGCTATTTCTTTTACTGCAGGCTCCTACCGCACACCTGTCAATAGTTGTGCTTCCATTACAAATGTGCGCAAAACATTGTAGCTATTCTGCTAATTTCGATAAAACACATTTTCGTAATTGCGGTGTTTCCATTTAATAAGAAATGCAATTAAAATCATACGTTAATACCTTGATTCACACAAGTATCTTGTCCATGAGGGTGGTATTTCAAATAAATTTTTATCTTTTCCACCAGTGCCACTTTTGCCGAGCTTTCTCTTCTCCGCCAGGTATTTCTGTTTCAGAGTTTTCGATTTTGAACGCAAGATTTTCCACGGCTTGTGGAACCCCGCTTCCTTCATGACCGCTTCAAGATCTTGGTATATGCTTGCATTTCATTGGTGTTTTGAATCTAGTATGCTGGTATTACTCGTCATGAACTTAATGTAAAAAACATGTGGTCTCCTCGTGAATCCAAACATACCGCGCCATCATCCTGCTACTACTTCCTGTCGTCTTCTTCGTCTATTTTACCAGTAGCAACATCCGGTTATTGATCACGTGACTCGTGTGATGTGACAAAACTGTTTCCATTGCAGTTTTGCGAAATATTACCAATTTCGATATGACTGAAAAACCACCTCATCCTAGCTCGGTGTCACATATAAAACAGTTAAATGTAAAGAATTCTTGCCTCCGAAAAGTTTATAGTGTGACACTGCATACGCGGTTGTAAAAACTTGTTATGCGCATACCAGTATGCACGGAGTCCACGCAGAGTCCGCCTTGAATATGCCTCGGGTACGCACGGATCTCAGTGAAGTGAGGTACGCCCGGGTATGTGGGGGCCTTTACACGAATGCACTTCTAGTTTCAACATTACAGTCAGGCAGTCTTGTAGACTGCTGAGGGGGTCCTATCAGGTAGTGATGCAGAGTACCATAATACTTTGAATATCCATCGAGCGAAGCGTTGCTTACCAAAGTTGTACTTACACATTTTAACAGATTTTTGAGTACATTGTACCACATAAAATCGGTCAGTAAGCACAACGGTAATCATATATAAGGCACACCATCAATTTTTGAGAAAATTTAAGGATTTTAAGTGTGCCTTATAGTCTGAAAAATGCAGTACATGCAACATGAAGAATAGAAGAAGGATGCTATTTATAAAAATCTGGTCTTCAATGACACCTCAGCAGTGCCACTGGCTGAATGAATATTGAAAAAGCCCCCCCAAGTAATAAATGCATCTGCCATGCAGTACATGGACAAACTTTTCAGGAATCCAACATTGCTGAATTAAAAGTGGTATTTTTAATGGTCTTGTGCAATAGTCCATTATCTCACTTTTGATCTATACATTAGTTGATTTCACACAACCTTTCATTTTGGTGTGCCACCCAAAGATTATTGGTGGCCCCCACGTGGTCACCCCTTACAAAACCTTTTGGACTTGCCCCTGGGTGCAGCGTAAATCTCTGAATTCCTATTTCTCCAGAGGTTTTTAGCAAAAAACATTTTTTAGATTGTCTTTTCCATTCCAAATACAACCTTTGAATAAACCTTGGAAATAAAGATGAAAACAGATGCTCAAGTGCGAGCCACCAGAACTGTCTGGATAGAACTGTCTGAAGACTCCTATAGGTGTCGAAACCTTTTCAGAAAAAACTGAGCGAAAGTGCGGTTGCCTCCGATTTATGCCTGTTCGCTGTTGCGATGACCCGGATGACAGAGAACTTGCGCAGCCAAAAAAAAAAAAAACAGACCCTGCTTTTTGAATTTAAGAAGGGTGTGCACTGTGCAAGTTCTACACTGCCCTACACCCACGCATGTGAAGACTTGTTCGAGTCTCATGGTTTCCTTTCCTGGATCCTCCACGTAGCATACAACAGCAGAGCAAGGGCCCTAAAGCTTCACTATCCTATGGTGTCTCCTAAAAGTAAAAGCGCTTCTTGCTGAATACCTAACTGTCCTTGTCACACATTTCCAAATCGGAATGACACCAAACTTCAAGGTTAATTTATAAAAAATGTCAGCCTGTTGTTCTGTGTAAAGATATTGCATGCACATTAAATACTTAATTGGTACAGTCTACCCGTGGTGTAACGTTATAGTGTTTAACCTACCCAATGCGCCACAGTCTGCGCAGACATTATTTCCCGGTCGTTGTAGAATTTCTTTTAGTGCTCGGGTTGCTCTTTCATTTGTCGACATTTCCGCGTATATGCGCCCTATCACCCTTTTGCAAAGAGAAAGAGACGAGAGTGAGCAAGGGAGCAAAAAAAAGGAAGAGAGAGAGATAAACGTATAAGGCAAGGTATGCCTTGCGTTTCACCCGCCCCCTTTTTGAGGTGCGAACAAGTCCGCACAGGTAGGCCTATGTGTGGCCACAGACAAAATCACCCCAGGTGAAGAAAAAACAACCTAAACTTCCTTGTGCCGTTACACGGTGGAAAAAAGTTAAAAGTTTTCTATTCTCCAATTATACACCTTTCAAGTAATCCTTAGTCCTTAATGAGAGGCGTGGCCAAACTGCGCCGGACTGCACGCGCTGAGCCCAGGGAGGGAGGTAGATGGCACATAGGAAGTGAAGTGCAGAGGTTGTTCTTACAATGCGGTTCCGCATAACATATAATCTCAAATCTCTCCAGCAGCTGTGTGTGTGTGTGTGTGTGTGCACAGCTATTCAAATGTTTTGCTTTTTACCCGTGACCTGAGCTCTTCGATGCAATTTAATCAAAAGGGTGTTTAAACTAGCCAAATTACTGACAATAAATCACAGCTACACATTCATAAATAAACATAAGAAAATATAACGGGACGCGGTTGAAAAAGCCAAAGTTGCATGCAACAACTACAACAGAGTCGCGTTTTGCCACCCATGCATCGCCCCAGTTCAATATTTACAAATTTGAGAATTTAATACTTAACTTATTTATTGGACAAAAAAACCATTCAAGTATTTAGAGGATGTGTTCTTTAAATAAGATATATCAATACTGGATTAAGTGTTGCAGATGTATTTGAAGTTACCATGTTATGCAATACATGCAATTCAGTGTTTTAAGTCAGAAAAAAAATGTTTGAACCCTACTTTAGATAGATAGATAGATAGATAGATAAAAAACACCTTTTCTACCACATATTTTCCTTCCCTTCGCCTCTCTATTAAAGTGCTTGGACACAGAGCTCTGTGAACAGTCAGCCTCTTTAGCAATGACCTTTTGTGTCTTGCCCTCCTTGTGCAAGGTGTCAATGGTCGTCTTTTGGACAACTGTCAAGTCAGCAGTCTTTCCCCATGATTGTGTAGCCTACAGAACTAAACTGAAAGACCATTTAAGTTAATTAGCTGATGGTGTGGCACCAGGTGTCTTCAATATTGGACCTCTTCACAATATTCAAATTTTCTGAGACACTGAATTTGGGGTTTTCAATAGTTGTCAGTTATAATCATCAAAAATTAAAGGAAATAAACACTTGAAATATATCAGTCTGAGTGTCTTGAATTAATATAATATACAAGTTTCACTTTTTGAATAGCATTACTGAAAAATAATTAGCTTTTGCCAGCACCTGTGAGCTTCATGTATACTGCACCTGCAAGCCTGCCACTTTGCTGCTCAGCAATCAAGTTCAAACCACACACCATTTTCCTGCTCTTCATAAGCTCTGCACAGACAGCAAGACAGCACCAGATTATTGAAAGCTTTTTGTTTGTAAGTCGATGTCCAGTGGTCCTTTCATGCCTGATCACCATGTCTCAACCACAACCGAGTCTTCTGTATAGATCGCTGCCTTGTCCTTGCCAGCGTTCTAACCAGCTTTATATCTCTGGACCACTACCTCGATTCTGCACCCTGACCCACATATCTTCCCTTACGTTTTGGATTTGTCTGCACATCTCTGTCCACCAGTGTGTGACCCATGCCTGTTCTCCAAACTTTGAACAAGCCTCAGCAATCCTCAGCTCTGCAGTAAGCAGTGGCACCTCCAGAAATGTTTCATAGGGGTGGCTAGATGGGGCCACTTAAACTCTTGGGGTGGCACACTGAAAAAAGCCATAATTTCAGGATTTTATTCTACTGTTGTAGTAAAGCTGCCTGTAGAAAACTATCTTAAAGACTTAAGTAAATGCCTACTAAAATCCTTTGGTTTATTGTTTGATTTTCAATGTTACTAATGGTCAGAATCAGAATCAGATACTTTAATAATCCCAGAGGGAAATTGCTGTTTCAGTACAACCGCCAAGAGGGGAGACGATTTACTGGGGCCTTGCTGCCAAGGAACCGCATTACACGGTACCAACAGGGCGCTGCCTTAAAATGCACATAGACTAATAACAGTACAGTTAACATTTTGAGTTGAACAACAATTCCTTTTTATTGTGTTATTATATTAAGAATAAGGTGTACATTTATTAATTTACTGAAAAAAAAACAATACTAGGGGAAAGTAGATACTGGCAGATACAAAGCGCAATAGAAGGTCAACAAGAGCGGCTGCCTTGCTGGCTGTGCATAATGGGATGAAATGCTAACCTGATGCTAGTACAATTTACACTGGGGAGTTGGGTGGCCAGTGGGGAGGCCAGGACATGGCACGGGGTGGCCATTGAGTAAGCCAGTTCTGTTCTCCACCAGATCTCCTGCTTCCTCTTGTAGATATTTCCTGCTTGCATCAGGTTCCTGGTTTTTGTTAATAAATTGTTTAAACTGATAGAATTTTGGGGTTCTATCTGGTGGATTCTTGACATAACGTAAAAATAATTGTTATCCTGCTCACTATGTTTGTCTGTTAGCCCTTTTTACTTTTAGGAATGTAAAAGCAGAAAGGGCTGAATAACAAATTTTTAGATTTGAAATTTAAAAATTTTAGATAGTAATAAAAAAAACCTTTTCAAATCGTCTATGATATGCCCTCAAACCCCCATCGACCTCCTTCAATATGCACTCTGCCTTTCTCTTCTGAACAATATTTTTGCTTTTGTCACATTTTGATGCTAAAAGAAATATAACACACATGGTTATTGGTGATGACAGACAAACTTGTCCAACTCTGTGGGAGTAGATTCCTGATGATATACCACCTTGTATCAGGCTGTAATATCCTTCAAAACCTCAACGCTTCAGTCCATCAACCTTTTCTTAGATTTGTCATTTTTGAATATGGTGAAAATTTTCCAAACACGTGAAGTCAGTTATTCAATTAAATCCCTCCATGGAATATTGCAATATACTCCTTTTTGTCTTTCTGGGTGATGCAGGGAATCTCTGCTTTTGTTCTCTGTCCTAATATTATAATTCTCACTGTTCCCCCCTTGCTGTGATTTTGTTATCAGTCACAGTTCACCTAAAACCTCTTAATAAAACCATATTGTTCCAGTGTGTATATGTATACTCAGGTTCGATTTAGAAGAAGGATATTGCTTAAACCTTAAAATGCAGGCAGAAAATATACAAAAAAGTAAAAAAAAATAAATTAAATTAAAAATGAAAATACAAAACGGAATAAAGTGAAAGCAATATCTGCATATAAATGAAAACACTGATTATCTACTAATTTGTCCATGTCTTCTACCAACCCTCACACTACACTAATGTCATAGTTGGTCAGTAGATGGCAATACTGTTCTGCCTAAATGTGGTCTAGGATTTTGTTCTTGTGACGCACATGTGGCTGCACCAGTTTTGCTCTTTCTGGTCCGGGAAAAATGTGAAACCCAAAGAAATGTACAGTCTTCTGTGAAGGGCATTATGCTGTATCATTAACAACATTACTGATCAGCAGTTCTATTGTGTTCCCATAAGAAATTGACTGAAATGTTGTCAAAAGCAGAATTATTTTTGTCTTTGTAGAACAATTGCTCAACTGATCATTCACTACCCCAGCTGGGTTACTTAAGTGAGACAGATAGGGCCATTCCACTGTCAGCAAGGGTTTGATGTCATTATGCAATATAATTTTTTCCCCCTGTGACTGCAAAAGGATAATGCCCTTGTACTAATCCCATTTGTCAGAATCAATATGGCAGACTGTAATGTTTTCTTTTTCATACCTGTCTCTATATCTTTGTTTTTTTGTGTCAGTTCTGCAGTTCGAAGCTCAGCTTGTAATCCCTAATTGTATGCATGCTTATGTGTGTTTGTATTTTACAAATGGTAAATGGCTTGTACTTGTATAGCGCTTTAACTAGTCCAACGACCCCAAAGCGCTTTACACTACAATCAGTCATTCACCCATTCACACACTGACAGCGGTGAGCTATGTTAGTAGTCACAGCTGCCCCAACGGCGGACTGACAGAAGCAAGACTGCTATACAACGGCACCACTGGGTCCTCTGACGTCCGCCAGCAGGCAATTTGGGTGAAGAGTCTTGCCCAAGGACAACGACTGAGACCATCAGAGCGGGGGATCGAACTGGCAACAAACTCTGTTGCACAAATACAAATTGCACCACCACTGTTAATTTAGTTGAGCTTGATATTATCCTTGATATATTTTTTTTTTTTTTTTTTTTACTTTTTACATATCTGCATAATAATCAGAAATAGCTGAAATTTTCTAACCTGACAACAGCCAGCTGTATGTCGCTCCGCCTAGCTCCACTCACATACATCTGGGACTCCGCCATAGGAATTGCATTTACAGAAGGCTGGGCCTTATCAAAAATTCTTGCATATGATTGGATAAGCCACTTGTCTGTCATCTTTATTGACGTGCTATTTCAACCACTCACACCGAAGCTAACCCGTGACGCTAATGATAGCGACGCAGGAAAAAAAAAAAAATAATAATAATGTGTTTGCGGCTCTAGTGGCACGCGTTTTATTGACAGTGAGCTGACAGGAAGAGGGGGGAAGACAGGCGGCAAAGCGCCGCGGGTCGGAGTCGATTCCGGGCCGACCGCGTTGAGGACTAAAGGCCTCCTAACATGGTTAGCGCTAACCGCTAACCGCTCCGGGGCGCGTCCGCGTCTGCACGTCCGCTGGCCCCGGAAAACAAAACTTGCCAAATCCGGTCGGGAGAAGGGCGAAAACATGGTTTTCACCAACAAAAGCCTTCAGAGGCGTTCTCTGATGTTCTTTTAATGAAACAATATTAGGTAGATTGGACAACACGGTAGAAATAGCAGCATAAATGCTAACGCTTGCTTCCTCGACGAGCCGCCACTGCTATCAAAACAGTCTCACGTCATGGTCGCGTCTCCACTACGTCACATATATGAAACTCCAGCCCTGCGTCCTGATTGGCCAGACCATAAAATTGGTTGGAGAAATCATTCTCTATCGGCGGTGTCCCAGATGTATGTGAGTGGAGCTAGGCGGAGCGACATACAGCTGGCTGTTGTCAGGTTAGAAATTTTCAAGGTCACTTCAAAATGTTCTTGCCCAAACATAGGTTAAGACAAAATACACATTTTCATGCTGGTGGTTATTAGTTCATAAAAAAACATTTTGATTAATCCAAGTTAGTGAATTTTGAATGCACAAAACTTTGAGAGTATCTATCATTAGTTATAACCTTGAATGTGAACCTGTTTTTACACAATGGAATAATATATTTTTTAAAATATTAATGACAAGAGTCTCAGGTATAAGTTTTGTCTAAAAGGACAGCCTGTTGACATCTTTGGGAATTGGCAAATTTTCCCTCAGCTTAATAATGCTGTTTAAGCAAATAATATTTTTAATGGGCTATCTGATGTAATTTATTGCTCACGTTACCCCAAGTCCATTTCTGGCTGACCATCCTATTGTGTTCCTATTGTGTTGACTCTTCTACTGAAAGCAGATGCTGCCAAGAGGCAACTTGGTCAGCGACGTTTGGTAAGATTGAACCGTAGATCTCAATAAGATGCCTTACCTTATTGAGTCTGACAGGACTGATCATCCTTTCAAAATTCACTTGTACACATTTTTTTGGTTTTCATTGTGTTCTACACTGTTTTTTAGTGTAAAGTCAAATACTCTAATATCGTCCCTTTTTAAATTTCCTTTCTCAGAATAATATAGAGATTGGAATAAAAAGTAGGCCCAAAAATCTCCTGCTATGGTTCCTGGGAGACTCATTAAAATTACGATAAATGTTAAATATTTAACTTGTTTAATAATAATATTTCAAATGTTCAGGGCCCAAGTCTTAAATTCTCCTCTTTGGGTAGCATTTTGTGGGCATAAATTTGCATTTTTCATATTTGCTAGTATATAGATTTATTTTTGCATTATATTTAGTTCAGTTAATCATTGCTACAAAAAGTGCAGTGTCACTAATTTTAGATCTAAGCATTAATTTTACTGGTTACTGCAGTTATTTATTTTTTAACTCAGTTGATATTTTTGTCGACACGATGTTTGTTGATCAGTTAAAGCTCAACTAAATATGTGCCACAGCTTTTGTGTCACAATTAATACCTAATCAAAGGAAGAATGATTTAGGCAGATGTGTTTAATTACCTGATGTGTTACTATTTGAAGCTCAAAAAGCATGTGGTATTTCTTTTCTGTCTTTTCATCTGATGATTTATATGCACACAGTTGGTGGCATTTTGAATCTCGGCAGGAATGACAAGGACTAAATGGCACCTGGTGCAGGCCATTATTATGTGTCTTGCTGGTTGCTTCTGACATATCATGCCGTGTATTTGGCCCTGCCTTTGAGGTTGGGCTCTTTGTCCCCTCTGTGATATATAGCTGTAAATGAAGCGACAATAGTTTTGGAACAAAGTTTAAATCAATTCTGTTGCCTGGGCCCCTAAGGCATACTAAACTTCCCCCTAAAAGCATTTTATGACTCCGACCTTCAGTCTCATTGATCTTAAAAAGACTTTGCAATGATGAAACTTAAGACATAAACTGACAGATTTTATTTCTATGCCAGGCGTTTAGGGATACAATCAAATCAAAAATCAATCAAATAAAAGGGTTTGAGAGTCATACACTAACTGTTGTTTCATTAAGTCAGTAAATCCAAGCAAAAATAAACTGGAAGTATAACATAATTTTGTATTTTTTGTGTTTTAACTTTGCTTTTTTACGGCAACATTTTCCACTATACTTTATTTTCTAAGTCTTTAACTATTGGCATTGGTCATAGCTAAACCCATATCACTTAACCTTTGATCTTATACAGCCTTCACAATTAGCTCAAGCATTGATCATAGTGTTGTTTTTTTAAGTTATAATAAATGTTGTGTGGTCATCCAACAGTCACATTATAAGTTATAGATCTTTAGTTTTTATACTGCTCCAAAAAGACAAAAGAACTCTGAAAACACATCCAATCATGCCATGGTGTTAGGAACAAAAGGATGCCACATCATTTGCTGAAAATGAAAATTATGAACACACAGTTTAATCTGAAGTCCCTGAGAAAGTAAAACTGGAAAACCGATGCAGCAGACTAGTCCAATTTGCTTTAATGTTGAATTGTAGCAATTCAAAACGGTACCCACCACCAAACCGATCATGCTGAACAATGTTGCAGGCAGCATAATGTTTAGCGCAGCTTCTCCAGACTCTTTCACGTCGGTAACATGAGCTCAGAGTGAACCTGCTATCATCTAAAATAAATCTGTGAAAAAGAGAGGTCACCACTGCCAAACCTGCAAATCCTGCACAAAGGAGCAGATACCAGTCCTGCTGATGGGTTAGGGACCTTCGATGGTCCTGTCCAGCTCTGGTAATTGCCTGTCTCTTGGAATCTCTTCCATGCTCTTGAGACTGTGCTAGAAAACTTTCTGGCACGCATTGATGTGCCATTCTGATAGAGTTTAACTGCCTGTGTTACCTTCGTAGGAACCAGGTATCACTTCATGCTCCCAAGAGTGATGCTGACCCTTGATCAATGCAAAACTACTGAAAAGCAGCCAAGAAAATGAGGAGGGAAAAGACTGTGAACTGCAAAACCATTTCTCTTTTTGACTTTGTCTCATTGTTGTTCCTTTAGTAGTTCATCAACACTAAAACAGCTGACACAGTTTAACAACCTCCTCCTTCACTACTTAACTCACCATATCAATATTCCCTAAGTTTGACTGACTTGATATTATAGTCTAATCAAAAAGTTTTTTAGCAGTGAATTTATGATGCTGCATCTAATGTTACAGTAGCCAGAATGAGTGTGCAGAAGCCAAACATGGAAAACAAAATATAACAAGTATATTGTAATTATATTTGGGTTTTTTTCTGTATAGTTGTTGAGGTCTAGAATTCTCAACATCCTTAAATAATAATAGCAAAACATAAACTCAAACAGTACCTTATTGTAAAAAGGCGAATGCTTGGAGTAGGACCCAAGCACTAACGAGATCTCAGTAGTGGCATGATGAATTGAATGATCTAATTACAAGAAAAGGTGAAAAGTTACAGGATAGCATGAAACAAATGGAACAGTTGGTAGCCTAGGGAAAGAAGGAGCAAAGTAAATGACAAGGTAATGAATAGGAAAATATCAGAAAAATCTTGGAATTTGGAAAATTCCAAGATTTTTCTTAGAATTTTACCTCAGTAAACCAAAAGTTATTCACAAAGCATCTTAGGCCTTGAGTGAGCTCCTAAAGTGAAAAAACGTTAGGGGTAGTGGGGAAGCGTTTTAGCGAGCCTTAGAGTGTCTTAAGTAGGCAAGACGGTGGAAACAGAGAGAGCTGTTTGGCTGATCCACCACCTAAACAGTGGAGGAAGTGAGCACATAAACCTCTTTAACAATCATACAATTATTAATATGTAGATAAAATAAACTTTATCATCCCAATAGAGGGAAATTAATTAGTTTTAGCGGCCTGAGAGGTTAATGGTGCAGCTCTAGTACTGTAATTCTATTGAGGATAAATAAATGTAATGGATGGTGAGCTATTTAAAATAAATTGCCTAATTAATATTTTTGTAGACTATCAAGTAAATTATTCAAAGTGAATTTTATGAATTAAGAATGTTGCATATTGTTTTGGATGTTTGTCTGTTTTGATTAGCATTGTGGTGGTTTATGTTTTGTTTAATGTTGTTTGCAATTTGTAATGTTTTTGAGTGTTTTGTGTGTAACTCACGGGCTGCTGTAGATAATGAGGGCGGGCTCTATAAAAGCTGGTACAATCATTGTGCCAATGAATGGCTTGAACTGTCAAATGTGTAACCAAGAAATCAACATAGTATTCCCCAGTGAAAGCAGCGAGGTACGTTTTTGTTTGTATTTTGTTGTTTTGTAAGTTTTTTTTGTATTATAATATTTGTATATGTTTTAGTTTTCACGGTGACTTTGGTGACTGAGAGACTGTGTACCTTTGGTGACTGTGATGGATCTTCATCAAAGAAAATAAAACACTAAAATCACCCGTCGAGACCGGCTGAATAATTAAAGTACTGGGGAGCTGCTACAATAAATTATAGGAAAATTATTGAATAATCATGAATAAAAAGTGGAGAAATTACCAAGAATATATATAAAAGAGGTGAGAAAGTATTTTCTGTATTGTATGATCATCTCAGCAGCCTAAATGGCCATCTAGAGGTTTGCTTGTTTGATGCCATCTCCTTGCATTTGATCGCTGCACGGAGCTCTTCTCACTATCAAGGCTTGTGTGTAAAAGACCCGCAGAGAAAAAGATGCAATAATCTGCAGCAATACGGTTCAAAGTCTGTGTATTTGCGCCATGATCCAGGGACCAATTTACCTTTCAACACTCCTCTATTCTCCTCCCAGAGCTGTGTGGACAGATGCATTGCCTTTTGTTTTTTTCCCATTTTTTCGCTCCATTTAATGTCAGTCATTTTGCCAAATCCAGTTGCTTTATACCAGCAGGCAATCCCAGTAAAAGGCTAACAGATGAGTGTGCATTAATATCAAACAGATAAGTAGTAAAATGACTGGCAACTAAAAATAAATAAGTAAATCAAAATAATGATGAGGATGTAAATAAGGTAAGTTCAGATATTTTGATGCTGTGAGACAATCAATTAATTTTGTTAAATGTCATCATCATGACACATATTTCACAGTCCAGTCTAATCGGTTAATTTCTCTCCTTTGATCACTAGGAGCAAATTTGTGTATTCTTTTTTCTTTTGCTATCACCCAATCGCAGCTTTTGAAAGACAGCCTCACACGTAGCAATGGGGTCAACCACACATCCTCACTAAGATAAAAATAATTCTGTAATTTCCTTAATCTGAGTCACTCTCAGCAGCTATCTTAATTGCTCTTAAGCTAAGACTCCTAGGTAGAATATTTTTTAGGCTAAAATAGGAGCCCTCTGAGAGGACTTGGATAATCTTTGAATACAGGCACTTGAGATTGTAACCTAACCCCACACTTAAAGGAGTTGTGACATCACAGTATAAACCATTTCATGTAATTAACATCGCTGCATTGGAAATATTCCAAAGAATTTCATTAACACATAACATGACCTTTTCGTAGGGGGTTGTTTTGGCAGGCCAGATTTCCCTCCTCAGTAAAAGGGTTGGGTATGGTAATGATATATGACTCTACCTACGCCCTTCCATACATACCTCTCTTCTTGGCACAACAGCCAAACATAAATATATGATTATGGTATTATGGCTAGTGGAAGTATTTGTACTGCAGGATGTCGAAAAAGTAAGGCCAAGCTGACAAAAGGCTTTAACCTGCTAACGCGATTCATAATCCACACAGTAGGGCCGCAGTACAAAGCCAAATACAGGACCGCAGCTAAGACCTCGCTGCACAGCTGCTACAGGAACATTATACAGCTGGCAGTGGTTTAGCTGGTCACTCAGTTAGTCAACCTGATTTTTCAGTTACAAACACTTCTTCCTTAAATTTTACGTTAATGTGTGCTTCTGGAAAAGAGGCATAAATGTGTTTTTTACACACTGAGACCCCCAATGAACATTGTCAGGGGGATAACCAGGAGGCACAGAGAACCCTTAGAGGAGCTTTGAATGCTGGTTCACAGGACATTGAAACCTACTGAAGAGCTCTGGAGACTGGTCGACAGGATGCTGGAACCCATGATGGAGCTTTGAAGACTGTTCAACAGGATGGTGGAACTCTCAGATGGGTACTGGAGAGTAGTACTGGGACTGCTGGAACCCTGGAAGGCAGGATAAATCAAATTTGGAAACATTCAAAGGGGTATGAAAGATTCAAAAGGAAAAAAGAGGAGTAAAAACTTGGGTGGGTGTGATGAAGGCTAAAAAGATGAATTCAGAAAAAAAAAACAGCTGTGGAAGAATAAAGAGATTTTTCAAAGGATCCAGAGAAAGTGAAGGATCCTAGGTGAAACCCTAAAATACAAAGGAGTCAAGGAAGGTGGGAGACAACTCAGAGAAAAACACCCGAAACAAAAAGAGACAAGAAAAAAAGAGAAATAAAGCTTACTACTTGTGGCAGAAGCTGTCGAGGAGTTAATGGGGTTTTGCCACCTTCTATCGTCTCACTGCCTGTTGAACCATGAACCTTGCATGCAGAAAGATCATTAAGTCCCTGCTCTGCCTACCTCCGGGGGCCTCATCTTTTTCCTCTGCTGGCCAGCTTGTCAGCAAGAGCCTGGTACACCCGTTGCCTGCTTTTTGTTTAAAAATGCATTCCATATTTAATGTAACAACACATGAATGTTTAAAGTCTGAAGGTCAAGTTGGGGATCGAACATGTAATAAGAGAAACTAAAACATCATCTTTTCACCTTAACTGAAATTATATTGTTTTACAGAAACACAGTTAATCCAAAAACAATAGGCAAAAGGCTTTAAAAAACAACAACATTCTTTGTTTGCATAAATCTAACTTTGAATATTGTGTTAGCTTCCAAACAAGTAGGGGAGACTTAGGCCGCATCCAAAATATTCTAATAATAGCTCCTAGCTCCTGTTCCCTGAGCTTTCATGAGGTCAACAGAAAGAACTCTATCATGGGGAGTAAAGAAGCTTTGGACTGCTGTGCCCATTACAGACAGCCTTTACCTCTAACGTCATTATAATGATTCTAGTCAAATCTGGGCCTACAACCTTCCAATAAAGAACCACAAAGTGTGCACACAGTTCTCTCTGGACATCTTCATTAATGTCTGTGAGGTAGGTTGTGTTTATACATCAAGTCACACAAAAGATTGTGGGATTCGTTATAGCTCCTCAGTACCGACAAAGGAATTTGTGAGCTCTCTATGCTAAAGGATCTATGATAGGAAGCATACAGGCTCCTTTTCCTACCTCCTTCCTCAACTGCACTATTCGGACATCACTTATCATGGCGAACCCTGACGCACTTATGCTTTGGCTGAAGAGTCCTTACCAATTAGATGTAGCCTTAGAAGAGAGTGTAAAATTTGATTAAAAAAAGTAAACACGTCAATTCCGGAACAAGAATGCATGATGGTGCTGATGTTTTCACACAGCAGTAAACAAATGTAGCTGACTTGTATAGTTCTCAGTTGAGCTGAGTAATATTTAACAGTTGCAAGAGCATAGTCTAGTCTTGTGAATCCATCTACAGAACAATTTGCAAACAAATGAGTACTTTTACTTTTCATTCTCTTTTTATCCCAGGATCATATTGCTTTTTAACAATATTCTTATTAATTAAACATAACTGTACAGTCAAAACTAGATTTGTATTTACATATATTGTATAAAAAGACAAAAAATTGCTATCTGATTATTTTGGCATTTAGCAAAAGAGAAAATGTTCAGTTTGATAGAGTGTCAGTGAGACAGTAACAAAGGTCATGTGTTTTTTATACATTGTATGCTAATTGAGTTTGGGCTGCATTCGAGATGTATTTAAACACATTTCAGGACTTTTTTTTTCATTAATAACCTGACCGCATCAAGAATTTGCTGAGACGATTTAATTTTAAATGATTAATGAATCCCATTAATTTCATGTGGTGATGGGGTAATGTCATAAAATGCGCTCTGCAGGCTCCTGCAGAGAACACAAAAGTCAAAGTTAACCTGTGACGGCTAGTCAAGAGGTAAACAGGGTATCAATAGAATAACTTCTCTACAAGCTGATTCACTCCAAAAAGGTCAAACTTTTTTATGTATATAATATGGGAAAAACAGAGGACTTTTCTGGAATAAATAGTGTTTGGTGAGGACTTTTTTTAGCCAGTATTTCTCACCCACTCGATTACCCACTCGTGATGCATTCTCCCAACAATTACTTTTTCAGAGAGGTCTCTGAGTGGAACTCACAAATGGTAGGATGTGACGCAACAAGAATACTAAAGATGCTGCAATGTTTCTTCTGCAACATTTCAAGACTGGTGGATGGGATTACACTCATAATTCTATTTTTTGCATGTGTTGGTATCAGGACAAAGAGTTACATTGCTATATGCATTTCTTTCTGTCATAAATAACGATTATGTGTTAACACAAGCATGAGTTATGTTCATTTGTTAACTTATATGCATTTCTAAAAATATTTGATATGTTTGAAAACTAATTTTCATTCAAATGGAGAAACTCCTATATTAGATAGATTCTCTCCACACATAATCATATATTGTAACTTCATTGAGGAGCTGTTATATTTTAAACCCCAAAGGTTAATGTTAGGATTCTGGTGTGTTTGGTTCCTTGTATGAGTTTGCCACTAAGTGGGCCATTAGTGGTGGCACGCTCAGTCGCAGTGGCTCAGGCTAACCCTCCATCTGATCTCCGAAATTTCGTTGTATGTACCTTGTAACTTTAATGACAAATAAAAGCATCTTATCTTTTCCAAGTGAATAGATCTTGGTGATCTAAACCGATTTGTTCATTCTCAATCTAATGGTTCTTCTCTACAAATTATGTCAGCAAGATTTCATTGTATACGTCATCACATGCACAATAGTCAGTTGAATTGTCAAAATTAGTCAATGACATGATACCATGAATATCATATATGTCTCTTGAACATTTCATAATTCATGACAGCAATTTCTGAACATGGAGGCACCCGGCCAAGTAAATTAACAAGGGCAAGGTCCTGCTCGGGGAAGAGGAAGAAGAGGAGTAATGGTGCATAGTGGTGTGATAGGGGGAAGAGGCAGAGGACCACAAAAACACCAGACTATCCCGGATGAAATTTGGGCCACAATTATCGACCATGATGTCAACCATCCTCTTATAATGGCGAAGGCAGGTTGCCAGATGCACCGTAATGTGCCTCGCTCTTCAGTCTCCTCCATCATCCAAACCTTTTGAAGGGAAACAGGCATGTGCAGTACTCAGTCAATGATGGAATAGTATGCTGAATAGGACAGGGCACTGCATAAAGCAAGGGATGTGACCTGGTTCACTACTCATCCCAGGATGGTCATGGAGTTACTACCATATACTCTCCTTTCCTGAATCCTGTTGAGGAGTTATTTTCTGCTCGGAGGTGGAGAGCATATGAGCATCAGGCTCTAGATCAAAAGTCCCTGCTCCATGCAATGGACGCTCCATTTGGAGACATTACAGGAGGTCCGTGTAGGGGATGGTTGGGACATGTGTTACACAGGGGAAAATATGTTTATTTTGTATTTTTTTTTCAGTTTGTTGTGTTTTGCATGCTTGGATTGTTTTGTTTTTTCTGCTTTCCCCTTTAACAACCCAAACACACTGGGCTGAAGCCAGTTGACTGAGGAGGCGGAGCTCACTAATTGCACAGCTGCGCCCAGGTGTCAGCAGAGGCTTATAAAAGGAGCTTGAAGAGAAGGGCAGAGAGAAGCTGACCCTGCAGGAGACGGACACACTGCTGAGCAAAGGAGCAGGTGGGATCTGCATGCCAGAACAGACGGCCTAGTACAGAGGATCAGGGCAGAGGGAGCCTCTGCCCGCGCCTGTAAGTAGCACTCTGCTTTGGAATAGAGTATCGGTCGGATGAAAGTCCTTCGAGGGAGTCTTGGAGCAGAGAGGCTGGCGTCTTCCTACTTGTTTCTTTCAGCTGGGGATCGAAGAAGGTGTGCTGCAGACGGGTGGCCTCCACCAGAAGCATCATTTTTAAGCGGAGCTCAACCCCTGGCCCTAATTGGTGACTTTTAAGACGATTGGTGAATTTCTGTTTTTAAAGGAAGAAGAAAAGGACTCTTTTATGGTGCCACTATTGCTGTGACTTACTTTTTGTGGAATAAACCATCTTGAACTGGACTGTTTCACTGGTTGGGTTCTTTAGTTGTTTGCTCCCCCTTGTGATCAAGACGGACGTGGGGCCATATTGGCCACACATGGACACCATTTCTTCCCTTGTGGCATTGCAATGGTACAATATTAGCTGTGATGTGGATGAGAATATGTGACCAGACAGACAGCAGCAATCAGTGAAGTGTTTGCATTGAAATCCGAGCTTTACTGTATGTAATAGTGTTGTATTTGTGTAGTTGATAGATACAATGTTGCCACAAAGGATGTTGGGTGTAAACTGACTGTCGGGTCAAGACTTTGAACTTTTCAGGAGGGCAGCAATCTATAGGCATGCAGGAAAAGATTGAAAATGACAATTGTGAAACAGCCTAATGAGCCATAGCAGTACATTTAGCTGCTTAATATTGTATAAGACGTGTAATGTGTCCTTGCACATCCCATAGATTTCAGACTGAGGCTTCATGCACTAGATAAAAGTATACAACAGCTTGGGCTCTTACCATTTTCTTTTAGTCATTTCTGAGGAGTTAAGAAGCAATTGTGAAGCACACTATCTTTCTCTGGGAGGGTAATTCTGTGGAGAAATGCTTGTTGCCTTAAAAAAAACATCCGTATGGAAGTAGAAAGGCTACCAACTAAACATTGCCTTTATCTAAGAAGAAACATAATTTACTTCACCTATTAGGAGTTTTAATGTGGTACTTCATCAGTATAGTTTACAAGAGCATAAATGATTAAGGGGATTTAAAAGGATGTGATAATTGGGCTCAATTCAGAGGGGGGTTGAGTGCTAGGGATCATTACCCTAATGGAGAGAAATACATTTCTTGTCATTGAGTCGCAGATCTGGATTAACATTTCTTCTGTGTTTTAACATTGCATTGTAATGATTACTGCTGGTGAACCCGATATTCAGCTGGACACCGAGTTACGTATTTTTTAAAAGGTTTATTGAGAGGATGAATAATGGCAGGTGAGGCAGACAAACAAAACCAGACTAGGCAGATGAATCTTGGCAGAAGGTGCATTCAGCAGGGATGAGCAGGACACCAGAGGATGCAGATACTGACAGAGCAGAACAGACGATGTGAACCGGGGATCCACCGGAATGGGTAGAGCAAGCGGCTGGAACTCACGGAGAAACAGGCAGAACTGCAGCACAAAGACTCAGGCGACCTTAACAGAAGAGTCCAGCTGGCTGGGCACACAGGATCTGGTAGAGACAGGGCACATAAACAGGGCAAGCTGACACGAAAAGAGAACTGAGAAGAAGCGACGTTCTGGCAAGGATGAGTAGGCTGAGGCAGGTATATGCAGGCTGGAGAACAGGTGACCAGAGTTCACTGATTAGTGCAGCTGTTGGGTCTGATTAACAGCAAGGTATTGGCTGGAAAGAGACTGAGCTGATTGGATAGTGGCTGACAGGTGAAGGCTGATCCAAAAAAGTAAAAAATAAACAAACAAAAATCTAAACCATGACATGTATATGGTTAAGTATCAGCATTAAGAATTTAAGATTCTTCCAGCTGTCTCATCTCGAGATCTCTCCCTGTTTCCTACCTAATGGATTGATAAAAGTATTACTCTGAAGTTCTGGGAGATGCCTGTAACATTGATTCATATCAGCTAAATGATTGCTTTGCCTCTGCCTGGTGCATTTATCATCACTAGGACCTCACTTGCTTCCATCTTGCTCCTCATTGACATGCCTGTTATTGTAGCTACAATGACTTTCATTATTAATGACAGATAAGCCCACCAGCATTACGATGGCAGGTTAAATCATCAGACACCAATCTATTTGTATTTAAGCGTATAATGACATGAGTATAATGCGCATTCTCATGCTACTTCTAAAAAGATCAGACAAAATGACATATTGTGATCACGTCCATGTACTGTTTAAATGCTGATTATCAGTTATCACCCTGTCACTTATTATGGTAATGGTTAGAAAAAGACAATCTGCAGAAATTTATCCATCCACTTTATTATTGAATGTGTGTGTGTGTGTGCGTGCGTGTGTGTCCATACACACACACACACACACACATTCAATAATAAAGTGGATGGATAAATTTCTGCAGATTGTCTTTTATATATATATATATATATATATATATATATATATATACATACATACATACACTGCCGTTCAAAAGTTTGGGGTCACATTGAAATGTCCTTATTTTTGAAGCAAAAGCACTGTACTTTTCAATGAAGATAACTTTAAACTAGTCTTAACTTTAAAGAAATATACTCTATACATTGCTAATGTGGTAAATGACTATTCTAGCTGCAAATGACTGTTTTTTTGGTGCAATATCTACATAGGTGTATAGAGGCCCATTTCCAGCAACTATCACTCCAGTGTTCTAATGGTACAATGTGTTTGCTCATTGGCTCAGAAGGCTAATTGATGATTAGAAAACCCTTGTGCAATCATGTTCACACATCTGAAAACAGTTTAGCTCGTTACAGAAGCTACAAAACTGACCTTCCTTTGAGCAGATTGAGTTTCTGGAGCATCACATTTGTGGGGTCAATTAAACGCTCAAAATGGCCAGAAAACGAGAACTTTCATCTGAAACTCGACAGTCTATTCTTGTTCTTAGAAATGAAGGCTATTCCATGCGAGATATTGCTAAGAAATTGAAGATTTCCTACAACGGTATATACTACTCCCTTCAGAGGACAGCACAAACAGGCTCTAACCAGAGTAGAAAAAGAAGTGGGAGGCCGCGTTGCACAACTGAGCAAGAAGATAAGTACATTAGAGTCTCTAGTTTGAGAAACAGACGCCTCACAGGTCCCCAACTGGCATCTTCATTAAATAGTACCCGCAAAACACCAGTGTCAACATCTACAGTGAAGAGGCGGCTGCGGGATTCTTGGCTTCACGGCAGAGTGGCAAAGAAAAAGGCATATCTGAGACTGGCCAATAAAAGAAAAAGATTAAGATGGGCAAAAGAACACAGACATTGGAGAGAGGAAGACTGGAAAAAAGTGTTGTAGACGGATGAATCCAAGTTTGAGGTGTTTGGATCACAAAGTAGAATACTTGTGAGACGCAGAACAAATGAAAAGATGCTGGAAGAATGCCTGACGCCATCTGTTAGGCATGGTGGAGGTAATGTGATGGTCTGGGGTTGCTTTGGTGCTGGTAAGGTGGGAGATTTGTACAGGATAAAAGGGATTCTGAATAAGGAAGGCTATCACTCCATCTTGCAACGCCATGCCATACCCAGTGGACAGCGCTTGATTGGAGCCAATTTCATCCTACAACAGGACAATGACCCTAAACACACCTCCAAATTGTGCTAGAACTATTTAGAGCAGAAGCAGGCAGCTGGTATTCTGTCGGTAATGGAGTGGCCAGCGCAGTCACCAGATCTGAACCCCATTGAGCTGTTGTGGGAGCAGCTTGACCCTATGGTACGCAAGAAGTGCCCATCCAACCAATCCAACTTGTGGGAGCTGCTTCTGGAGTTTGGTGACCCCAAACTTTTGAACGGTAGTATATATATATATATATATATATATTGTGTATGTATGTATATATATATATATTGTGTATGTATGTATATATATATATATATATATATTGTATATATATATATATATATATATATATATATATTGTGTATATATATATATATATATATATATATATATATATATATATATATATTGTATATATATATATATATATATATTGTATATATATATATATATATATATATATATATATATATATATATATATATATATATATATATATATTGTATATATATATATATATATATATATATATATATATATATATATATATATATATATATATATATATATATTGTATATATATATATATATATATATATATATATATATATATATATATATACAGGGTTTCCCGCAGGCTATTCCCGCAGCGTGGCGGTAGCGTGAGTTTGGCGTGGCGGCCGCCACGCCAAACTCACGCTACCGCCACGCCAACATTCCCAAAAAAAAAAAAAAAAGTGACGTTAACACGCGGTTTGTTGTTGTTGCTTTCGCGCGTGCGTGAATGGCAGGGAAAAAACACATGGATACCCCCCGCTCCGCGAGTCGGTCCGCGGGCAACAAAAGTCTAAAAAGTCTATTTCCCTAAGATTGCCATTTAATGTCAACCTAACCTAGTGGAGTATGAACTCTATTATTTTCCATTTTTTATGGTTTTATGCAGGCAGCTCTGCAGGAGGAGAGACCACATTTCCAGATTTGGATGGAGTTTGTCCTCCAGTTGTTCATTCAACTTCCTCAGCTTCTTTATATGATATAAATATTTACTGATGATTCAACAGCTAAGGTATCAATTCCATGAACTTCCTGTCTGATTGTATGTTTTCATTTTCTTCTGTTTGCAAAATAAATACAGTTTTTACTGAAAAATATGTTTTCTATGTAAATGATATTGCTGCATTGGGAATTCTCCAAAGAATTTCATTAACACATAACATCACCTTTTTGTTGTGGGTTGTTTTGGCAGGCCAGATTTCCCTCCTCAGTAAAAGGGTTGGGTACGGCAATGATTTGCGGCTCTACCTAGTCGACTTCACTCTGATTTGCTACAACCATATTTGGAAAACTGGTCAAAGGCGCCCCCACAACCCTTGCCCCCTTCATCCACACCTCTCTTCTAGGCGCAACACTCTGTCACAAATCCATTATCATGGTTTTATGACTAGTGGAAGTGTTTGTGTTGCAGGATGTCGGACAGGCGAGGTCGAGTTGACCAAAGGCTGTAACCTGGCGGCGTGATTCATCATCCACACAGTGGGACTGAAGTACAAAGCCAAATGGAGAGCTTGCTGCGGCTGCGCAGCCACAATACAGGTCGTTATATAACTGGCAGCCAGCTCTCCGCTGCGCCATGGTCTATTTGGCTTTGTGCCTTGGCTCTCCCCAGCCACGATGGGATAATCCTGCTGCTGGCAGTGGTTTAGCTTCAGTTAGTGAACCTGATTTCTCAGTTGCAAACACACCTTTGACAGCATTTAGAAATTAAACAGACGGGAAATGACAGCATTGTGGTCGCCACCTACCGTGTTGGTAAAGACAGGGGCACCATTTTGGGGGAAAGTTAGGATAATTCCAAGGGCCCCTGACTGACAGGGCCTCCAAAAAAGAAAGTGTATTTAAAATATATGAGACTTTGGGATGATTTAGATTTTTGTCACAGGCCCAATATTCCTGCCAGCATCCCTGGGTACAGAAGTTTTTTCAAAATCCATTTGTTTGAAAACCCCCGAACAAATGGATTTTTCAAGGAAACAGTCTTAGGTAAACTACTCTCCCCATAAATTAACTGCAGCCACTCTTATGTGATTCTCTACTCCTTCACAGTGGAAGTTTCCATCCGTTTTTTAATACCCTCAGACATATCAGGTCCCCTTTTTAGTAACCGCAGTGAAGTTAGTTTGAGGTTGAATATTGGATATTCGAGCTCTGCGGCTTTGTTGTCATGGACCCTTTAAGGAGTCCTGCAGTTGTCAAGCAACAATTCTGGCCAGATGGAGTTTGGGTAAAACTTAAATGTAAAATAATGATTTGAAGTTTTCCAACATATCGATCCAGTGCAAACTTAAGGAGTAATGGAAGTATTTAACTCTAAAGCTGCACAGCATCACTACATTTGTCAGTTAATGCAAAAAATTATTTATAAGCAACTCGGCTGTCAAAGGAAAAAAAAAGTTTTTATGTTTTAAGGGACTATAGTATCATGCTTAAAGCGCCAATAATAGTATAGCTTTTTATGATCATAAATTACTTTAGCTCAGTATTTTAAAAAGTTTTAAATCAGTATAGACACTGCAATGACATTTATGAAAATAACATTGTTTCCTAACTGTACTATCCATTAAAAAAGTAAAAATAGCTACATTCCCAAATGAAATAGGACACTGTCTTGAAACGCTGGGAGAGAGCTGAGCTTTGACATCAAGTACACTCTGTTCCATAATTACAATATGTAGTAGATTGGGTCAAATCAAATAAACTGGCATTAAATACTGTAAAAACTAACTGCATGATTTTAGGTTCAAATTATAATATTAATCAGAATCCTGTAATTAATATTACGATTAACAACATAGTTATTGAACAGGTGCATGAGACCAGACCTCTGGGTGTAATAGTTGACTCTAAATTATCATGGAAAAAACATATTAGTAATATTATTGCAAAAATGGGAAGAGGTATATCCATTATGAGAAGACATGCAAATTTCTTAACTTCAAACATTAGGACTTATGCAATGAAAGCACTAATATTGACATACCTCGACTATTGCCCAGCAGTTTGGTCAAATGCCTCTGGGGAATATATGAATAAATTACAACTTATACAGAATAGAGCTGCTCGTGTAGCACTCAGGTGCAGCTACAGGAGAAATACAATGTTAATGCACAAAGATCTTAATTGGTTGTTGGTCAAAGATAGATTGTTATATTCATTGTTGATTTTCATAAGAAATATTTCTAATTCCAAATTTTCTTCTGTTTTGTTCAAGCATCTTTCTTTCAGTGTAGAAAATCACCAGTACAGTACTAGACATGCAACTAAAGGTAATTTCACTTTACCCATAGTGAGAACAAATGCCATAAAAAATACTGTTGTGTTTAGAGGCATGAAAGAATGGAATAATCTGCCAAAACATATCCTGCTAGCTAATAATGTCAATAAATTTAAATTATATGTAAAACAGTATTTATCAAAATAATACAACTGAATGTTTATATTTATTTATATATGTGTGCGAATATGTATGTATATGTGTAAGTATGTTTACAGGTGTAAGTGTAGAATGTGTTTTATATTTGTCATATTTCAAGCCCGCATGAGGGTACATATGTATGTTAATATGTGTATATGTTATATATGTATTTGTGTATGTGTTTGTGTATTTTCTTTTTCTTTCAATTATTTGTTGTATTCTTTGTTTTGTTTTTAATGTATATATTTTTTCAGGACCCCAGGAAGAATAGCTGCAGCATAGCTGTAGCTAATGGGGATCCTTTCAATTAAACTAAAAACTAAACCTTACTGTATCCTTGCATTCTCTGTAAGTACATACTTTCAACTGTATTTACCAATTACATTCTTGCCAAACATACAAGAACAAACTTGGGTATTATATAAAGAGGGCCTGTGCATATGTTGCTGAAGTTTTTATGTATGTTATGGTGTTCGGTTTTCTATTTCAATTCTATTTCAACAGAATCAAGTTTTCCATTATGTCAAAGAATTAATATATAACATATGTGTCCATTTAAGAAAGAAATAATGTAATATTATGAAAACACAAAGTTTAACAAATGGTCAACATGTTAAAGTCACTTACACTGAACAGTTTTTGTGCAACAAAGCATGCATAAGTCCTAATTTCTACTAAAATGGCACAACTGCTTGGCGTTAGACTATCATGCGGTGTATTCCAACTATTTATTCAATATATTCAGATTTTCATTCCATATATTCAGACTCATAAATACATAAATTGGAAGGGCTCTCTCGCATGTCAACGTGTCCCTGGGCAAGGCACTTAACCCTGAGTTACCTATCGATCTCAGTATTGATGAATGAATATGTGCACTTTAGTGAGTGCGGTTGGGTGAATGTGGCTATAGTATGAAGCACTTTTAGTGGACAGTATGACTAGAAAAGTGCTATATAAATTAAGTCAACTTACCATTTATTATTCTTGTTCCAGGTGGAATAGGAAGCCACTAACACCCTGCAGAAAACCAAATAACAATAAAGACAAACCAATGAATGAGAAGATGCGTCCAAACTTTGAAATTGTAACGTATGTCTCTACCGCCTTTACACATCTAGAGACTGAAATATTTGTCCATTATTTAACACAAAATTGCTCAAACTCAGTCAGATTGGATGGAGACCATTTTCAGGTCTTGTCACAGATATGAGTTGCCTTTAGGTCTGGGCTTTGCATGGGTCATTCTAACACATGCATGTTCTTGGATTCAAACCATTTAAATCATAGCTCTGTTTAGGCCCACAGGCTTACATCCTGTGCAGTCTGTAACAGGTACTATGACCCCCCACGACATCATACGACCACCAACATAGTTCATGTCAGGGATGGTGCGTTCATTGTGATGTTCATTATTAGCTTTTCTACCACATAAGTGTTCTGCGTTCCCTACATGGCTTCTGGCCTCTTCAAACTTTACTTATAATGTTTGTTCTTGCCATTCTTTCATAAAGTCCAGATTTGTGGGGCCTGACCAACAGTTTATCTCTCCACAGATTCCTCCACCTACGCTGTTAGCATTAACATGGGACCCTTGGTTGTCCTCCATTTTTTACTTGTTTTCTCTAACAAAGTTTAAGGACCTTCACTGAAATTCACAGTAGTTTACACACAAGTGAACTTTATTTACTTATTAGGTGACTTCTGAAGGTAATTGGCTTCACTGGATTTTATCAGATATCAGATTAATATGTCTTGAAGAGCAATGCACACCACACCATACTTTTATTTGATCAAAACATAGGCTACTATTTATCGTTCACTTTTACTTCAGAGTTATGCTTGTAGGTACTTTGTCTTGGTCTTTCATATAAAATCCCAATACAACACATCAAGGTTTGTGTTTGCAATGTGACAAGATGCAAAAATCTCAAAGGGTATGAATACTTTGGTAAAGCATCCCTTATTTCACACCATCTGACAGTGTTTGCAGCCTTCTTCTTGTGTAACACTAACAGAAAAAGGCAAGCACATCAATTCTGTATAATGAGCAAAAAGAGAAATTAGAAAAAATAAAACATTTAGTGATGACTAGGTTAGATTTTTAACAGGGATTTCTGTCTCCTTCATCAACATAAATTGTCAGCAGTACACAACATGCTCAAGCCATCTCCTTCTGAAGTTTACTGAAAGAGCAGCATACTGCTGTGTGTCAGCCATGAAAAGCAAGGTCAGCCAGGCAGCCCCCATTATGAACGCAGCACTCAAAAGCACAGTGAGTACAAGTGTGGACAGCTATGTTAAAATGTGAACTGTTATTGAAGATTAAAACCAGCTAACATCAGCCAACCAACCATCCTCACAGATTAGCAATTTTCACATTGAGAACCATAGCAATGCTAAGAGGTTTATCTGAGGTATATAATATGGATTAAAAAAAATATTGTCCATCAACATGACTGGATGAGACACAGAGCGTACCAGCATAATTTTTTTCTAGTCAGAAGCTTTCATTTGCAGCAATGAATGCTTTTCAAGATGGGGAGTAGAGCTGAATGTGAAGTTTGGCTCAGCTTTAAGCTCTGCATGACACATTAAAATTACGTATAAGGAAAAAAGGAATGAGGACTGGCCCATGGGCAAGTGCATGAAACATGTTGGCTGTGTGTGTACTGTACATGTGGGTGTCCTTGAATTTCTGCCATTACAATTATAACTCGAGGCTAAAAATAAAGAACCATGAGTTTTGGAAAATTGTGTTTTAAAATGTAAGTATAAAAGTAAATAAATCACTGTAAAAACATTAATAAGGTTATAAATATTTAAGTATGTAGTTAAATAAACAGGTAGGTAAATGGGTAGGGAAAGAGGTAATAAAATAAACAAATGTGTAAATGGATAACTAGGTGAATAACAATAATTAAAAGACTAGTAAATGAATATTTTAATAATTAAATGAAGAATAGATAAGTAGGGAAGTAAATATTTTAAAGGTAATTAAAACTGTTTATGAACAAATAATTACAAAAATAAACAAGTAATCAGGAAAATAATTAATTAGGTAAGCTTATAAAAGAGTGAATAATTAAGCAAAATAGAATGCTAATTGTTACATTTTAAATGAATAAGTAAAGTAATCAATTGATTAAATAAGTAAGCTAATACATAGCCTGTGGTAGTGGTGACCTTGTGGTTAGAAAGCTCGGGGTTTGCATCCTGGAGAGACCCCATTTTATTTAAACACATTTAATAATTGAATATAGAAACATGGAAATAAGATATAAATAAGCGTAATGAAATGAATACATTAGTGTAAAGCAATGCTTAAATTAATTTCACAATTAATGACACCCTTGATAAACTTTTGTCAATTTGTCATATTTAAATGTATAAGTAACTACACAAATAAACATGCACATCCAAACAATGAGAGTTGAACATATTCATAAAACAAGAAAAGAAGTCTGGGGGGCCTTCGTTAAGGACTTAGGACTGTCCTGGATGACTACATCAGCGTATTGTTTTTGAGCTCACGATAATAAAATGTTATCATCTTGTTATAAGCTTCTGGGGAAAGAACATTATAGTTTAAACTACTTGAGCTAGAAAGAGTTCCAAATACACTATTTTCAGCCTGGATCCTGAGTTGAAATGAGGCCCAATAAGAGTGACCTCCCAATGTAAAACTTTGGGAAAATACCTTAAAGGGTATTTTGTTACAAAACAGCCACAAAACACATGGCAGAACCTGCTTCCGTGAGTCTATTGCATCCAACATATTTGCAAAATAGTAAGGTTTTAAAAGAAAAAAAAAACATTTGTTTTAAAAATGCTAAATAAAAGCAAGGAAACACACGTGGGCTGAATCAGGAGTTACAGTTTGTCCTCAAATGGTTTAAAATTGCCTAAAGGAAATGAGGTCAAAACATAAAAAAACATTTTTAAAATGGAGGTGTTCGGTTGCTGGGCAACTAAAAAGATGTACCAGGAAGTAGCTTGTTTTTCCAGGGGCAGATTTAGATGCAGAATGTATCTGTCAAGCTGTCAGAAAGAAACTGTAGCGATGCTTTTACTGATGAGGGGGAGGATGAAGAATCTAGTAGCAGCTGGTGTAGGTTTTAACATTGTCATAGTTTGGAGACTTGGTTTGTTTAGCACCTCCAGCCATACGAGGCAAATTCCAGATCTACACCGGTCTTTGCAGGGAAAATGTCACACACTTCAGGCACAGATGGACTCAGAAACAGAGCAGTTGGCACGGTTAGGTGGTATTTATTGGCTACTCTTGGTCAGGCAGGCAAGGGTCCGATCCGTGGCGTCAGTCAGGGTTTGGGGCTATCCAGGAATCAGTCGTCGGGCAGGCAGGAGGTCGTCACCAGGGAGTCCAAGGCAGCGGGCGAGGGTTCAGGAAATCGGACGAGACTGGACAAGGGAGAGAAACAGGCAGGTTAGGAGAGGGAACAAACTAGGCTAGTCAAAGCTTGACGTTTTAACGGACAGATGGCCTGAAAGTGTTTACCACTAGGAGTTAGACAACAATCTGACGCCGAACAGGTGGTGGCTCCGCCCTTATATAGGACCCACTGCTCATCAGAGGACGACCTGCAGGTGTGAGGGTCACAGCAGCTGATGTGACAGAAAAACTTGATTATGTTCAAGATCAGGCAGAAAAAAAGTTAAAACCAATGCAAGAAGAAACCAGAGAAGACAAAATCTGGTAAATAAAACTAAAGCAAGAGAAATAAAATACACACAACATTAACTTGATGTCCATCCATCCATCCATCCATTTTCTGACCCGCTTAATCCCTCATGGGGTCGTAGGATTAACTTGATGTATTAGGGTTAAATAAATAAGAAAACAAAAGAACCCAAGAGAAAAAAACAACTACTGTCTGAAAATAGAGGACTAGCTAAGAAAAATATCTAAATATTGGTGTATAGTGGAAGAAAAAAAAGTACACACAAAGCTGACTGAAAGAAGAAAATGGTTTTCAGTGAAAGGCCACGTTTCCACCTGCCATAAAAGGAAGTGGAAGAACAACAATGCAATTCTAGTATTTTGTTCATGATTGCATAATCATATGCTTGCTATATTGGATAAAATTAAACTGAAGCTGTTTATAGCTGTATATAATTGAAAGACAGACTGTTGGCTATATAAATGAACTGAATGCCAAATCTGAGATTTACATTTTTTATTAAGCAGTCTGTCAGACTGAAATATAAACAACCAGTTAATATAAAATCTTACCCAGTCTTATTCCAAATTGCGTAATACCTACAAATCTTGTCATGTAAATCTCTTGGACTTCCAGAGCACACTAAGATCAGTCTAAGCAGAAGGGAGAATGTGAGCAGAGGGTTCGGCAGCCGTTTCAGGATGCTTTTTTTGGGGGGAAATCCTGACAGAACTTTGCTGAACTGACCATCATATCCCATAAAGCCAAAAATTTTAAGAAGAAATATTATTTGGCGGGTTTATTGGTACATATAAATTCCCCTCTGGGAACAAGTGTGTGTGTGTGTGTGTGTGTGTGTGTGTGTGTGTGTGTGTGTGTGTGTGTGTGTGTGTGTGTGCGTGTGTGTGTGTGTGCGCGCGCGTGTGTGTGTGTGCGCGCGCATGTGCATGGTTGTTCTGTGTGTCTCTCTACTGCCCTGTGACGGATGTCCCTGTTCAGGCTGTAGCCCACCTCTTGCCCAGTAATGAAATATATACATAATAAAGACCATGTGGAGCATATTCTACGTGGGGAATAAAACAGGAACAGAGACTCATTCAACTATATTAATTTTTGATGAATATAAAACAGAATGTCTCATTACCTCCAATTATTTTCTGTAAAAGAGTAGTTACAAGGCAATTATTTGGGATGGGATGGGTTAAATGTAGAGGAAAAATTTCATTGGAATGTACTGTATATTGTAATGACATAAAGATAATAATATCAAAACTGCAAATGAGAGGCAGGTGCCTTGGTCCAAATACACTTTTTAATTGGCTTTCTAATTTCTTAATATTTTCCACACTGTTTGTCACAATACGATATGATACTACATTATTTCATTCTCAGAACAAGTCTGAAATGTGTCTGGTATCACAGCAATTTGTTTACAGACGTATGTACACAAACACAGACATCATGAAAATTTACACCTGCGCAGATGATGGCATTCCACACTGGTTAATGTGTCTGATAAAGAAAACATATCCTTTTTTTTGTTTTTCTACAGACCAGTCTGATGTGGTTTTGTCCTAGACAGAAGATCCTTAATCATGAAAGCTAAGTATTTAGCACCACTGAACAATTTTAATAAAACCATGATGGTGCAGACCGCTGTTGTCTGAGGTGTCAAATACGTAAAACTATCAGAGTATTTCAATGTGAATTGATTTGGTGTATTTATAAGGTAATAATCAGTATAAAGCATTAACAAAACAGCCAAATTAACACATTCAAGGGGAGCCCAGAGATTGGTTGTGACAGAAAAATGATAGGATAGGGTGTTGTTATTATTTAACCATCTAGGCCAGGGATATCAAACATATTTCTATACTGGGTCACTTTGACATTGTGAAGTCATTAAAATGGCCAGTTGAGTATAAATTATACTTTTGATTTCAGAATTTAATTTCAGTTCACATAGAACTATAAAAATTGCACAGTAACATAAAAGTAGCACCCTTAGGCCCAATGTATCTGCAAGAAAAGTTGATATTGAGTTGAGTTACACTATAAACTCGTCATTCTGCATCACTTTTTCTCTATTTGGACATTTCTAGGTTGTTTTAATGCGTTGTGGGAAAACTGACATCTAGTGGCAGGATGCTGTTACTACACAGTTGAAACAGGAGGCACAGTTTTAGCCACTTTATTAAAATTATATATGCCTCTACTTTATCACATGTTATGTCTTTTTTGGCTGTTGAGGGCTGGATAAATTGACATGACCAGCCGGATTCGGCCCACAGGCCATGAATTTGACACTTGAATCTAGGCTGTTTGTCAGGAAAGAGACATACCTGTGAATTTAAAAAAGGATTTATTCTGATTAGGATCTTTATTTTTTGGCTAAGAATTCAACTTGTATTAAGGTAACTATGAGGAGATTGTACCTTTGCTGTAGCTGCTCCAAAGTTGTGGTACAGCAGCTTCTGCAGGTACCAATGTCTAGGAGACAGCTCAGAGGAGGCAGGGCCTTCTCTATTGTTGCCCCTGAACTGTGGAATAACTAATCCCTGCACATTATAAAGACTCCTCCACTGCTTTTAAAAGCCATTTTTATTCTTTGTCTTTTCACCTCAGTGAGATTTAGTTTGACCTTATCTGTTTTTATTGCTTTTATCTTATTGTCATAGGTTGGTGTTGATGAGGACCCAAGGTGCTTCAGGTACAATGAGACAAAGCCATGGTGATGGAGTTGTGTTTCGTGATGAGAATCTTGAGAATTTATAATATATAGGGAAACAGTAGCCAGGAAGCAAGCAACAGAGAAAAACTGAACATATGAACAATAGCAATCAACAGAGAATCTAGCAATGGAACAATGACAGACAGGAACGCAAGTAACCGGGAACAGAGGTAAGTGACAAAAGAAATAACGAACTGACACAGGTGAACTGAATGAGCTGGATTACACGGTGACAGAGTGTGGGAAGCAGCAGATCCAAAGGGAAAAAAAAGCTAAATAAAATAGATAGGAAACAAGTTATTTGCAGCACTTATAAGTAAACCTTATAAATAATGTTGACATGGTATATGTATGTATGCATGCAGAGACAGAGCCTGGGAGGGAGCAAAGAAAAAATAAACTAATCTAAAATTGTTTCTGCATTTCAATGGGGCAAGCTTTTTTTTGGGTCAAAATAATCCACTCATCGTGTTCTGCTTGCCAAGTGAGTTTGAAATGACAGGTGCCGTGAAAGAAGGAAACTGACAAAATCTAATTGACTGTTGGGAGCCAGCGACAGAAACAAGTTCAGCCTCTGTCAGCTTGACGGTCTCATTCGGAATCTGAACAGCTTTGAAACACAATTGTTGTCAGTACTACTAATATGATTTAACAGAATCTGACATGCTTTGTTGTGGGAATGCTTTAAAATTAGATGTACTGTTGAGGGTGTGGAATGACCAATGTGAATTTTTTTTTTTTTTAATGGGATCGGGGGAAACCTCTCGTTCCTCCTGGTCTCCCGCCCTCCTCCGCATGTCAATTTGAACACACAGCCACAGAGGAATTTCAACACACAGCATGGCTTTCTTCCAGCGTTTAATGCAGCAATCAAGGTTACTTTTTAACACGTTATATTACATATGTGCTTTGACCTCTGATTTTCACATTTAATCAGCTTCTCTCTGATTTTTTTTCACAGTTTCTTTGCCTTGTCTCCATGGTTGTCATTTCACCATGAAAAAAAAAGCGATCAGCTGACCCATTTTTAATACACACTAACATACATGAGGTGGTTTACATTGACCATTTATGGTTGAATCTGGGTGTGTAGAGGCCAGAACATGAGGTAAAACTGGGCAGGCAAACCCTCAAGTACAGGTGTGATGTATAAAAGGAAATTGTGTGCTGGTGTTTGTGCGCATGGTTTTATAAATCTGATTTCCAATTAATTAATTAATTTATTTTTGTGGATGATGTTTTCTTTTTTGGGCATACATACACTTTTAGTATGAATTCTATGTAATGTTTTATAAACTGGTCAAGAAATTAGGAAAAACAAAACCAAACAAAAAATAAATCTTCCAAGTAAATACAAAAGACTGTTTAATGAAATACATGCACAAATACGCTTATGGTTTTGGGGAGCTTTTTGACCCACATGCAGAATCAGACACCGGACCTACGTACAATAAAAGTGTAAAGTTTTAATGTAAAGATGGATGTCTAACAGTTTGTGGGAGTGAGCATTGGAGCAGTCCAGAGGGAGATTAGGGGATGCCAGGAGAAGAAATATGAGTTTAGCGGGAGGGATAGGAGTGGGCTGAGGCTTACAGTTAGGATGACAGTTTTGGAGCACAGGAGGAGTAATGTGTGTCTTTTCGGGATTAATAGTGGAAACGAGGATCATTGGAAGGGAGCGCTGGGGTCCTGGGTTAGTGAGTGTTTTGTGAATGGTCCTTCTGCATCTGGAAGATCATGAACATATCGCTGGAGAGTGGGCTGGCAAGGTGAGTTGGCAGTGGAGAAAAATCATGGAGAGCAGGAGAGTCCAGAGGTAATTGGTTCAGATATGTGACTGTAGAATCCAGAGCTTGGAGGAGAGGTCAGTGACCTGAGAACATAAGGAAGACATGAAGGTAAGCTTCTGTGATAAGTCACTCTAGAAAATATGAGAAAACCGGAAAACCACTGGCTCAGGAAGTTAGTTAATCAACAACGGTTGACAATCAGGCAAAGAGTGAATGCTCTGCCGCTCATTAAGATGACCAACTCATTGATGAGCCAATGAAGAACAGGTGCGCAGAACAGCAGGAGACAGCCAGAGATCTTCAGCTCCCGACGGGACTTACACCCATGCAGGAAAACAAAAACTAACATGCCATTAAAAAAAAGGCCATGTGTATTCCTTAAACCAGGTGTCTTCAATTCTGGACCTCGAAGACACAGGGGTCCTTGAGTTCCAGTGTCCTAGAACTTTTAGATATGTTTCTGATCCAACAAACCTGAATCGAATGGGTGAATTGCTTTCTCAATATGCAGCCAAGTTCTCTGAAATCCTGCTAATGACCTGAATGTTTTACTAAGGCAGTGGTTCCCAATCCTGGTCCTCGAGGGCCGGTGTCCTGCAACTTTTATTTGTTACTCTGCTTCAACACACCTGAGTCAAATAATGAGGTCATTAGGAGGACTCTGGAGAACTTGACAGCACACTGGGGAAGTAAATCAGGTGTGTTGGATAAGGGACACATGTAAAACCTGCAGGGACACCAGCCCTCGAGGACCAGGATTGGGGACCACTGTACTAAGGTGTGTTGAAGCAGAGACACATATAAAATAATGAATATTCCTGCTTTAAACCTAAATAGTAGTGATGGTGAGATGAAGCCTCATGAGGCATTGAACCACTTGAGCCAACTGGTTCGAGAAAGGGTTCATTTCTTGATGCTTCATGTGCACACGAAACCACCTACTGGCCAGGTGTATAATCACAGCCAGCTGTATCTTAACACGTGTGATGCATTGAATTTTTGTCTATTATGACTCTTGGGAATGACTTCACAAAAGGTGTAGGACGAAATAATTTGTCTACATAAATTTTGTATACACATGTGTATAATAAAACATTGTTTGAATGTATTCTCTGTGTGTAATTATTCCCAAAATAGTAGTGACGTGATATGGCATGGTGTGTAATAATGTTTTTCTGTGACTCTAGAAAAATGGCATGGGCTTAATCAGGCAGAGGACAATGAAAGTGCTTGTGGAACTAGGGAGGGGGTAGTGAATAGGCTAATGCTTGTGTAACATGGATGATTTCATGCATTTTTATTAAGAAACAACAATTTCTCCACAGTTTTTGGTTTCAAATGATTTCTCTTTTTTGATACTACTTCTCCAGCCTTTGAAAAGACACGCTCACATGGCACAGATGATGCCGGGGTGCATAAATAAATAAGTGCAAGTATGTACAGATTCGGGTACTGTGACCAATGATTAGCCCAGTACTATACAGTCCCACAGTTTCCCCTCAGCAGCAACACTGAAGCACACAGAGGTTCCCGCTGCGTCTTTACGCACGATCCAGCTGCTGGTGTCTCCTCTCTTTTCAGCTCAATGCAATTCTAGACTGTTACAGTTTATAATCTATATCACCATTCACAGCAACAGGTTTCTCATCTCAGTCGACCAGACAAATCTCTATTGCTCTCCTCAGTGCGCTCTGGGCGGTGAGGTGGGAGGATTTTACCCGATGGTGCGCTGCGTGCGAGGGATAAACAGGGGGGAAATGCATAAATAAAAACTGTAAAGGGCTCCTATACAGTGATCATAGGAGCTGACCGGTCTGAGATCAACCTCCTGATGTTACAAGTTCTTTAAAATGATTCTTAAAAGTGCGCACCCAAATTACAAGTAACGTAATTTTGCGCACCTGAATTAAAGCGCAAGGCAGCAGCGCACCGAAGCGCCACGGTCCTGTTTTGTTTAAAACAAAAGATCATGAAACACAGCCATAACTCTCCTAGTGACTTTAATTGGCACACTTTGCTACGGGTGTGAGGACATTAAACGTAGTGATTCACGTTTTGAATGGTGAACGGTGATAAAAGCCCCTGGGTTCGAGGGAAAGGAGGGGGGAGAGGAGCAAGCGCTGAGGCACAGAAATACGGTGCATGTAGTTAAAAAATGCAGAATTAATAAAAACAACTTATAAACAGACGTAGCGTTTTAAACTGCATCTGGTGAGCAGAACTGTTTTATGATCCAGAGTGCAGCCATCACTGGTTCTGAATGAAGGCAATATCTGGCAGCAGCTCTCTTCCCCCGCCCCCCTCCCCTCCTGCGTACGTAGTACAGGACCTTACCGGCTCACTTTCACCACTGGTTAAGACTAAAATTATTCATAACTCTGATCGCTCTTCCTGCTGCTCTGTTAACATGAACTGCAGCAGGAATTACTGATGGCCACAAGCTGTGAAAGAAGCTGAAACATCTCAGCAGAAGGCGGAGTTTTTATCGTCCGCTGCCCAGATGGGCTTTGTGATTTTTATGCGTGAAAAATGCCATGTTTGCGTGTGACCGTGTGAAGTCAGTGACGGTCAATGCGTGATAGTTGAGAGCACTGATCTCCTATCTATCTATCTCTCTCCTAAACTCTCCAAACACCAAACTAACTGTCTCAAACTAAATAACCACTATCCAAACTCTGCTATCCAAACAATCAAAACTCTATCCACTCTCTCAACTGACCGCAACTCGCCTACAACAACCCACATTTTGAATGGAGCCTGTGGGGTTTCTAAAGCTGTCAAACCCCGCGCCGAAATCTGAACCACTTCCCGAAGCAGTCACGTGGTACAGCCGGGCAGTGAGGCTTCGGACGTCATTGTTTTCGGCTCCTCCCCTAAATGAAGCAAGCTGCGCATTGCGGAAACGCCCCCTCCATTACTCGACACACGCCTCGAAGCCTCGGCACATCACGTAACATCACTACTAAATAGCTTTAAAGGGCAGCAAAAAAAAACCACTACATTTCATAAAATATAATGTATTCAAAATGTATGTAATTGTGTCCCATTCAACTATCCCTTTTTCTTGACATATTTGGTCGCAACATGGGTTTGTGCATAATATTTAAATATACTGACTTCAATAAACTCATGGCTTTCTCCTATTGACAATGTGGTAGGCTAACCTAAGCATGTTTGTGCCATGTTCCATGTTTCCATGTAGTGTTTGCCTCACCTCCTCCTTTCTCAGGGTGTGACAGGCAGGTCTGATCCCCAGCTGTGCCGCAACAGATAATTGGCGAGGGTTTAAAAGAAGAGTCGGATCCTGAAGCAGACGCCAGATAGTTAAATCACATCCTGTGGTAATCAGGCCCCAACAGTTGTTCTCGGAACCTAGGTCGAGATTCAAGCTGCTCTAAGAACTAACCTTCCGACTCTGTCCTCCTCTCACAGTTCTTCCTTGTGGATCCTTTCCCAGGCCTGTGGCTTTTCCTGGACCGCACGCTGGAACAAGCGGATTGCTCCGTCTTCCCTCCTCCGTCTGCCCCGCTTGCTGATGTTTATCTGAAGGCTCCTCTGACCCGTCACCTGTCTGTCTACCCCCCAACGTTTTTCTCACTACCGAAACCGTAAGCAGCCGCACCTGAACCACCTGTCATCCGATCCTGCTGTGCACTAACAACTCTTCCCTTTCCTTGTGCGGAACTGGACTTCCTTCCCCTGTGATCGCCCGCTTATTATTATTTTCAATAAATCCCTTTTTGAACCCACACTGGTCTGAAATTGCTGCCTGAATCTGAGTCTCAGCACAAATCATGACAGTTTGCTCTGTTAAACCAAGTTGGTCCTTTGCTTTCAGCATTGTCCAGTTATCAGCTGAATTCTGCTTTTATTTTACCTCACGCTAACAGCTGTTTAAGAACTGCTTACATAACAGATAACGTAACAAATGTGTAGCAGTAAATACCATTTCTCTTAAGGTATGTTCACACCGAATGCGAACCAGGAAACGGTTTGGCCTGGATTGCCTGCTGTTGGATGCTTGACATTTTACCTCTCTCTTGCAAAAAATCTGCGCTGACAATGCAGCCATTCTCCCTAGCCCGCTTTCCCATGTCATCAAAGAGGAGAAGTGTCTATCCGCTTGCTATTTCCTCCTGTCTGTTCAACTCATGGAGCAGGGGAGATGGATTTTATAGAGCGGATCCCCTAGAGATGCACCCGGCTCGGCGAGTAGCTATCACCACCTATAGCTGCGTGGATGATGGTTGGTTCCAGCGGTACTTCTATCTTTCCAGGACTGACCAATAGGAACTGCTGCTCCACGTCAGTGGACACAGTTCCCCCCCTGGGGCACGGATCTTCCCCTGGGACACTAACTACAGGGGTTTTTGGTCAGTAAATCCATTGTTGCTCAATAGCAATAGCATAATGGTACTGTCTACACATAAAAAACATTTTTGTGCCTAACTAAGTAGACAAGGAGCACCATTAAAGGCATACTATGCAACATTTTTCAGTTAATTAATGTGTTCCATACCGTTTTGGATGATTAAATGAGTCATTTCAGGTCGAACAAAGGTTTTCTCGGCCGCCCTGGTAGTCTGTAGGTGAAATACCGTACTTGCAACTGCAGGAGCCCTCGGCCCGCACCCACAGGCTCAGAAGTCTCGTGCATCGCGAGAGTCGGTCTTGCTTTACGGCGAGAACTGCTACACGCCCCCAGTGAAACGCATGCTCGGTGCTAGCGCAGTGGCGATATTTGTGCAGTTATCATGGCGGAACCGGCGATAAAACAGCGAAAGCCCATGTCGGAGCAGGCAAGAAAGAGGAAAAGGGCTCTGGACAGAAAGAGGAGTCATACACGGGTGAACATCGGGCAAGCTTTTTCCGAATGGCGAGATTTAAAAGAAAAAGAAGGCTGCAAGGCTGATGCGGACCTCGCGTTTCTGCTGATGCGATTGTAAGTAACATTGGAATGGTTACTCTCTCTCTCTGTGTGCATGTTCATACTTTCACTGTGTTAAGCCGGGCATACACTGTACGAGTTTTTCAGTCGTGGTACTTGTATACATCTCAAACTGTGCGACGGAACCGCGGGGTTAAAAAGTTCACCGCTCATCTGTGTGCTGATCTGTGTTCTCAAACTGTACGGCGCGACGCTCGGACGCGGCTCGGGAGGCACCGGGCGTCGGGGGGAACGGAGGGGAGAGAGGAAAGACGAGACGCCCCGGTGGTCGCGCGGCATACGGAAACAGACGGCCAGCGCGTCGCGCGGCCCGGAACGCTCGCCCTCCCCAACCCCCCCGCGAGCCGACGTCCGGGCCCAGCGGGTCCCGGGCCGGGCGGAGGTCGCTTCGGGGACGCCCGCTCCCCTCACTCCACTGGCGGGGACTGAGAGGAGAGGAGAGGAGGGGAGGGCGCCCCCTCGTAGCTCTGCTTGAACAGCAGGATGGTGATTCGTTGCGTTCGCCTGTCTGCTAAGCTCAAAACAACCGCGCCTGGCTTGACGGAGAAACCAGGAGAACAGCTGAGCATCTTTACGACAGTGCACTTTTACTTTCGCCCTCTGGGGAGAGCCTCGCTGGAAAATCAACCCCGGTTGCATAGTATACCTTTAACATGACGAGAATTGACTTTAAATTTCATATTTTCGAACACGAGTAAAATTTCGCTTTGCTCTATTCGCAGCTTCGCTCTATTCATGCATCTACTGCGCCGTTTGCAGTTTTTCTTTGCTCTATTCACCCATTTTGTGCTGTTCGCATCACTCTGAATGTGTCATTAACTCAGTAAGTGAGCAGCATTGGAGGATTCTTTAAAACCTGATTGGTGTTTGAACTGTTTAGACGCAGTAGAGCTTTCTGAGTCATCTAAAATTTTAGCTTCATCTAAACCTTCAACTTGTATGTTAGCCCCTTTCCCAGCCAAGTTAAGTATTCCCTTTGATTAATGTCCCCATTTTAGACATAATTAATCTATCCTAAGTAAATGCATGTACCACAGGCATTTAAAGTAGGCATTTAAGGTTATTAAACCTTTACTTAAGAAACCCTCTCTTGATAAGGTTGACTTAATAAATTACAGACCTATATCTAATCTTTTTTCCTATCTAAAATTCTTGAGAAAGTAGTTCCTGATCAAGTGTTTGAACATTTACAAAGTAATGACCTATTTGAAGAGTTTCAGTCAGGCTTCAGAGCTCATCATAGCACCAACAAAATGGACTTGTGTCTGTACTTGTTCTGTTAGAGCTCAGTTCTGTGTTCGATAACAGTTGATTACAATATTCTGCTATAAAGACTTGAACATAGTATAGGGATTAAGGGAAAAGCATTAAACTGGTTTAAATCTCATCTGTCTGACAGATTCCAGTTTGTTCATGTTAATAAATCTTCTTCAAACTCTAGGGTCACTTGTGGAGTACTACAGGGTTCAGTCCTTGGGCCAATTCTCTTTACTATAAATGCTTCCGATTGGTAAAATTATCAGACAGCCTAATATTAATTTCCACTGTTATGCTGAAGACATTCAGCTATATTCATCCATAAATCCTGATGAATCCAATCATTTACTTTGACTAGAGGCATGTCTTGATGACATCAAAACCTGGATAACCTTACATTTCCTGCTTTTAAATTCTGACAAGACAGAAGTTGTAATCTTTGGACCAGAGTCCTCAAAAGAAAACGTCTTCATCAATCGCTTAATCTGGATGGCATTAAATTGGCCTCTGGTAATAAATTAAAAAAACACTGGTGTTATTTTTGACCAAGACATGTCATTTAAATCCCATATTTAACAGGTTTCCAGGGTTTCCTTTTTTCAAATCAAAGTAAACATGATGAGTTAGAATTTGTTTTGTGACTAAAACAAAATTTATAACACATCCCATTTTGTGAGTTCATGAAAAAAATGAATTATGTTGTCTATCAGAACTACTTAATTCAGTTGTTAATATACAGATTATTACTCACAAACCTATTCTAATATATTGTTTCACTATACTGCCGCCACACAGCATATATTTGCTCGATAGCTCATAGTACCTAATATAAAAAGATGAGGGAGCATTTTTTGTGGACCTGTATTCAGAAAGAGTTCTTTTTGATAATGTTACAATTGGATAACTTTATGTTTGAACACATTGGATTCCACATTGAGGTTGAGATTTCACACCACATTTGGTTGCAGCGGGACACAGCGAGAAACTTTTGGCATACCCATCTGTCTGCTGGTTGTCGAGTTGCAGAGTTCTCGGTCAGTTTCCTCATTCTGTGGCTCTTTTCCTTAGGAGCCCCACAGCCATCTCTGCTGTGACAGCAGATGCTTTCTGTTAATTAACAAGCTGATATAGCATATGTGGAGGTTGAAATGTTGATGTCACAAAACTCTGCCATCTCCAGGTTTGTGAAAGCACAATGGCTCTGAGGTTTTGAACTGTAGAGGTTAGTAAATAAGAAACTCACCTGTTTGCTTGCTGCCAAAAACAGGGAGGTCCTGGCAAATCATTGTCTCCAATTAGTGCCTTACAAAGAGTCACTAAGCTATGCCTACTACATTGATATAAGAACACTTGAAAAAGTCTGAACGATTTTCCATAAATAAATGGAATAATAAATAAGCCTGAGAAAGTGAACACTTTTTCACAAAGTTTTTAAAGAAAAAGTGAAAGACAGGAACTCACTTCTAACAAGCACCTCATTCTCTTACTGGTAAGATTTGTCCAGCTACTAATGAGGACAAGGCTGCTGTCTGCTACATGCTGAGTATGGCTATGCTGCATTGGCCCTAAACAAAGCCATGTCACTGGTGCTGCTCACACCTCACAGGGAAAGTTAGGAGATAGGCTGGAGGGTTCTATGTGTTTTAAATGTTAACGGAATTGTTTTCTTTAAATGTGTTATGTATCTAAGTTAGACATGAGCAGTCAATGTCTTACTTTTCCAGGCATCTTCTTAGACACAGAGCTTTCCCCATTTAATTTTGGACAGTGTTTAATCACTCCTGTCGTCATTTTGTGTTGGTGAGGACCCAAAAGCAAACACAAGGATGTGAGGCACATTATTATTTTTAATTTACTGATGACCAGAAGTTAGTGAAACAAAGACACAGAATGAGAACAACAGCAGGAACACACTGGCAACAGCAAAGGTTTTACAAAGGAGTGACTGAAACAATAAGTATGAATACTGGGGAGTTTAAATGCTACGAATGTGATCCAATGGACAGATGAGAAACCATGAAGCTTGGGCACTGTGAGAAGGGAGCAACACTGCTAAAAACTGAAAATAACCACAACCAAAAACTGAAACGCCCTTTTATAGCTGTCTTAACTGTTTTCTGACTTGATTAGGAGTGATACAATCTTGAAACTTTTGTTTATATGGATATGGCATCACATAGTTGCTGCAGATCTGCTGGCTGCACATCCATGACATGAATCTCCCATTTCACCACTTCCAAAGGTGCTGTATTGGATTGTGATCTGGTGACTGTAGAGGCCATAAGATTATTTGGTTTCCCAAACTTTTTTTCTGAACATTGTCACGTTCATGAAATAAGCTTGGAAATATTTAAGCTTAGTTGCACCATTCATTATCTTGGTAGAAGCAGCCATCAAAAGGTAGGTACACTGCCTGGACTGTCAGTTTCTTCCTTTTGCAGTCAAAAAGACTAAGGCTACTTTCACACTGCAAGTCTTGATGCTCAGTTCCGAGTTTTATGCTGAAATCAGGTTTTTTTTGAGGTGGCCGTTTACGGAGGTAATGGTGAATGTAATTGTTTCCAGAAGTGTTCAATAAAGTTGTTTAAAAAAAAACTCAAAAAATAGAAACAATGTGGATACCGACCGACATCTCTCCTTGTTTTCATCAGAAAGCTGTTGAGCAAGCCGACAATATTGAGACCACTTCATAGCGAAGTTAGATAAGAAGAAAGCAGCACAGCTAATAACAATGGTCTTTTATGGAGCGTTAACTGCTACTACTGTGTGTGTAGTTGGAGCCAGGAGTGACGTGAAAGATGCATAAAATGCGACATGACGGTTCAGACTGGTATCGCTTTGAAAAAAATATCCAATACGTACCAAATTACTACCATATTTGGAAGTGGCACAAAACAGATTTTTTTGGGGGGGGTCAAAAGGTCTGAATTGGGCCATTCACACTGCCATGAAAAAGACAGATAGGGGTCGCATATGGGCAAAAAAAATTTGGATTTGTGTCACATTTCCCTGCAGTGTGAACGTAGACTAAGAGTCAATGAATGAGTGGTGGCCTTTGAATCACTGCTGGGAGGGATAGGTACCATGGCTAGTGTACTAAAATACTAGATGCTTATACTGATCAACTGTTACAGAACTGTGCAAATACAAAATTACTATTCAAAAGTTCTACAACCATCATTAACTTTTTTTCCCTATTGCTTATTTCTCACCAGTTAACCATTTGTATCTTTGAATTTGTTGCTCTTAAAAATACATGTATTGTCTCTCTCAGGTTAAATTATATGCGATGTCCTGGTGATGCTCAGTCCAAATTTGGTTGGTTAAAGACCAAAGAAATAGACATAATGACCAAAATCTAAGTCATAATATTCATTGTCCAATTATCTATGTTCGTAAAACTCAGTTCACGACTCTTCTAATGATCAAACTGTCGGTTTCAGGGTTAGGTTAGTCACTTGCTCTCTTTTCCATTCAGAAAGTGATCAGGGGGAATATTCAGTTCCACTCAAAACAGCTGCATAAATACTCAATGACCAATTAAAGAAACAAATTATTTTTGTATCGGAGGAAAGCCTTCAACACTTTTGGGGTGGAATAGTTTATCTTTAAATAGTGGAAGCATCCTCGCAGACACTGTAATCATGTTGACAAGCAGGGGAAGAGATGCTATAAGTGGTGACTCATCATCTGATCAGTTTCATTTCATTGTATTCAGCCATAGACAGTAAAGCAACAACAAATACAACTTCTTATATTGTATTATTTTATCTGGAGGGTTCAAAGTGACAGATTAATATGAATGTGTTACATACATGGAAAATATCAATACATGCATAGCAGCAGTTTCTGTCACTGGGCAGTAGACCGAAGCTCTTGGTTTATGGGATATCCTCAGTTTGCATGGTTAAATGGATGCACAAATGCAGTACTTCTATAAATACACAAGTCATTGCACTAAACCTGCCAGCTGCGAGGCCACCACTCATCCATTGTCTCTCTGACCATTTTGGCTGAAAAAGGGACAAACTGACAGTCCAGGAAGAGCACATGCTTGGCACTGCACAGCTTATTTTTCAGTGTCTTCAACCACTGTCTCTTACTATGCTTGAGCTGGATGTAGCCTTTAAAAATGCTATATGTTCTGTATATTCTAGAGTTACTGAAATAATGTTTTGTAATTTACTGTCAAAAATAGCTTTTTTTGTATCTTGATAGCCTTGTTTTTCTCTACATGCAGGAATTAATAATATTATATAAATCAGGAAAGCTGGATCTATCAAAATTTAATACAGCAGTTAACAAAAGTATATTAATTCAATTCAATTCAATTAAATTTTATTTATATAGCGCCAATTCATGAAACATGTCATCTCAAGGCACTTTACAAAGTCAAAATCAATCATATTATACAGATTGGTCAGAAATTTCCTATATAAGGGAACCAGTTGATTGCTTTAAAGTCCCGACAAGCAGCATTCACTCCTGGAGAAGCGTAGAGCTACAGGGAGAGTCGTCTGCATTGTCCATGGCTTTGCAGCAATCCCTCATACTGAGCAAGCATAAAGCGACAGTGGAAAGAAAAGCCACCCATTAGCGGGAAGGAAAAACCTCCAGCAGAACCGGCCTCAGTATGAACGTCATCTGCCTCGACCGACTGGGGGTTACAGAAGACAGAGCAGAGACACAACAAGAGAGACAAAAATGCACAGAAGCACACATTGATGCAGTAATCTGTTCTACATTAGATGGTAATAGCGGGTGATCTGTCTTCCCTGGATGATGTCTCAGATAACAGAACGCCAGACCAGATGTACCTACTATGAAGAAAAAAGGAGAGAGAACAAAAAGTTATAAGCAGAAATTATGACAAGCAATGCATAATTGAAGAACAGTAGAACTCGATAGAGTGAGAAAAATAGATCCTGATGTCCTCCAGTAGCCTAAGCCCATAGAAGCACATCCCCATAGGTAGGTCAGGGCAACATAAGCCACTCTAGTTATAAGCTTTGTCGAAAAGGAAAGTTTTAAGATTAGTCTTAAAAGTAGACAGGGTGTCTGCCTCACGGACCAAAACTGGGAGTTGGTTCCACAGGAGAGGATCCTGATAGCTAAAGGATCTGCCTCCCATTCTACTTTTAGAGACTCTAGGAACCACCAGCAGACCTGCAGTCTGAGAGCGAAGTGCTCTGTTAGGAACAAACGGGGTAATCAGAGCTCTGATATATGATGGAGCTCGATTATTAAGGGCTTTATACGTTAGAAGAAGAATTTTAAAATTCTATTCTTGATTTAACAGGAAACCAATGAAGGGAAGCTAAAATGCAAGGAAGAAGTACAAGTTAAAACCAAACCAAAACATCCACATGAGTTAACAATAAAACACACCCACGGAGAAGACGCAGTGGTAGACGAATGAAGAAGCTGCTCTTCCACAATTTTACTGGATTGTGGATGGGAGAGTTTGAGATTGAAATTCATTAACTCCTTTACTCATCAGTGTGTGCTCCATCCATACACATTGGAGCTGGTTTTTACCTGGAATGTATGAATCTTTTTCGTAGAGGAGAATTAAGCTCCCTGAGCTAAACCCCGGGGGTAAAAACCTTTAGGAAAGGCAGGCTGCTAAAATAAAAATGAACTTTGGTAACAGTGAAGGAAAAAGAAGGGTACACTAGATATTATGGAGCTTCTGTGATTCCCAAATATAACAGAAATATAACACTGCTTTCCCGGCTCCTCAAGCACAGCCATGGATCAGATCTTTGGCTGGAATATACTCAGCCTGCTGCATGCCTTGCTCAGACCGGATGGAGCACATATGTAGGCAGGAGGATTTCTCAGAAAATCACCCTTTGGGTGTGATGTGTTAGTCCTGTGACATGATCATAATGTTTTGGTTTGATTTCTTACGGTTTTTTTTTCTGTTGCTTACATCACTTTGTTCTGTGATGCTGTTTTAATAAAAAAAACAACAGTTTTTTGTGTTCTTAATCAAATAAAGTCATGTTAATATTGAATATTACAATATGTATATTGTACTCATAACCTAAATCACATGCCGTAATAATATAAAAAACAATAATACTGTATACCCTAAAACGTACACAGCCCAAGCTTATTGTGCATCCAATGTGCAACCTCAAGAGGTACCTTGTCATTACAATTTCCATTATTAGAACTGCAAAATAACAGATGGTTGGATTGGCACTGGAATAAAATAACTTTATGGACTATATTCTTTATCATTTGTCTGTTTTCTTCTTCTCCCAAGGGTAATTTAAAGCTGCAATGTATCATTATTACCATAGAAAATAAGACATTTTCATCTAATTGTCCATATGGACCCGGATTAATGCCTCCTGTTGACCCGAGGAGCACAGTTTAGGCGTATGTAATCTCCCTTGTTACTGTGACTGAAAGGCATTCAACATTTGATTGTGATGGCAGCTGATTAAACTATTCATGTTACAGTTCTCACATGGGAGTAAGCTAAACGTCATTCTCAGGACTTCTAAGGAACAAGGTTGGTACAAAGCTTTTATAAGACAATAGTGAGGATGGTGCTGTATGCCATACACCCGAACCCAAAGACTGTGTTAAATGAAATATGTATGCTGTGCCAGATGTGGAACACAAAACTGAAGCTTTGCAGGTATTACAGATGGTAAATACTTGGCTTCCTGTTAAAATTTAAGTTGGTAGTAAGGTGGTAAAGAAAGTTTCAGATGTTACCTATTTGTTGTATCATTTTAAATCTATTGCTTTCAAAGACAATTACATAGCATTAAAATAATTCCACATTTAATACTTCTAATCTCTTTAGGCATAAACTGTTCTGTTTTAATCAATGCATGTTTGTTGCCATATTTTAGGTTTAAACAATATGCTTAAAAACTGTCTTGAAATCAGCTTCCCTGTCCTTTCAGTTCAATTTTACACACCTTCCACTCTAAATCCTCATCACTTGATCCAGCCCTCATTAGGGGTTGCTAAATTAGGCTGGATTACCTGTGAGCCAGCTGTTCGTTTACATACTGGCTTTGATGGAGTGCAGCGTTCACACGAGATAACCAGGTGTCAGCACATGGGGGGGCCTCGTGTGTGAAGCTTGCTTTGTGCCAATTCTATGTTGGAATAGTTCTGACAAGCAAGATGACTTGGCAAAAACCCAAGCAGTATGTTTGAATCTGCCAAGGTTTGCTCTCCGTCTGTATGAAAGGGTGGAGTCTCATGGAATATTTAAAGAGGTTTTACAAACTGAGTTCTTAGGTTGTGGCTGTTTTATGTCTACAACAATGATTTTACTTAAATATCATCAACTACCTGAATGAGAGTGGAGAGAATTAAGACCACTTGTCAGATTTAGGATCACACTAAAGTTGCTCTTTAAAAAGGAGCGTAGTCACAATAAAAATATTTTGACCACAAAAGAAAACAAAAAATACATTCATATTCAAATTAAACCATATATGCCAAGTGTTTGTCCTGATAGTGTTAGTGTGACAAGAATTTGGGTAGGCAGGACTCAAATGACAACTTAGTTTTCAAAATTCAGTGGTTTAATAACAGTCCAATGGTCAGTACTCATGGAATCAGTCAAGATGGCAGAGGTATCCTAAACACTGAGCTGAGGAAGAATCCAAGCACAAAATGGGTCAAAAAGTCACCAAAGTCTAGAAAGTGTGCGGAAAAAGGCTGGAACGCTTGCTGGTGGAAACAAAGACAAACTGACATGGGGTCCGTTCTTCGTACGTTGCTTAAAACATCCAAGATCAAATGACACAACCAAGATGATTTCATCCGGCTAATCATGATCCGGCTAATTGGGTTCTTCGAACACACCTGTTGTTTAGGATTAGTATCGCTGGATTGAGTTATCTGAGACAACTGCGCGTTCATGCGTTTGTTTAAAAGGGGAAATGTATCGATAGTAGAAACATTGATCAGCAACGCTGCTATTGGCTGTTCAGCATGGCCAAAGAACACCCACAGTTTTTCTCCCAAGCAGAACAAGAACTTGGAAGGTTATGCTGAATTTGAGTCATTAATTAAAACACCTCAAAATCTGTTAAAGCCAGGAGAGAGGGCTGGCAAAAAGCAGCAGACAAATTAATGCGTAAATACTGTCCATGGTAGATGTTTCTATCACTTTCTACAGTATGAATTTTTGCATTTTAATAATCTCATATTTACTTTGTTCTTTTATGTCAGAGCCTCACGGGACCCACTAGAACATGGGGACAAGTAAAAGTGAAATACAAGAATATTCTACAAAATGGTAGCCTTTAATTATTATACTTTATTTTAAAAAAGCATTTGTTATGTCAAGAGATCCAAATTTCAGTGTCATTCCTTAGACACGGGAAGTAAAGGACATGTGCAAACTGGGAATTTTAACAAAAAAAAATCTTTATCCATAAAAAATGAAAATTTTCCTTTTCCAAGTCATCCACAGTTTACACAGCAAAACTGTATTGCTCCGTGTCTAGATAATCCATCCATAGTTTTTTCTAATACAATATACGGCTCGACAGGAAGCAAGCCTTTCAAAGTAAAACTAAACTTCACAATAAAATAGCCTGAACAAATCTTACTGAATATGATAAAAATAAAAAGCAAACCATCATATAAATAACTTAAATATTTTCTATCTATGGCTCTAACACAACTTTTTCCTCTTTAAGAGCCACTGCTAGATGATGTGTTTGTCTGTTCATAACAGCCACCAAGAAAAATCTCTCTACAATTACACTGTCGCGCTGCGCTCAAGGATCCTGTCTATTGCGCAATACGCGATTAATTCAAAAAGCTCTGCAAATTATTCTTGCACCTTCCACAACAGGTTGCAGTCGTAAAAATGGACATGGCTACGGCAGACTTCCCTATCTCCTCCGCTTATACAGCCGTGATCTAATCTTGTTTACATGAAATAAGCCTGCTCTCGAGCAGGCTTAAACTGGCGCACATGTTGCTATGACAACAAGTGCAGGATGTCTTTCGAAGAACCAAACGATCCAAGATCATGCCAAATCGTCAACAATGAAATCCTGCTAACTGAGTTAGCGACGTACGAAGAACGGACCCATGGAAGGAAGGGAACACTGATTAAATCCACACAGGAGGAGGTGATTATTGTGAGCAGGTGTGTTCAATCAGGCTGGCTGGGAAGTGCAGGCAGCAGAGGTGGGGCAAATCAAAGCTGCCACGTCACAGTTAGTCCCCTTTTGAGCCTTAAAAGAACTTTGCACCGGGCGCGATCAGCAGACACAAACATTTTATGCCATCTGCCAGCAGTACCATGGAACTACCAGAAGGCAAGATTGTCACAGCTCTTTTAAGAGCCAACAATCTGTCCTGCAATGCCTCAGCAGCAATTTTGGATTATGTTTGTACTTGAAGGTTACATTTTTAGACAATAGGAATTACAAGAAGAATGCCCTCTAAAGTTGAAATTCCATCAGAACAAGTCACAGAAGCCCCAAATTCAAAATGAAAGGTGTATACCTTTTTGTTCACTCTTCTAACATTTTGCATCCCATTAAACCAGTGTCACACATGGTGCTGTAAAATATCAATTTGTGAGCATATTCTTTTTTGAATTGAATGCATAAACTGGAGAATGTACCAATATCTTTATCATGTTGATTTTCTAATAGCAGCTTTCATCAAAAGAATCAGCAAAGCCCTCAGGTTTTTCATTGTGCTTAACTTGGGTGTGAAATTATTGCCAGAGCCACTCTGAAACTTCTGAGACGAGTCCAATGCACCATGGATGGGACCCTGATCATATATGGGTGATAACTAGTGAGAGCTATGAGTTTTTTGTTGATCCCAGTCAGTTAAAAGCCATTTATTTTTGTGTTTCTTTGTGTCAGTGTAATGTGGAAAGTGTTAAAACACCATACTGCACATCATACTCCCAAAAAAAAAAGAAAAAAAAGAAAATGCAGGCCCATTAAGATACCGATCCCTAACCTGACGCCGCCAGATAGATTTGCTCCGCATATCCATCTGGAAACCTTCCGTTGAAGTAATTTTGGGAAGGGGCGAAAATACTGGTTAGCTGATTGGCCTATGTTGGTGATAGACGGGCCAAATAAACCAATCAGATCAACGAAGCATATGACGTACATGTCAACATGCTTCATCGTCGCTCGTAACAGAGCGACGACGAAAACACAACCACAAGCCAGGCTACTCTTGCTGCTGCAGGTAAAGGCTCGTTAGCTCAGCAAAGAAATACTCTGTAATTCCAATAAAACTTGCTCGATAGCCACGCTAAAGCTAGTTTCATCGGCTGAAGCCGCCATGTTCTTTAGACTGAACTGTCGCGCTTCTGGTTGCGTCACACCTCAACCCGCCTCAAAGCCAACGCTGATTGGACGTTCGTTTGGTGAACGGCTCCAAATTTTCTTTAACGGAGAGTAGCCAGACTGATCTGCGAGTGAAACCTTGAAAGCTCGCGAGATCAGGATGGTCTCACGAGGCTAACCGATCCCTGCCTCTTTACTGTATATGGTAATAGGAGTCCCTGACAAAACTCAGCTGCCAAAAACAGTTGTAACTCTAGTATGGATGAATATGACAACCACATCTAAAGGGAGACACAGGGCTCGCTGGATAGAATCTAATGCTTTTTCATCTTTTTCTATGATGTTCACAGTGAGAGAGATAGAGAAGCAGCAGTGGCTCCATGTGTTACCACACAACTCCAGTCATTTTAGTGCCCCAGGTGAGATTAGGATTTTTAAATTTACCTGTTGCAATACTGTAAAGCAAGACATGCAGCTGCAGCCTGTGTGTTCAACATAAGAAATTATTTAGGTGAGTATGTGAATATATTTAAATACAAGAGGCTGCATGTTTGGTTAAAACAGAGGCTACAGTAATATGGAGTAATTGTTTGGCAACCTTCCAAGCTTTAATAAAGCTAGCCTAATAAATCTGACCCTCAACACAGAGCAGACAGACCTGCAACATTTAGTCTCCTTCAAATATTGAGCATAATTAACCACAGAAGGAGATTTCCCTACCAAACAACATTTAGAGCACCATGTTCCTCATCCAATCATTTAACCGGCAACTATTTTCTGAGGAACATTTTGATTGGTGGTGGTGGGGGGGGGGGGAGATGTTCTTCAATATTTAATACAAAATGTTATGATATTCTGGTAATACAGCTCATTTTGTTAATGATATTTAATATTTACTTTAGGAAAAGAGGTCAGGTGGAAAACTTCATCTTGAGCTCCTTTCTAATTATTTAAAAGAGGGATACAGTTCTCCAATTTTCTGCATGAAAGTAGCAAATAACTGAAATTAACTGACAAAAACACTAAGCAGACACATTTTATCCAAACTAATTAATAATTAAAAACAAAATGTTTGGATTTTTATGCTGCAGCTGTCTGCAAACAATACATAATATTATGCCTGATATGAAGTAAATAGATATTTGAGTTTAAAAAAAACATTAATTTATATCCGGTATGGCCTTTTTTTGGACTATTCTTAGAGGAAATACTGTCCAAAAATAATTTGGTAGGTAAATTCATTTAAGACTGTTTTAACAGTTTACTGCTGCTCCAAGTGGAAAACATAAAACAGTGAATTAGTTCTTGTAAAATCTACAAATCATGTTAACTGCAATTTATAATCACAACACAATTCACCTGCTAATCTTAATTAGCATTTACATACAATTTTTTAAAAGATAAAACATTTCTTTACATTTGTCACAGTAAACCTACTCACCGCTGTTTTTCTTCTTTGAGCAGACGTGGATGAAACGCAGACAGAATCTGTCTGGGGTTTAATCTGGATTTGGTTTCCTCTTCGTTACACAAAGAAGGACCAGCTTTGGTAAATCCAGTGTTTTCTTTGAAGCCCTTCCATCCGACTGCTCATTTCTGAAGGCTACGAGGTCGTCCAGTAGAGGAAGTGAAATGTTCACTGTTTTTAAGAAACGGTTGAACTGCAAACAGTTCGAGAAGCTTATTAACTTCTCACGCTTTAAATTGCTCGTGTTTGAACTGGGTTGTTTCCAGCCGGTATCGTGTGTGGAGATCTACAGACCACCAGAATACAAGGACTTTTTTGTGACTTCTCCAAATCCTTGGCTGACCTAATGCCAAAATACGACAGGATTTTAATTGTGAGGGATTTTAAAAATCATGTCTGTTGCCATGACAATCTGTTGGCTCAGGAGTTTTAAAATCTCATTCAGTCTTTCGAGTTTGTGCAGAGTGTGGCAGATCCCACTCACCAGCTGGGATGCACATTAGGCTTGTTTTTATCATATGGTTTAGCCATTTCTAAATTGAAAATTGGGTATGCGGTATTTTCAGATCACAAGCCTGTTTCATTTGACATTTCTCTAGTCTTTGAGTTTAGAGCTTGTGCTCCAGCCTAATGTTGTAAGACTTTTAACTCTTCCACTGCAGCTTTCTTTTCCTCTGCTTTTATCAACAATACTGGCTGTGACTCTGGGACTTCTGTGTGTCCAACCACAAATGAGCTGCTCTAACAGTTTGAGGAGACCTGTAATAAGGCCCTGGAAACAATTTCCCCATTTAAAACTGGGTGACTAAAATGTATACCATAGCCCTAGTTAAATGAAACCACCAGAAAAGTCAGATGACAGTCCAGGAGAGCAGAACGAAAGTGGAAAAAGGACAAATGGCATATTTCTTTTGACTTGTTAAAAATTGTTGGAACGGTGACCAAAGCACATTGAAAATTGAGAAAAACAGATATATATCTATAGCCTCAAATTGTCCCAATCCACATGTTCTGTTCAAAACCATCAGCTATGTTTAAAATTTTCCTCAGTCTACAAACCTGAAAGACTCTGACGTTTGTAACAATTTCCTTCTCCTCCTGGCTGATAAGGTTCAGTCCACAAGCCCATTGATCTCAGCTTCTGCATGCGATCCATCTATCTTTGTGGCCTGCCCAGCTCGACTCTTCATTTGAGCCGGTTTCACTTTCATTTTTAAACAAAGTAGTTGACCAAATGAAACCTTCAGGTTCTCCCTCTGATACCATCCCTGCATCTTTTTAAACTGGTGTTCCCTTTAATTGCACCCTCAGTCCTTAACATCATAAACAGCAGTATTGTGTATGGAGTGGTTCCTAATGCTTTCAAGCATGCTATTGAAAACCCACTGATTAAAAAAAAAACCTGACCTGGACCTCTTAGTGTACTCAAATGTTTTGACCATTTTAAAATATCCAATTTGTTTTCAAAGTATCTGAGTAAAAAAAAAATCTAATTAAATGTCTTTTTGAACACAAATGCAACTTTTACTTTCCATTAGTGCAAGCGGGGCTACTATGAGAGTGGCCATTAGCCCATTTCAGTCCAGGCACAGTTTGTTCTATTCAGTTACTGCGCAAAAGGAACGGGACAGTGTGCACAGTCTAATTTTGCTCTTTTGTCACACCTAAATGGTTGAGATTATCAAATAAATGTTAATATCAGACAAAAATAACCACAGTAAATAGCAAATGCAGTTTTCAAATTACAGTTTTTAAAAAACTTGTTTTTTCTTAATGTTCTTGCCTGAGAGTTTACCTAATTCAAAGTGCAACTAAATACAAGCTGTAAAACATGCTTATAAAACAAGATGGCAAGCCATGGCCATGGTAGACAATAAAAAAATGACAATGTTTGCTGGTAGTGGTTTTCAACATTCAACATTGCATGCTATCACTAAAACAATTTCCTCTTTCAGGACTGACATAGTTATACTAAAGTTTCATGGATGCCCAAGGTGTGCATTGGCAAAATAATCTTGATTTTCCAAAAATTTAATCTTCATAAATTGCTAAATCAAATTAATCTATAAAATCAATTTATCCCCGAGCCCTAGCCCCCATTCTTAAATCAAGAATGAACTGTGATTAACCCACATTTTGCAAGATTGGATTAAACTTCTCTAGCTACACCCAGGCCTGATGTAGACATGACCTGTATGATCAAGTAACATAAACCTGAAACATAAAACTGTTGACAACATGAAGTAGGCAAAAGCATATTTAAAAGCAGAACACCATGCCCTGATCTAAAGAAATGTAAGAACAGAGAAAATAAATACATTTTTAACATCTACAGTATATGTTTGAGAAGGGTTACAAGTCCCAATACTTTGGGACTCCACCAAACACACTGAGTTATCCAAAAAACTAAAAAATTAAGTAAGCAAGGTACAGTGGGGAACCTTGCCAGGAGTCGCCGGTCTACTAGAGTTACTCCAAGACCACATTGTCTCATCCAGGAAATATCAAAAGAGCCAAGAACATAATCTAATCCCCTACGGAACTCAGTAGCAGTAACTCAGTGAAGGGCAAGATACTTCACCCGCATTACCTGCTGCCAGTGGTCAGAGGGCCCGGTGGTACCGATGTATGGCACCCTTGCTTCTGTCAGCAGGCCCCAGGGCAGCTGTGGCTACTAACGTAGCTCACCACTGTTAGAGTGTGAATGGGTGAATGACTGATTGTAGTGCAAAGCGCTTTGGGGTCATCAAACTAGTTGAAGCGCTGTACAAGTACAAGCCATTTACCATTTCACATAGCTGGGAATTTTTGTTTTGTAGCCCCACAGAGTCAGAAGTAAGATACAGCACCACGTACCAGCCATGAGTCCACAAGCCCTGAGTGGGCAGGAAGGATTACTCATTAAGTGAATATTAGAATTAATATAATGAAGAGTATGGTGCTGATCTGTACAAATAGTCTCCTGATTTGTTCGATGATTCAGCACTACATCCATGAAACTGAATTTATCAAATGCCTTTCTAAAAACGGGTGATTTCCTTTGTGCAGAGAATTATGACGATTTTCAAAATGTGATTTAGTGAAGCAGAGCCAGTAGTGATGATGGGATCGCTCCTGTTAGTATGGAAGAAACAGGTGAGCTGTTGTAACAGAGTGTATGAACAAACAAGCATTATTTCTAATAAAACTGCTTTCTATACCCGAACTGATAGATTTTTAAATCATTAAAAGTAAGATAGTAAATACACAAATCCCACAAGTGAAAGGGAATAGGAGAAAATATGAAATAAATCTACATGTATTTTTATTAATAATAATAGGTTGATATCTTAAATCGAGGCATGAAACCCGAGGGCTGAAAATGAGTCCCACCCCAGCCCTGCATGGGATATAGATTTAGACTGAAAGAATGAGATTTCAGATAATAGGTCAGAGAGGCTTCTTCTCCACATCGAAACGAGTGAGTTAAGGTGGTTCCGGCATCTGATCAGGATGGCCCCTAGGTATGTTCCTGTGGAGGTTTTCTGGGAATGTGTCACTGGGAGGCGAAAACCCACAACTCGCTGAAGGGACTAAATATCCATCCTGTTTAGTGTGCAGGTGACCTGAGACCCCCGAAAATTATTATGTGGAGGATGTTGCTGGGGAGAGGGACGTCTGAGGTTCCCTCCTGGACCTGCTGCCCCCAGGTGCTGATTTCAGGTAAGCAGAAGACAATCGCTGGCTGTAAGGAAGGAAGGATGGGTGGATTTGTCTAACTTAAGCAGTCAGGTGGAGAGCCTGCTAATGAGGTGTCATCAAAATGTTCATAAAGGTCAAAAATGCTCATGATGCAATCAATAGATCAAACTGATTCAGTCTTTTGAGCATCAAACATTGTGAATATCTGGGAAAACCAGACAACCAATGACAACCCTGACCAACATCACTCAACGTTGAAACATGGACATTGTTCATTCTTTTGTAAAGTGGTTGACTGTTATTATCCGCTAACATAGCATTAAATCCCACTGATAAGTACATTTTGAGTTGTTTTATACTACTATGGTCAGCTAGAAGAGAGACTGTATGCATTCACCACTTCAATTACTTTAATTTCTTAAAAGCTCATAGTTCTATAACATCTCGCCTCTACAGGTGAGACAATATTTAACGATAACCTCACATAACTCAATGATAAAAAAATCAAAACCAACCCATTTTCTTTCATTCATGGACAAAATGACAAAAACATTATGTACCTTCTTAAACTCAAACTGAATTAATGAATTAAAAAATAAAATTCCTAGTTCACTCTCAGTGGACACTATTTATTAATTTTCTTTAAAATGAAATTGGGCAAGACACACTGTGCCCTGACGAATACGTATATATGGGTTAGAAATCTATGTCAAAACAACATTATGAAAGAACATCAGGAGTCAGACGCGGTTGAAAAGCTATTCCATTTTTATGACACAAGATTGACATTTCAGAAAACAAAAAAAACCCACAACATGCATTTTGGTAAACTAAAATTGGGTGGAGATGATGGAGAAAGGCAAAAAGGCAACACACAATTTAGAATACATGAATACACAATTTCTTTTTGGTGACCTTTGAATGATGGTGACATTTTATTCTAATACATAAATTCATAAATTACAATCTTCTCTCTTTATATTGCCTATCTCTATGAAACTCATACATCTAACTGTACAGCATCGCATTGCACCATATTGCATATCTCAAATAGAGGCGGAGTAGTCATTTAATACACCATCTCCCTTACAGAAGGGAGATAATATGATTGGGTTAGCTTAACGAAGGGGATGAAGACAAAGTAGGGATCACTAACACTGAGGTTTCTTCTGTCTTGTTTGAAACAAGCAGAAAGAAATCCTGCACAGTGTTGACATCAACATCTTGGTAGAGAGGATGTGGCTGTTTGTGTGATATTCAAGATGCTTTTTGTGTGCATTAGTCCACCTGAGGTTTTCCCCTTTTTTTTTGTACTGTAACATAAAATGTATTTTATGATGGTCACCTTTCGTCAACACATCAAGTCCTCAAAAAACATACAACATCAATTTAACCAACATTGCTTGCCAACTGTTTCCTAAAAACATGCTACACTCAAGCAGACCTGGGTCAAATAACTGGGTTTCGTTTTTTTTTTTTAAATCACCAAACCACACAGGTTTTGAAAGACTAAGTCAGAATTCTTGATCAAGTATCAGTTTTTTTTTTTAATATTCTGGTTGGATATCTTGGCAAAGGTTGTGAATGGGTGTGTTTTATTTTGTACAAGAATTATACAACCCTAGGATTATCATGATAGGACAGGTGGAGAAAAAAAGTAACCTTAGGACTGCCTTTTCCATAGTAATTTTTGTTGGATGTGTACCACTAAAACAATGAATAGTGCGTTTCCATGTCAATAACCTAGCTACTAGCCCTGCCAAAACGGCTTTGGATCAATTTGCCTCCATTCCAAGTCATTGTCTCATTCCATACCCACAAGTTGTCACTCAATACACAAACTGAACAAGTACCTAAGCTTTGTCCATCAAATTGCTTATTTTAGTCATTGAGGGTTTGGATGAATGATGGAAGTAATTATAAAATGTGTTTAATTTGTTCTTATTTTCCATTTTTACTTCACACCCCATGTCCACTGTTTTCAGTTCCATATTTGGGCCAATGGAACAGAGATTATGATAAACAATATATGAAATAAATACCTTTGAGTGACCTCCTGCTAATATATATATATATGGAAGGACTTGCAACACATTTCCTTAAAACAGACTAACTGTAGATTACAGAAAATTATTTTGCGTTTTTTTTAATGCCTACAGGTTATTCATACTTCCCTTTAAACATTTAGGATATGTCTGCACTATACAAACATGTTTATTAAATTTTTTGCACGAACTCGTTCTCAGTTGATGAGATTTCACCTCCCCAATTCTGCCTATTTTGAGCTACTTTCAGAATTAGCTGTTTTTAGGGCTGTCAATTTTATACAACTTAGCTGTAGCTGGCCACACCCCCCAACTCAATGCTTATGTTTGCACTTTGTACTGTTGTGCATCTGTTTGCAGCTATTTTCACATATATATCTTTGACCCTGAGTCAGACCAAGAAGCTGGTTGAGCCTCCTGCACAACCAGCAAAGATGCAGCAAGCAGTTTCTGTTCAGTAAGTAAGTAGCCTATTCCTACAGGGCTACCTGTTCCAGAGCTACATTGAAATTCACGTTTCTGCAGTATTAAACTATCATGTTATACATTCTCTAATGCATAGAAATACCTGTCTGTTTTATGTTTTTATAAAGTGTTGGTTTGTGGAAGATACTTTTAGGAGGCATTTTGGTTGTTTTAGGTTTGACAAAAATGAAAAAAAAAATAGTGCTTGCATCCCTATGGGATTTTCAATGTAATGCTGTTTTCAGACTGAACGCGATCTGAGCATCAAAAAGGCAACCAATGCCTCAACTTGGATGCTCTGGGCAAAGTGCAGACAGACTGGTCTGACGCTCATTGGGAGGAGCTGCTCTGTTCTTCTCCTCACATGTGAGGAAACATAGCTAATTTAGATTAGACTAGTTTGTTCTTTTTTCTTCCACTTTTCATTGCTGGTGATTGTGTGTAACTGTCTGTGTGTTTGCCATGTCACACCCCATTGTGGGATAATAAAATAAATCTTATCAATATTTACTGTGTTAAAAGTTTTGATATCTTACCATAGATCCCAACTTCCTCCCTAATTCTCCTCCAGGCAAGGTCCTTTACTGTCTCTGTAGTGATAGCTCAACTGACCGTAGCTAATAGGATGGGCACAAACAGCAAAGATGAGTTTGTCCCCCATTGTCGACTTCCCGGCTTTTCCCAGCTTGTTTTCCAGACACCAACCAAACAGTTAGCCTACTTATTGCTAAAAAAACAGTTGGATGTTTTTGTTAGTGCTTGGACAGTTTCTAGAAGCAGTAGAGATCCAAATGGAAGTACATAGGTCCCCATTAAACTGTATTGGGCCGGAGCAGACCTTGTGTAAACTGGAGCTGAGGCCATCAGTGATTAAATTTTATCTCAGTAAATGGTGTGAGCACATACAGCACAGCAACAAGAGCATATTTTGTTTCATCAGTGTTTTTCCTTCCTCACTTCTCACTACCATCAAATATGCCCCCCATATTTCTTATATGCATGAAAATGTGTGTCTAATCCAATGTCCAGCTTCTAATGCTAAAGCTTTGCTAATGCTAAGACAGTAGTTCTGCTGTGTTTACAACATAGCTTGTTCTGTTAGAGAGGCAACACAACCAGTGCTCATAAACACATTAATATTTAGTATTTATTACTTAAATATTTATTAGTAGTATTTACTAGTAGTATTAAAAGGTACATGTGGGACTTAGAGGGATTGTTAAATAGCACAGCAGCCGCCATTTTCTGTTTGGTCAGCTGAGCCGCCAGTACCAGATTTAACAACATGCCTGTCATCTGTAGTTGTAATTGTAAGTCCATAAATGTTTTTCACCGCTATATTGGTAGTCCATTATTCCAATCATTCATTGTAATGGGTATAACACAACGTCAAGAATAAGTTGTCCAAAATGTTAATGATTTCCAATTCAGCTAATGATTATTGGAACATTTCATTAATTGAAATAATATTGTATTTTCTCTTCTTCTTTGTATTCATAAGTGGTTCTTATACCACCTTGCAACAATTTTTCTCTGTTTGCTTTTAAAGTTGATTTGGCACAATTCCCAATTTCTCAAAACAAACTGTTTCTTAAACAGACATTACTACTGAGCTCTGATGTTACTGCATCAGTTTGTTTGTTTCGTTTTATTCATATTTGTTTTGTGCAAGTCTTTCCCACAGTTTAGTTTTTCTTATTCTTTTCAGTTTACTTAGTAGTTTGACAGCATGTTACTATCCTAGTTAAAGAGTTTGTTAACTAAGTATTGTAATTTGAAGTACATACATTTTGTTAAATTATTGTATTTTGAAGAGGAGTTGTTTTTGTTTATTCTATGCATAATGCTTTCTGTTTGAGAAAATCAATGCACAAATTCACTCCATCTAATAATTAATAAACTGCAAAGTGTCAATATTATACACTGGAGTGACCGTAGCACTTTTTCTTTACAGTAGACTTTGAATAGCTTCTAAAAATACATTTCTCCAAATCTCTGCTCACCAATCCGCGTATGAAACTTCCCTAAGGCTGGCACGAACTGATGCATCATTGGTAACAAAGCAGACAGCTCCTTAACTTACACTTTTTATATATATATATATAAACAAAAGGTGTTATTTGACAATAGTATTTAGCCCAGGTCTGCCCCCAGTACATTATAGCCCTTCATATGCAAAGGAAAAGTAAAAATGGTTCCCTCTTTTAAAGTAAACAACGCTTCCACCTACTCCTCACCTTAATTTTGAGCAGCATTCATGGATTCTTTCTTTATAACAGAGTCCCTTAATAAATTCTGAGATTTGCCAGGCTCCTGGCTTGTCTCCTTCTATATGTGTCCACACTTTCTTATTCTCAGAAATGGAGACAGACGTGTCTTCAACAATAAATAACAATTTAAAAAATTAAATACAGTCTTTCTTAACCTACTAAATTCACTAAGGATTGGAAATAGGGGATGCTACTGTTATCTGTGGATATAAAAAACAAACTAAAAGACTAGCTGTACAAAGTTCAGTTCTTCCTCAAAAAGGATCTTCAGAGGTTGTCATCAGCCATGTAAGACTGTTTTGTTTTTGCACAAAGGCTGCAGGCACATGGGGTCAAGCAAGCCATGTGTCCTGTAATTTAATATCACCTTAAGATTGTTTGTCAATCACAAAAAAGTTCAGGCCCGTTTTATCTAATTGCTTTTCTGAATGTCCTATCAGGATTATTCAGATAAAAAAGCCTAAGACTGGCAAAGTTCAAAGCAAAATCATGGCTGTGCTAAAAGTTGAATCAGCTTGTAATTACTGTTGAAATCTGTCAAAATGTAACCATGTCCTTGACAAAAACGGGAAATCAGACATTCTTTAAGAGATTACTTATCCCAAGCAGTGGAATCTGAGGAGAAAAGGGATACAACAAACCACCGAACGAAGTGAAATAGTTTGAGAATTTTGTCACAGGGCACGCATTAAAAAGTCTCCTCATATTCAGTTCAAACACCAGAAATTCAGATGATTTAACTGTTCCACAAAAGAACGGCAACAAGAGTTTCATCTTTTTTTCCTGCAACTTGTGTTGACATGCCGAGTGCTGCTTTTCATGCTGAGTCCTGTCACATTAGTGTCCTCTCGTGGACCTTTTTCCCTTCTCTGGCTCCATGGGTTGGACAAGAAACCATAGGGATCTGTGGCACATAAGTGTCGGCCATCTTTACCTCGGGCAGATAGATTTGACTGGTCTAGAGAGCCCGTGCTGTTGCATTTCTTCATCATTGTGGGTGCCAGAGAGCCTGGGGTGAGCAGCGACGTAAGGGAGAGACTGTTCAGCGTTTCTGACAAGTGTTCACTGTAGAGGGCTTGGCGGCAGCCGTCCCGTCCTGTCCCTGTGCCCACCTCTTCATCTGAAGGGTCCATGGAGTCCTGTTGGGGGCAGCCAGTGCTACTGCTTCCACCAGCGCTGCTGCTCTGGCTCCTCTGTTTCCTTCGTGTCGCATGCAGAATAAGAGCAGAACTCTGTCTGTTCAGCAGCGATGACCCCTGGTCTGCTGTGGGCGTTTCTCGAGGATGCAATGCAAGGCTGGGGACAGGGCCCAGAAGAGGCACGGGAAGATCCAGATGTTGAGGTGGGCAGACGCCAAAGCGAAGTTCTTCATCTAGTGACGCCTGCAGGCTGCCATCTGAACTGCCCGGGGCCAAGGACAAGTCACTGTGGGCTGGGTGCTGCACAAAGAGAATAATTATTTAATTTTCATTTAATTTTTTTAATTTTGAAAAGTTAATGTATTTCAGTAATTCAAGTCAAAATGTGAAACCCATATTTAGATTAATTTCACACAATGGTATTTGGTTGTGGCCCCCAGACTGTGAAATGCGTTGCCTTTAGCAGTTGAAGACCCACTTGTTCCGACTGGATTTTAACTATTTTTTAACTAGCTTTATGCCATGACGTTGCATTTATGCTGTTTTATCTTTTTTATCTTTTTGTTTTGTGTTGTTTATGGTTGTTTTTATTGTGAAGCACTTTGTTGTTTTTATCCTGTGAAAGGTGCTATATAAATAAAGTTTACTTACTTACTATTTTTATGTGATTTTTTTTCTACACATTTTTGATTGCCAATTGGAAGTCAATTAGATCAGTGTACTGAATATCAGAATCTCATACTACAAAAGACAAAAAAAGAGAACATTTTTAGGAAGGATTTTGCAATAGAGGAATGCTGACCTCCTGAATAGCACATGCATTAACTACTGCATTGACACAACGTGGACTAGAGGAGATCAGCCTGTGTTACTGCTGAGATGTAAAACAGAGCACAGGTTGCTCTGACTATAGCTTTCAGCTCAGCTGTATCATTGGATTCGGTGTCTCCATAGATTCTCTGGTGGTTTAGGTCAGGTGAGTTTACTGGCTAAGATGGGATTTCATGATCATTAAACCAGGTTTTGTTACTGGAATTGTGGACAAGTGCAAAATCCTGATGAAAAATGAAATCAGCATCACCACACCCCTTGTCAGCATGCAAGACTCTATGGCTATGTTCACACTGCAGGGAAATGCGACCCAAATCCGATCTTTTGCCCATATGCGACCAATATCCCTCTGTTTATGGTACTAATTCAGATACAGAGCAGATATTTTTCAAACAGTCATGTCCCATTTCATCTGCTTTTTAAGTCAATGTCCTGGTTCTCACTATACATCCACACACAGCAGTAGCAGTTACTGCTCCACAAAGTTTATAGCGGTGCTGCTTTATTCTTACATTTCTTGTTCTTGCCATCATGTGGTCTTGATATTAAAAACTTCATAATAACACAGAGAGATGCCAGCCGGTATCCAGATTTTATTTTTTTCTGAACAAAGCTTTATTGAACACTTCCAGAAACAAATAAATCTAAAACCAGTACATTACATGGGTGCCCAAATCATTGCTGACTGTTTATTCTTCACTCTTGACCTAAGCCTATTTAGAGTCTCTCCACTCTTCTTGTAGATCATATGATATCCAAATGAAATGCAAAATTAACTTTCATCTGTAAGGAGGATTCTTAACTACTGAAAAAAAAATGGCCTCTTTTCTCCTTGCCCAGGGGAGATGCTTCTGATATTGTTTCAGTTCAAGAGAGGCTTAACACCGGAAAGGACACAGTTATAACCCATGTCTTGAAGCACTGATTCCAAACGTAGTTTACCCCATGTGGATCTGTCACAAAGTCTTGGACTTGTTGTTCAAAGATAATTAGATTTATTTGAAATCACATATAAGTTTCCAAGAATACCGTAATTATATATATATATATATATATATATATATATATATATATATATATATATATATATATATATATATATGAATGGAATCTAGTCAATTGCAATGACTGATCATGCTGCCACTCTCTTGTATGAGATCAAATTTATTCTATTTCTATTTCGCTATTTTGGACCAGAATTAAACTGAAACGAGTGTCGTAAAAAGGCTAATAAGGTTGAGGAGGGAGACACAAAGACAAATGTCACCAGGGAGGGAAAAACAAAGGAAACAGAAGAAAAGGACACATGAGAGACTGTAAGGAACCACAGCCAAGAACAATAGTGTGCACAGCGTCAGTACCAGGCTTGGGACTGGTTAGGCTAATTAGGTGAGCACCCCGGAGCATTATTGTAGCAGCTGAGAATCACAGAGGCACTCAGGCACAAGCTAAACAAACTGAGCAGGTACACGAGGTGAGAAAAAATCAGTTTCCATGGTTACAAAAAGAGCAAGAACTAAAAAAAAACCCTCATATGTCGATGTTTCATGCAGAATCTAACAACGGGGGTGGGGGTGGGGGGGTAGTTAGTTTTACTATGGGTTAAGATTCTTGATAAATGTTGATGAGAAGTGTTGATCATAAGAGACATGGTAATTAACCAAATGACAGGTGAGGTGAATCTGTTTAAACATTTTACATAAATCAGTTACTGTTGATTTGAGACATCAGTTTTGTGTTAAATATATGTTCCATGTTAGTTACTGCAACTCCATAAAGTATATATTATCTGGGATATATGGATCTTCCTAAGTGCTCTGTGTAGCCAAATAATGAGGGACATTACATAGTCAGGGGCATACATGACTTTTCCAATTTATACATATGAAAAATTCCAACTAGATGGATTTTCTATGTTTAATACAGAAAAACTGTCTCATTACCTGAGAGCTCAAAGGCCTGCTATTAGCTCCAGGAGAGCGTAGAGAGGCCCATGAGGCAGGGGAGGCCAACATGGATGGGTCTATGTCTTTAGGGCTCATGCTGTCCCCATGACTGTCTGAATGTGCAGCAGCAGCTGGGTGAAAAAAGTCTGCTGGTAGCTGAAATATGGGTGAAGCGCCACCACCAGCCCTACTGCATCTTTTTTCATTGCCCTCTGTAAATAGAAGATGAGACTTTAGTAAATATTGGATATGAAACACGTTAAAGTAGAAAAATATGTGAAAGTTAATCAAATACAAATAAACATAAAATAAACCACATACATCAAATTAGGATGCCTGTAGAGATGCTGAAAATGATTTTGCCCTGTACACAGAAGTTTTTTGTTTTTTAACTCTATTTGGAAACTGTTGCCATTTATTCATTAACATAGTTTACTATATTTTTCTGAACATATGAAAATCACAGAGAATCCCCAGTTTTTGGATTCCAGGTGGCAGGGGGCCCAGATACAGAAAAGACAGTTGAAGGGGCATGATTTCAGTGAAATAAACAAAGGGACTTACAAAACTGACCTGAAGAGAACAAAATACGGAAGCTGCATAAGGGGAACCGAAGAACCCAGCAAGTAACAATAAAAATCATAGAACTTAAATACTCAGGAGTAACGGATGACATAGAAATCAGGTAAGTAATCGATGGAATACTGACCAACTAAGGGAGAGTACTCAACAGGGAAACTGAGGAAAGGAGACTAAGACTAAAAGATCTGAGCAAGGTATCTCCCTTCCCAGCAACAGTTTCAGCTTGTTTGGGAGGCATTTCACTGTGTTCACAAGCTATATGAAACAAATAGCTCCTTCTAGTGAATTCAATAACTGTCCTGGGGTCTCTTTCCTGTGTGATAAAACTGGAAAAATCCAAAGAGAGAGTCCAGATGGCATCTTTACGGCAGAGGCAGGCCATCTCAGGGCTCTTTCCCATTAACACCAATGTCCAAGCAGATGGCTACTGACAGTTACAAGCGATCCCAAAAGCAATGCTGGGAGATCCTCTAAGAAATAAGTCGTTACCGCGCCATCAATGACCACAACGGCTGGATTCCATGATGGTGAGTGTGTGACGTTAAACTATGAACAAACAAAGATACCTTGATGTGTTGTCTACTGCACGAAGACAATAACATAGCTGGTAAGCATCAATGCCAACTTCATGCTCTGTATTTTTCACTCATTGTCTCTTACACAGCTTTTCACAAACTCCAGTATGAGGGCATGACAGAGGGGCATGAGAACATTCTTGTCTTTCTTTTTGGTCAGAAAATACAGCGCAGGTGTAACACAGTTTAAAAGGGTCGGTGTGGACATCACTTTCCCAGGGCACGCCCTCTCCTCAAGTTTAGTTTCAGAGTCAGAGCAACTGAAGGTGTAGAGGTCGGTCTAAATATCTAGTTGGCACACTCAACCTCTCAAACTAGTCACAGTTTCTTTCTTACCAGTGGGTAAAAACGTATAAAGCCCTTAATAATCAAGCTCCATCATATATCAGAGCTCTGATTACCCCGTGATGCAGACACCCTATCTACTTTTAAGACTAATCTTAAAACTTTCCTTTTTGACAAAGCTTATAACTAGAGTGGCTTATGTTGCCCTGACCTACCTATGGGGATGTGCTTCTATGGGCTTAGACTACTGGAGGACATCAGGATCTATTTTTCTCACTCTATCGAGTTCTACTGTTCTTCAATTATGCATTGCTTGTCATCATTTCTGCTTATAACTTTTTGTTCTCTCTCTTTTTTTTCTTCATAGTAGGTACATCTGGTCTGGCGTTCTGTTATCTGAGACATCATCCAGGGAAGACAGATCACCCGCTATTATCATCTAATATAGAACAGATTACTGGATCAATGTGTGCTTCTGTGCTTGTTTGTCTCTCTTGTTGTGTCTCTGCTCTGTCTTCCGTAACCCCCAGTCGGTCGAGGCAGATGACCGTTCACACTGAGCCCGGTTCTGCTGGAGGTTTTTTCTTTCCACTGTCGCTTCATGCTTGCTCAGTATGAGGGATTGCTGCAAAGCCATGGACAATGCAGACGACTCTCCCTGTGGCTCTACGCTTCTCCAGGAGTGAATGCTGCTTGTCGGGACTTTGAAGCAATCAACTGGTTCCCTTATATAGGAACTTTTTGACCAATCTGTATAATATGATTGATTTTGACTTTGTAAGGTTCCTCGAGATGACATGTTTCATGAATTGGCGCTATATAAATAAAATTGAATTGAATTGAATTGAATTAAATGGGATATATAAAGATTTCGGATTCCATATGGATTTATATATAGCATGGGCAAACTATTTAATGCAATAATTTGGATATAAGGTGCAATATGACAGAAAGCTAAATGATAAAAACAAGCTCTTCCTCCACTAAAGTACCTTTTTCATGTGCTGAGGTTTGCTGCTCTGGCAAAGGAAAATCTAGAGGTGGATGGATGAACTCCACACACTGCTGAATAACTCCATCACTTCCTGAAGTAGAGGGATGAGGTCTTCTGCAGCCTCCCTGTGTGAGCAGCTCCTCCGAACTGTGAGAGTCACTGCTGCCCCTCTGAAAGCATGATTCAAAGATTACAGGAATAAAAAGCGGAGAAATTAAAGTAGTCATAGAATAGAAGAATACGTGGAGAGAGTTGGCACTGGATTATCAGTGGGGCAGTAAACAAATCAGACTGAAGCCTTTCATTTCCTCTTACCGTAATGAAAATAAATTAAACAAAAATGAAAAGAAATTTGTTTTCAATTTCAAAACGCTTGCTCATCATGCCCCCCACCTTTATGCATCCCTGCTAGTCTGAATTGAACTGTCTTTCATTAGCAAAGTATAACAGCTTTCAAAGCATCAAATTGCTTAGTTGCTGTTGGCTGTACACGGGATCAAATGAACTGGGCCTCAGTACAGCTAAGATGAAACAGGCCAGGTGGAGTGGATGCAAAGAGTTTGTCTGAAGATGGAAACCTGAAATACACATTCTGTCTTACATATGGGCTCAGGGACACTGCAAACAAACCACAGCTCACCCACAACAAAACACAGGGGGAGATGTTTTTTAATCATTCACTGAAACATAAATGATAATTAAAGATGATTAGCAAAGTATAGCATATCAGCAGGATTTGTAGCTATTTAGGGCCAAAGAGCAGACCAGACTGGTCAGGATATAATTTAAGATAGAGTTACATTTTAAAACAAAATATTAACCTCTCATTTTCTAAAAATGGAACAAAAGTTTGCAGCCTAGACCCCCTTGGAAACTCTGGTGGGAGAATCTGTCTGCAGGAAAACTGTAAAGGTACGTTCACACCAAAAGCGAACAACACACATTTTTCTTGTTGATCGCCTGACACTGACATTTTGCCTCTCTCGCAAAAATATAGAGCTAATTTCCCCCCAGCTTGCTTCACTGCGTCATCAAATAGGAGGAGTAGTGTCAGACCTCCTGTCTGTTCAACTCACCTTGGTGGATATGGATTTTACCGAGCGAGTCACGGTCCTGTATAGACAGGTGCTGGTCATATAATTAGAATATCATCAAAAATTAGTTATTTTTTCCTGTAATTCCATTCAAAAAAGTGAAACTTGTATATTATATTCATTCAATACACACAAACTGATTTATTTCAAGTGTTTATTTCTTTTCATTTTGATTATTATAACTGACAACTAATGAAAACTTCATTAACGAAGCAATTCTGAGTGCTACACTGCCAAACAGCACAAGTTAAAATTATATATATATATATATATATATATATACAAAGGCATATTAATACTTATCCATAGCCCAGTCAGAATCCAGGCTTAAATTCCATTGACAATCTGTGGAAAATCGTGAAAATCTATGTTCACAGACTCTATTCATCCAATCGGGCTTAAACTATTTTGAAGTAGCATGGCTAATAATTTCAGTTTTCTTATTGTACAAATTCAGTAACGTTATTCCCCTTAACAATTGTGACTTTAACTGCAATGAAATGTGGTTCTTGAAAGTGTTTACCCAGGAAGTTAAAAACAAACACATTCCACACTTTTCAGATTTCTTTATTTTGAAAAATGTGAAAACCGTATATCGTCTTAGTTCCACTTCACAATTGTCCACTCATTTTGTTGGTTTATTGCGTAAAATAATGCTAAAATACATTGAACTTTGTTTTTAAAGTGTAAAAGTGTGATTATTTTAAGAGGTATGGTATACATGGTTTTGCAAGACACCAAATACATGTATGCATGACTGACAGTTACTATTTTCAATTTATTAAAATTTTATGCCAGATAAGTCTGATAAATGCTGGATTGTTTAAAAAAGAAAGCAGATAATTTTATATCATATACAAACTGTCCTGTGCATGCTGAGCAGGAAACAATTGAGTGTAACCAGTGTAAAATGACACAAGTGTGACAAGTGAGTTGGAAAGTCCTTGTTAAGCATGAACGAGTGAGTCAGTATACACACCTGACTGTCTCTGACAAGCAGCTGGTAGCTGCTGTGTTCATCCAGGCTGAGGTCATCGGGTAACACTGGAGATGAGGATTTGTCTGACAGCTGTTCTGACATCAGTGATGCCTGCTCCACCTCTGCCAATCGAATCTGCATCACAAATACACAACAGTCAGTTGCGCTGGAGCAAAAAAGAATCAGCAAACAAAATGTGAAATAGTTTAGACAAAATCTGATTTTGAGTGAAGGAGATTGTAAAAGTTTGTTTGGTATTTTAACACATGAATACATTTATTTGTTTATTTAGTTTGCAATATTTTGCAACAAAGACTGAACAACATTTTTGTTTTATGAAGACCTATTTAACTGTAAACAGCTTTTTAAATGTGTTTAAAGACGCCCTACAAGTTAATGCATTATTAGTTTGACTTTTAATTGACCCCTGTATCTGACAACAGACGGACAATTGGAATTATTTGAGTCCTACACAAATTAAAAACTCACCCATAATATCAGAATCACCTCCCCATCACACATCTAATCACACGTAAAGCTACAGTTTGTACACACTTCTATTTAGATTCGGGTAGATAGATATTTACTTTTGGAGATTCAGTATGATAGTTTACAGTGCCATCATAATATGATAAAAGATTACAAAAGTCCAATCACAGTTTGGAAAGACATTGCCTTATCTGATAAGTCTCCATGTTTGTTTGTTTTTGTTAGATTTTTATACAATTTATGTCAGAGATACACAACATAGGGGTTTTTGTTGTGAGAAAATAGAACTGATTGTGTTGCGTTAGAAATATCCGCAATATTACATCAGATTATATTTCCACAGATTTAACTAGAAAATGTCTCTTTACAGAGGTCCAATTTAACTTTGCAAGATCATGCATAGAGGACCTTTTAGGTCATACCTGTCAAATACAACCTATTATGGAAAAGCACATTGAATAAAAATGTCTCTGACTCATAAAGTGAAATAAACACAAATGTAGAAGTAATTATGTAGATAGCCTATTATGCAAGATAGCTGTATTAACAGCCCTTTGAATTGTGATGGAACGTGCTTACTGTAGCACACATTAACTCTTGAAGACAATAATGAATGTGAAGCTATGGAGAGTGAAAAGTATAACCAGACATTTGTGGGACACATGACCATAATATACTGAAGAAATGTCAGACTAGGCCTACAGGCTAAGAAAATAAATCAGCTATGAGCTCTGCCCTACAGCATATAAATATTTGTATCATCAAAGGTATCAAAAATTTACATTTGTATTCCAATTTTATATTGAAATAAATATTACAGGAAGAATGACTGGAAACAATACAATAGAAATAACACAATTTATGAAACCCTAAGGGATGGAAAATTGATTTTGTATGATGGAAATTTACATATCCTACACATTATCGTCTTGATAAAACTTGTATTGTTAATTGAGATTGAACTGTTAACCTTCTTGTTGTGAAACACGATAATTATACCACTGAAAAACTATTTTAACGGTATTTTCCCTTGACTGCAGGTCACATTTTCCTTTTTTTTTAAACAAAGGGATGATTATTGAACATAAACCCACTTAATAATAAAACTAAAGTCTTTAGATATTTACTCTAATATTAATATTTTGTGTGGTTTTCGTCCTGGCCGTGGAACACTGGATCAGCTCTACACCCTCAGCAGGATCCTGGAGGGGACATGGGAGCAGTGTTGTATAAAGTACTGAAATCTCGGAGTCAAGTAAAAGTATAAGTACCTCTCCAAAATATGACTTTGGTAAAAGTCCAAGTAACTGACTGAAATGTTACTTGAGTAAAAGTCTTAAAGTATCTGAAATGTCTTGTACTTAAGTATGAAAATTACTGTAAAAATAGATGTACTCAAGTAATGTAATGAAAAGTATAAGTAAAAAGTAAAACAAAGCACATGCAGTTTGAATGACATTTTTTAGATTTTGGTAAACTTTGAAAGTCAAATTCACTTAAAATAATATTAACAACCAAGTGCAGGATAAATTTAGACCAAGTTTAGACAGAAAATACAACCTTTTTGTAAGCTTTCAGTTTTCCTTCCTCACGTAAGTGAAGATGGAAAAGTAAGTGTAGCAACACACAACCAAGTGCAGGCAAAGGGGGTGTATACTAAGAACATGGTGAAGTGATAAACCAGGCTTAGTTAACCTACAGGAAGTGGTAAACCTGCTAATAGATACACCTGCAGGCCGGCCAGCTGACAGCTTTGCTAGGACCCGGAGAACATAGAGAACATGCTAGAACATAGAATATGTTAGATACTTTGGGAATTCTCTGCCCTCTGAATCTGCTAGCTCCGGCCCTGGTTTATACTAATTTACTAATGGACAGTGTGGAAATCTATGTACAATAAAACCAATGTAAATTGTGTTCCTCTGTTTTATTTGTCTTTATCCTAATTCTAGAAGTAGAAATAGTCAAATGAATAACACTATTATTTTGTGGAACCCTAATCATACTATTATAACTACGCAAAGGTCTAACCAAGAGTAGCAGTTGTTTAGGCAGCATCCAATGTTCTTATGCAAAAGAAATTACACCTGCTATTTATGCCTGAACTGCCTCAAATGGTCGAAAATAAATGAAAGCAACAATAACAACGAAATAATGGTAAAAGTGACACTCTCACCTTTTTCAGACGGCTGTGGCTAAGAATCTGAATTTTTATGACCTACAGTCTTTGCTTTTCCATCTTTCCAGCAGTCTTCAGAACTCCTGCCTGGCACAGAATATTTAGTTTTATAGAGGATATTAGGTTTTTGTTGATAAAATGTGTTATACTTCAGAATTAAATGCTATTTTGAGATATTAACATTGTTTACTTACATTTCTCAAGTTCAACAATTCAAAACTCTCTCTGCTGCTTCTGATTAGAACTGCATTAAGCAGCTTTCACCTATTTTAGTGCTGATAATATTTAGTTTCTTAACTGGGACTAGTTTCGTAGTCTAGTATTAATTGTGGTAACCCAGAAATCTCGTGCTCCAAGCACGTATGCACATGTAATAGAAAACAGCCAATCAGGAAGAGGGAAGGCGGGATTTAAGACAGCACAACCAATGAGAGTGGAGTTAAAGGGGGGTCTCTACCTTGTCAATCAAAGGCCAGGCGCGTTAGTGATTGGCTGCGTGGAACGCCGGGCCCCGCCCCCGCTGGCGTACAGCAACTTTGAAATGACACAGCGAGCGCTTCAAACGGAGGCGCTCCGGTGCATGTACGCACGTCTGGCAGAGACAAACCGACACTTTTTTTGTAACGAGTAACTAAACCAAAAATTGAAAATGTATCGGAGTAAAAGTATGCAATTAAGTTCGAAAATATAGTTGTCATGATATTTTTCTAGGATGAACCCGGACACAGCACGCACACACAGAGCTTGTTCTTGAAGTGAGTTTTATTGTACAGAATGGAGGGTTAATGACGAGAGGAACCAGAGTCTTTATGGACGGAGATGAAGGGTGCGGAAGCTGGCTGACAGGAGGAGCGTGGGGAGACTGACCGGAGGTGATTCTGCAGCCGAAGACTTGAGACCAGGACGGAACACAGGAGCCGAAGACTTGAGACCAGGACGGAACACAGGAGCTGAAGACTTGAGACCAGGACGGAACACAGGAGCCGATGCTGGAACGTGGAACTGCTGCGGAACGTGAGACCGTGGAACTGAACTTGAGACCGTGGAACAGTACTTGAGACCGAGGAACTGCTGGAGAACGTGAGACCGAGGAACTTAACTTGAGCACGAGGAACTGCTGGAGAACGTGAGACCGTGGAACTTAACTTGAGACCGTGGAACTGCTGGAGAACTTGAGAGCGTGGAACTGAGTTGCAGAACTTGAGAGCGTGGAACCGAGTTGCAGAACTTGAGAGTGTGGAACCGAGTTGCAGAACTTGAGAGCATGGAACCGAGTAGCAGGACTTGAGAGCGTCCGATGGAGCAGAGCTGAGCAGAGTCTGAGAGAAGTGACTTGAACAAAAACCAACTAGAAGCAACGTTCTTCAGGCTGACTGTAACAAAACAGAGCTGACATCGAATACTGGCTGAGACTGAGCAGGAGTGAACACTACGGACCGGCGACGAGAGAAGAATGAGGTGAGTCTTAAATAAGGGTGGAACCAGGTGAGAGCAGTGAGGGTTGATTGCAGCCTGACAGGTGGAACCAATTATTCTGAGCAGGGGGTATTCCGGGAGTATGGAGTAGCGGGCCCTATAATAAGGGCTGTCAGGTCTCTGTATGACTGGTGTCAGAGTCTGGTCCGCAGTAAGTCGGATTCGTTTCCGGTGAGAGTTGGACTCCGCCAAGGTTGCCCTTTGTCACCGATTCTGTTCATAACTTTTGTGGACAGAATTTCTAGGCGCAGCCAAGGTGTTGAGGGGATCCGTTTTGGTGGCCTTAGGATTGCGTCTCTGCTATTCGCGGATGACGTGGTCCTATTGGCTTCATCAGGGCGTGATCTACAGCTCTCACTAGAGCGATCCACAGCCGAGTGCGAAGCGGCCGGGATGAAAATCAGTGCCTCCAAATCCGAGACCATGGTCTTGAACCGGAAAAGGGTAGAGTGTCTTCTCCGGGTTGGGGAGGATGTGCTGCCCCTAGTGGAGGAGTTCAAGTATCTTGGGTTCTTGTTCACGAATGAGGGGAAGATGGAGCGGGAGATCGACAGGCGGATTGGTGCAGCGTCTGCTGTGAAGCTTGTGGTGAAGAGAAAGCTGAGCCAAAAGGCGAAGCTCTCGATTTACCGGTCGATCTACATTCCTACCCTCATCTATGGTCACGAGCTTTGGGTCGTGACCGAAAGAACGAGATCCCGGATACAAGCGGCCGCAATGAGTAGTGTGTCTGGGCTCTCCCTTAGAGATAGGGTGAGGAGCTCAGTCATCCGGGGAGGACTCAGAGTAGAGCCGCTGCTCCTCCACGTCCAGAGGAGCCAGTTGAGGTGGCTCGGGCATCTGGTTAGGATGCCTCCTGGACGCCTCCCTGGTGAGGTGTTCCGGGCACGGACACGCTGGAGGGACTATGTCTCTCGGCTGGCCTGGGAACGCCTTGGGATCCCCCCGGAGGAGCTGGCCCAAGTGGCTGGAGAGAGGGACGTCTGGGCCTCCCTACTGAAGCTGCTACCCCCGCGACCCGACCCCGGATAAGTGGAAGAAAACGGACGGACGGACGGATTAATATTTTTTAATAGTCTCCACTGATTTAAACCATGGGTAAAGACTATATATAAATATTGACTGCTGTTGGTTCTTGCATAAAATAACTTTCTCTCTGGAGGTAGGTTCATCCATTCATTATGAGATACATTTATAGGCCTGACACACAAAGTGTCTCTAATACGTTGTTGATCTATGCTGTTTATATTTGACATAAAAATACCAAAATTATTTACGTAAGAAGTTCAGTTCAGTTTTATTGATATCCCAAAGGGAAATTTGGTTTGCAACAAACGCCATAGACAGAGAGGACACAGTCATACAATCATCAGTCATTCCCTGATCACAACACAGTCACCATTTTCAGAGAAGTGCATCAATCATGAACATATATGACCACTCTCAGATGCTGCTAATACATCTTAGCACATGGTAAAACCAAGGCATTGAATAAAGTAAAAAAAATGTTGTGCCCCAAGAATATCATGGACATTAGTGTGTGTTACAGCTCAAAGGCCTGGGAAGTGGACTAGTCTGGAGAGTGCATTCCCTGCCAGGGAGATTCAGTTCAACAATGGCAGCAGGAATAAAGGAAACCCTGGCAAGAAAGTTGATTGGGTAACAAATTACCTCATCCATTCATGAGACAAATACACACATTCTGCAGTCAGCAGCCAAGACTTCAAAATAATAAATAGAATGTTGCACCTTTATTGTCTCATATTACACTTGTGTTTTTGTCCTCCATTTTGATCTAGTTATTTTGTTCCAAGTATTGAACATATGAACAAAGGTATGTGCCAAAAAAAAAAACTTGAACATCAAGGTACCCAGCTGATATAGACTCAAATTTCTAAGACATTCCTGCCCCTATCAGTGCCTTTTTTTTTATAAGTTGGTTTAGTCCCAATTGTTGGCACTTATTTTTTTTTCTCGTTACCAAGTTATCACACAAGAAACATCTCATAATACATAAAAGCAAAATTATGTCAAAGTCTCCAAAACTATTGTTGCAAAACATACTGATGCCATTGATTACAGACATGTCCCTAAACTCCTGAATGTTCAAGAGATTCCAGAACATAATTTCACTAAAAACTCTCTCTAACCAGGTTCTCTGGCTGAAACACTGCTGAAACAAATATGTTGAAGCTTGTTTAGAGTTTGCTATGGAACGTTTAAAGAAACCAGTGAAATACCAGGAGAATATAATTTGGTCATATAAGATCAACATCCAATACTTCGTGTTTTGCACGAAACATGTTTGTAGGAAGATCAACCCAAAAGAATGACAACAGAAAAGCTATCCAACGGTGTGAGGCTGTTTTTCTTAGAAGTATCTCTCACAAATAACCACATAAACTCTCCACTGGTTTTAGGAAAAGAAAGCAAAGCTGCTACAAGGTCCCACTCCAGCAGCTTGCACCCAGTTAAAAATGTATGCAAAGAACTGAAGTTCAAGTTGCATAAACTAGGCCCTGAGAGTTTGTGTATAAGAATGGGTCAAACTCACACCTGAGTAGTGCATCAGATGAGCTGTTTGATCGTTTTGAAGTTACTTCCAGATTCCTCACAAAGGAAGTAAACCCTCTGTGCCACTATAATTTGTTACATATAGCCTAATTCATAGACAAATGTACGGCGATTTTGTTGTATATATGGATTGGCCTTGGTTATCACTAACACCTGGCAACTGGTAGGAATTTCACATCAATAGGGCGATTAAAATCATATTTACTAGGAAAAATGTAAAAGAGGACATTTACACATTGCTTTGGACTTAATTTATCATTAACTTACCTCCACAGCCCCTTTTTTTTTACCTCTGTTCAACGGTGCTTCTGAAAGCACCTTGTTTTGGTCTTGTCTCTTTAAACGCAAAGGAGGCACTTCACATTCCAAACCCCCCTCCATGTCTCAGCACATTCCAATACTTTTTGTAGTATGCTTCGGGGCAGTGTAACAAATTGTATGGGTTAATACACCCAACAACCGACCACTTTGACTTTTCCAATAGTAGCTTCGGCAACCTTGAGCTCGAACTATAAAATTGAGGAAGCTTCCTGGATGGGAAGTCTTCAACTTCAGAATAGAAGTCCAGTTATTTTATTTTTTAACCTTTTTATAACATATATATATATATATATAAACACAACAAAATCTAATCACAAAGCTCCCTGGGGGACTAAGAAATTACCATGACCTTTTATTTATAACAACATAATAAATCTGCCATCTCTGTCATTCTCAGGGTCAACAAAATTAGTTAGTTATAGCAGATAGAGAAAAGGAGAGAATGTGTTTGTTCAGTATATCCCGCGCTCACCTCTTCCGGGTGACTCTTGCAGTCCTTGCAGACTGGAGAAGAGCAGTAGTGGTGAAAAACTGACCCAGAGAGGTTGTCAATCATGTCCCCTTCCAATGAGTCTTTAATCAGCAGAGACACACTGTCCAGCCACTGGCTCTCCTGCAGCACACATGAACAAACAAAGCATTTACACCACTGTAGTTTCTGAAATATCACTGTTGATTTACTACAATCTTAATCCTAATTTATAAAATTAAGACTTCATTAAACATTCATTATCAGTAGCAAATAGTGAACATTAAATCTACAATTGTTAAATGTCAATAAAAGGTAACTTAACCACAGGTTTATTCCAACATCTGATCATGTGTTCAAGACATCCCTACAGTCTAAAATTCTTTGTTGCATGACACTGTTTGCAACAGATGTGAAAAAACTAAAATGTCAGCTATTCTTTCTACCATTCTCCTTTCAGTCCCTTTATGGTTCTTTTCCATTATTGCTTCCTCTGTATAACATGCGGAGTACTTCATTGAAAGTGCTGTTTAATTAAGCACAATATGTTGGAGCCGATGTTATTTTCAGTTCCGACTGGCAGCTGCAAGACAGGTATCATACTTACTCTCGCACCTTTACCTCCGACAATGCTAAAGTAGAAGACAAATGTCACCCCTGTAAGTCTAATTGCATTTTTTTCTTGTTTCCCTACATCAAATAGTCAAAATAATTTTTCCCCTAATAGTTAGGCTCCAGGTTTCTCTTTGTTTTCAATATGCAGTTTAGTTACAAAGCTCTTTCTAAACCCCTGGAAGTTTAGTTTAAAAGGTAAGTATTTTAATTAGTTGAGCGTTTCTCCCCCTTCATTTCTTTCTGAAGTTCAAACTGCTTGTTGCTCCAGTGGTTACCTTTGCCTCCTGTTTTTCTTTTTCCACTGCTAAAGGGTGGAAGGTGAAGAGAGCAACAGACAATAGCAATCCTTGGCAGCACCCAAGTATTCATTGAACAAACACACAGCTTCACATGCCGGCAGATGCACAGTGTGGGGTGAGACAGCTTGATTGATTGATTGTGCTGGGGGCATTGGATGTGGTAAACTGTGACTATGACCCCCATTGGATTCACTGCTGGTTCTTCACACTCTGATACCCTACTGTGTTATATGTCTGTTATTCTCAATATACACATTATTTTTTCCTAAAAATATTTAGATGGTACTCCATACTAGGTTAGTTAGTAAGATAATACCAACCTTTACAATCTTTAAATGGATTTAATTATGGGTGATCTTCAGACTTATTGTCAAACTGGGAATAATCAATTATATCCCGTGCACTAAACAGAGAGGGATGTGCAGCACTTCTGCTACTTATGAAGACTTACACTTGTATAATGAAACTACCATAATGAAGCCACTGCTCTGACATATTTAGATAAAAGAAAACGCAGGAAATACATTTCAGGTATCACAAGTACATATCAATAAATTACAACATCATTGAAAAAGTTCTACAGGTTCAGCTCAACAAGTTGCATTCATCAGCAATTCAATTTAGAAAACTAAAATATTATTGCATAGATTAATAACATATAAAGCAATATTTTTCAGCAGTTCACTACTGATAATGTTGCTGATTGTAGCTTACAATAATGGAAACCCAAAATTCACGTTCTTAGAAAATCTCAATACAATAAAATAACACTAAAAAGGGGTTTTAATGCATAAATGTCAGCATACATCTGTATGTACTGTATAGCCTAAGCATTTAATAATTGGCTAGAGGTATTTTTCCATCATTAACTGTATTGATTCTGAGTTCCATTGTAGCAGTAAGCAAAATCTTTTTTTTTGGATCCTATTTTATTTATCATAAATTATTTGATTTATTATAAAGTCTGGATCACTGGGTAAAGTAGCGTTTTGCAATTGAAAGGTTGGTTCCTCCTGTTAGATGTTAATGTGCCGCTGGCCCCAAGTTGCCAAGCAATCTGCGGTGTATAAATGTGTGCACATTAGCGAGTATGAGTGTGGCTATAGTGTAAGGCATTCAGGTCAGGTTGACTAGAAAACCACTCTATAAATTTGGTCCATTTACTTTTTGAAAAGAATTGCTAAAACATTTCCATGGTTTTCTATTAGTAATAGTAATAGTAATAGTAATATCATCTTTATTGTCATTGAAACATACATTACAACGAAATTTGTTCTCTGCTTTTAACCCATCACCCTTGGGGAGCAGTGGGCTGCCATGTGTGGCGCCCGGGGAGCAATCTGGGGTTAAGGGTCTTACTCAGGGACCCAGAGTGCAGGCGCTGGGGATCGAACCGGGTACTTGCATCCTTCTCTGAGTGCAAGCGCGCTGCTCTAACAACTAGGCCAACACTCCCCCAAATTCTATTCTATGCTATTGAAGTGCTTTTTTAACATATGTAGACCTATCATACTGAGTGACAGTAATGATTTGGAATAAGGACGATATTTTAGTTGATTTGGGTTTTGTTAAATTTGATTGGAATTCAATCTGTTTACTAATTCTTTGGCCATTAAATTATTGTAAAATATAATCAAAATATCTTGTGTATTAGCTCTCAATGAATTTCCCTTTTCCTTCCATTTTACGTTTTGTCAGTACAGCCCTGTACAAGAGAGACAGAGACTATAACTTAAATTAATAAATGTGGCAATGCAGTTCTCGTTACCATATTAATGTACTGGTGTTGATTATTTTCCTTACTCAAGGTCGAGCAAATCTTCTAATTTACACCAATGTGGGTCTGCTTGGTTGGAATGTCACAGCTTTTTGGAGGATTACAAAAAACACAAACAAACAACACAGATTACTGATGCTGGAGCATGACATATTGAACAGACATCTTAAAATAACACTGTTCTCACTTTTGTAAGTGTTTTGCTTAGAAATAAGGTATTGCAAAGGGTGCAGTTAAATGTTTTAAGTACAAGTTTAGACGTTGGCTATGTGTGCAGCTGGGATTCTACACATCAGGTCTTATGTCTATTATTACACAACAATGACAAACGTTTGTAAATCTTATTTTAACATGTATTACTATTATATCTGGACTTTCTTGCAAAAGGTTCATCTTATATTATTATTCTAAAATGGAGGTCCCCAACCACCAGGGCACAGACCGTTACCGGACCATGTTTTCTATCATATCGAGCCGTAGAGAAAAAAACAAACAAATCTTCTGTAATTTCTGTGGTATTGACAATCATTTAAGGACAGTAATTTCAATTTGAAAAACTGGATCCTCTGTTATTAGATGAGCTACTCCCCTCACCACTATTAAGACATGACACAAGCCAATTCCCCCTCCTTTTTGATCTAGATAATTTCAATTCAAGTCTGTGGGGAAAAGGAGGTTGGGAACCCTTGCTCTGAAAACCTGTTAATCTCAGTATAAATGCAAACCATAGATTGTGCTTTAACTCTGAGATGGCTGTTTGCTTACAAATCAGAATCAGGATCATTCCTGAAAACAAAGTGATGTTAAAAAAGCACAACAAGAGAGGTCTTCACTTTCCATTTTGATTTCTCTTTTTAATCTTGCAAAGTTAAAAATACCAGTGAGCTGACAAAGAGCTATATACACAATGAGCCTGTAGGAGAGCCTGCCACCCACTCACAATTCACTGTTTTGCCTCCAGTGAGAGCGTCTTTTGCTGTTTTCTCATCCCTGCCTGCTCTCCCATTGAGTCAATGTCATTCTTTCTGATGGGTGACAAAGTTAATCTCTTGGCAGTGAACTACGGTATGAAAGGTTATTCAGGTTCACGAGGTTCACAGAGCACAGCGTTCAGTATTTTTGCTGATGGAGCTCCATAAAGCAATCTGATCAGAGTCACTGACAACTAATAGGTACAGCATGCTTTTTCAGTGTTCCAAGGAAATATTTATTTTTTTCAAAGTATTATTTTTTTTGACAAAGTTGGTTTCAATAGCTCACTTAAGTCCTTAATCAACAGTAATGCTGATGTGGCAAACACAGAGGAACTAAATTATTATGTTTGGTTTGGGAAAATGCAATATATTTATATGTTTCAAGTTAACTTAAAGGAGCAATGAGCAACATTTCATCACTAGGCCGGTTGTTGAGCACTGTCTGTAGACCAGAAAAAGATGTGTGATAAGCCATGCCTCTCTCTACCTCCACTCCAGCTGCAACCCAGCACCCCCTTTCCCCTCACCTTCTCACCTGTCGCCTTGTATGTGCATTTTGCAAAGTATAAATACGCAGCAAAACAGCATCACCTTTCGGAGGAACATGTCTTGTGAAGAAGTAACTCCTTGAAATCTTTATGTTAGATTGACAGGATGCCTACTGTGTATTAAGGTCAGTGAACTCTTCTCACGACTAGATACTCTGCTGTCAACTGTTAGTTCAAGTCTTTTCCACTTATAATCTCACTGACACCAAATCAGCTATGAATTGGCAGTAAAATTACAGAGTAGATTCAGAGGCATATAAAACACAGAGGTTTCCAACTTTCTGTAGAGCCAATAGCTACATACCTCCACATTACATATAGCCTTAAGAGCCCAAAAACAGCTAAAAACCTGTTCTGGACTTGGCCCATTAGTTCAGTGATTAGTACTCAACGCTGCACCTTAGCAAGACATTTTGGTCAAATTTCAAGATCCCAACTCTGTTGGAGCAGTTTAGGAATCACCACTTATTCTTCTAGCAAGACTTTGCACCAGTGCACAAAGCAAAGTCTATAAAGACATGGATGAGAGAATTTGGTGTGGAGAAACTTGACTGACTTGCACAGACACCTGACCTCAGCCTCACAACACTCAATCAGGATTAATCTGAAGTGCCAGGCCTTCTTGTCCAACATTAGCATCTGACCTCACAAATGTTCTTCTTGAAGAGCTGTATTAAACTACCATAAACACACTCCTAAACCTTGTGGAAGACCTTCCCAGAAGATTTGAAACTGTTATAACGCCAAAGGGAGTGCCAATAATATCAAACCCAATGGATGAAGGATGGAGCTGTCAGTCAGTTCAAATGTGTGTGAAGGCCAACAAGCCAATTGTTTTGGCAATAGTGTTCATAGGCTACAAAATGGTTTGTTTAAAGGTCCGGAATGAAAGCAGGCAGAAAATGGAGATTTGAATTAGCAAATGGGCAAAGTGACCTGAAGTCAAATAATACATTATACAAACAAGGCATGTTCATGCTCATGATTTGCAGCTGCATAATTTATAAGATACAGCACCAAGTACCAATTTATATGATTGTTGAAATAAATGGGCTGCCATGCACAGTGGTGCACTTGATAGCAGCAAGAAGGTCCTGGGTTCAACTCCCGGCCTGGGGTCTTTCTGCATGGAGTTTGCATGTTCTCCTTGTGCATGCATAGGTTTCCTCCAGGTACTCTAGCTTCTTTTCGCAATCCAGAAACATGACTTAATTGGTCTTTCCAAATTGCCCTTACGTATGAGTGTGTGTGTCCATGGATGTCTGTCCTGTGAGTCTCTATGTTGTCCTGTGATGGCAACTTAGAGATCTGTCCAGGGTGTACCCTGTCTCTCTAATGACTGTTGGAAATAGGCAACCCTCTGCTCAGAACCTGCACAGCTAAACGGGTACAGACAATAGCTGGATGGATGTAATAATAGTTCTGAATGTTTTTGGGGTTTAAGATCCATACTTTGGTCATATCGCTGTCATAAAAGGCAGAGCAACAACATCACAGGACGTATTTATCATCTTTGCTAAACAGATTTTGTGATGATGCCAGCTCGATCTTTTTGAAATAACAAGGAGAAGGACTTTTAGCTTAACAAGGACTTCATTTTTGTGCGTGTATGGTTAGACCGTTGTGCAAAAAGGGCTATAGACACAAGAATATACTTTCCCACTCCTACCCACAGTGAGTATCACCTTAACAATGAATCTACAATGCACATGTGAGGACTGTAGGGGAAAAGCCAAGCCTACCTGAAAGAACACAATACAAGCTCCACACAAACAGGCTCCAAAGTTTACTTCAGGGTTTTCCCGTTTTCTCTCAGATTAAAAAAAAAAAAAATTATTCACATAATTACCAAACAAAGCCAGTTTAGTGACATGCCAAAGAACTGTTAGGTGAGATTGGCTACATTTGCACGCATTTCAAAGTTGCATTTCTGAGAACATATTGAAACTCAGCTCTATTTTAGTTGAAGCCAAAATAAACTACGTGGATTCATGAAGCCAGGCAGTGTGGGTAGGGGAATGCATAACAGACAGTAAATGGAACAGTAAAACCGAGCAGTAAAACAGAGCAACATGCCGGGAATTAATTCTATACAGTTCAGTAGGTTAACTGCAAATTGTCTCAGCCAGGATTACTTAAAGCAGACACAATGAGCATTTCTACATAATTAAAAAGATAAAGTAAAACATTATTGTAAAGCCATAAATGAATCCCCACCTCTGCCGCTGCAGTTAATGTCAAAGACCGGTTTCATTCTGATTTTCTTCTTTCATTTTTTTCATTACATTTTTTCTTCAACTTTTATTCACTTATTAAAATATCCCTCACCTGCTGCTTGCATTTGCTTTTACCAAAAGCGCCAAGATAGAGCAATTGTTCTTTGCCTGTCCATCATCAAACAAGACAATGAAACAAAAGATGGGAGCAGTTAGCAATGTTTTATCCAGACAATATGGTTCTAAACTCAAGAATCCAAACTTCTTTCAGCCAGTGAACATGCTATAAATAAGCATTATCAGTCTGCAGTAATTAAAGAAGTGTGGACACAGTTAGTAAGTAAGGAATACTTAAAGTTAGCATATTTCATTCTCAGTGAGATGTTCAAACATTACGTCAGACGAAGCACAAAATGTAATAAGCTTTATTTAAATATAAAATAAGATTTTGTATGTCTGTGTCATGCAGGCTGAGAGTGATTTTTATCACGTACCAACATTCTGTCTTTAGTAAACCTTGTTTTCCATGTCAGTCTCTCGCATTAAATGGTGTGATGTGACCTCCACTTCTAACGTGAATACTTAATTATGACCTGTCCAAAGAAATCATACTTAAAAAAAAAAAAGCGGATTTATTTATTTTTTTCTTTTTGATATACCCTGACTTCAGAGCTCTCGGTCAATGGTGTTTGAAAGATGAAGAGTAGAGAGAGAAAAGGGCTCACGGAGAAAGCTAGAATTCAAGAGGAAAGCTCTGAAAACAGCCGCTGCTAAATGTGCAAAAATTGGCAGCTTTTTCAATAAAATGAACTTGTGGTTTGAAACGTCAAATGACGACGATGAAACGGGTCAGGAAAGGTGTTGAACTTTGCCTGCAAACCACCATCTCATTACAGCAACAAGTGAGGATTCTCTAATGGAAAGTGTTAAAGACATGCTGAAAGCAAAGTTTAAGATGAAAGATATGGGGACGCTTAGGCTACGTTCACACTGCAGCCTGAAGTGACCCAATTCCGATTTTTTTGCCCATATGCGACCTGTATCTGATCTTTTTATGACAGTCTGAACGACACAGATCGGATTTTTTCAAATGCGACCCAGGCCACTTGGATATGTGGTCCTGAATCCGATACGTATCTGATCTTTTCAAATGCGACCTGTGTCTGTACGGCCAGGTCGCATTTATCCGACCTGTACGTCACCGATACTCGACAAACGTCACTATTCTGCGTCCTGCTATGCAGAAGCGGGAAGAAAGACGACACCCATAGCGGACTTCAATGAGGAGAGCAGTCAATGGAGGGAAAGCTCCGGTTAGAAAATAATTTAATGACCGCAAAATGCGCGCCAGCACTATAATCCATGTTTACTTCCGCAAACACTGAGGACGCTTGCTACGTGTGACGTCATCGCGTCCTCGAGTGCGCATGCGGGCCACTTAGGTTGAACGCATTCAGTTCACACACGAGATCACATACAAGTCGCATATATTTGGAAATGTGAACGACCACGCAAAAAAATCCGATTTTACGAAAAAATCGGAATTGAGCATTAAGACCTGCAGTGTGAACGTAGCCGACATTTATTGGGCTTTGACTTTACCCAGACAGATGGTGAAATAAAAATGAATCAAAAAAAGGCAAATAATGAAAATACTTGAGAGATTTGGTATGTCTGATGGCAGTACTAGATGCACTCCATGTGAACAGAAGTTAAACTTTGAGTGTGAAAGTGAACTTGTAGACCCAAGAACGTATCGTGAGCCTGTAGGAAGCTTAATATATCTCAGGACATGCACAAGGCCCGATCTTAGTTAGCCTGATGTAGTTGTAAGTAAGCTCTCACAATGTTTGTCACAGCCAACAGAGTGTAATTTGATAACAGCAAAACGTGTGTTGAGATACTTGAAAGGGACATTGGACAAGAGGTTATGCTTTAAGAGGAGTGACGAGAAAATTAGCGATGCAGACTGGGCAACTGATCAGAGTGACAGGAGAAGCATTACAGGTTATTGTTTTTGCCTTAATAAAAATGGACCTGTTTTTTGTGTTATGTGCTCTTCACTGACGTCATTTGGGTGTGAGACTATAAATTGTGGAACATGCGCAGTGCCGTTGTACCAAAATAAAACAGAGGTGGCATGTACCTTGTGGCTGCTCAGCTGAATAATGCAGTAGTGTGTGAAGTTGTTCTCCGACTTTTCCCTGCTCTTATGATGTCAACGCCAACAAAGTTAATTATCACGTCATTGACTTTTGTGATGTTTTGGCGCATAATGTCACAATAATAATAATAATAATACATCCAACTTTTATAGCGCTTCTTTGGACACTCAAAGACACTTTTCAAATAAAATAAAAAAACAGCAATATATGGCAAATCATACTAGGGAAAAGAAAGTTTAAATAAGTGGGGTTTGAGATGAGATTTAAAGCTCTGTAATTAGTCTGAGTTCCTGATGGTTTGGGGCAGTGAGTTCCAAAGGGTGGGGGCAGCAGCAGCGGAGGCTCGGTCCCCTAAGGTCCGGTGTTTGGTGCGGGTGATGGGTGTGAGGAGGTTAGTGTCTGCAGAGCGGAGGGAGCGGGAGGGGAGGCGGGGTTTCAGGAGGTCAGTCAGATATGGAGGGACCATATTATGAAGGGACTTGTAGGTGAGGAGAAGAAGCTTGTACTGGATACGGTATTGGACAGGGAGCCAGTGAAGCTGTTGGAAGACAGGGGTGATGTGATCTCAGGACTCTGTATGTATTGTAAGTTTTGGAGATGACTGAAGGGAAGACCATAGAGGAGGCTATTGCAGTAGTCGAGTCTGGAGGTGATGAAGGCATGCATGAGGATTTCAGCTGTAGACTGGGAGAGGGATGAACGGAGGTGGGCGATGTTGCGGAGGTGGAAGAAAGACGTGTTGGTGATATGACTGATATGTGATAATGTTATATAGTTTAAATAATAGTATGATGCATGAACGATGTTCGGTATGAATAGTGCCCTGAAATGTTAGATGATTCAGCACTACATTCACAAAACTGAAATGGCTTTGTAACAAGCAGTGATTTCATTTGTGCTGGGAATTATGACCATTTTCAAAATAGGGGTGAGCGATATGGACTTTAAATTTTATCACAATATATTGCGGTAAAGTTGTGATGATGATAAAAGTGATGATAAAAGAGTATAGCTACTTGCAGTCGTTTTGAGGTAACAGTGTGGCTGTGACTGCATGTAAGTAATTCCTAGATAAGCACTAATACAGCCCTTAACATGTCAAACATTTAAATCTGTGACACATATTTACTAAAGATTTTTTTGATTGCAAGCAAGAAGGCAATCACCAAATACTGGCTCCAGTCAATCACCCCTACCTTGAGGCTTTTAATAAGCATTGTAAACTGGATCCACAAAATGGAAACATTTACTTTTCCCCTCTGTCTCTATAAGGAGAAAGGAGAGATAGTATGGGAAAATAGAACAGTTACTCAAAGACTCATAACAACTTACTTTTGTGAATTTGAAAATATATCTGCCTCTTCTGTCTGTTTGGTGTATACCCTGCTCCTGGTTGTTGGTTATATGTGTTATTTATTTTTATTTTTGTGATTCAGAGCAGTAATGCAATTTAAAATGCACTGCTCTATATATTGTATGTGCGCTCTAGCCCTCACTTGTTTGTCCTTGTTCAAAAACTAAAAATAATTAAAAAAAATAAATAAATCTGTAACATATACAAAATTCAAAATATGTTTCATTAGGACTCTAGTTCATACATAAAGACGTGTGATTTATCTATTACCTAACTAACTTAAATGCATTTAATTATAATTTATTGATAATTATTGATGCTCTTAATAAACCAATACTGGCTTATTAAGAGAATTAAGATTTTTTCCAGACACCACTAGTTGGATTTTATTGTTGTCAAGATAATTCCAAATTTTTATCACACTAAGGAATTTTTCAAGATAACGATAAAATGATATGATAAAGGCCCATCCCTACTTCAGATGTGATTTAGTGTCAGAAGCAGAGCCAGTAGTGATGAGGGGATTGCTGCTGTTAGTATGGAAGAAAAACAGGTGAGCTGTTGTAACAGAGTGAACGAACAAGCATTAGTTCTAATAGAACTGCTTTCTTTACCCAAACAATATCAGTGACCCGTTATATATCTATTTTTTGAATCATCAAAAGTAAGATGGTAAATACACAAAGCCCTCAAGTGAAAGGGAATATGATGAAATATGAAATAAATCTGCATATTTTTTTAATAATAATAGGTCGTTATCTTAAGTGGGCCAGTCTGAGGCATGAAACTCCAGGGCTGAAAATGAGTCCCACTCCGGCTCTGCATTTAACCATAGACTTCTATCTTGATACAGTCCCACCTTCATGCACGGTTTTCTTTCCTTCAACAGCCAACTCATTCACTTGGTTCAACAATCTATTAATCTCCTCTGTTTTTTTCTTAAAGCATTGCCTTATGCCATCATATTTGTTTCATTTCCTTCCAAATGTTGCTCCCTCCTTTCTCCTGTTTTCACTCCTTTCTCTGTACTTCTACATTAGCGTCTTGGTTTATTTGCTTCTTTCATTTTGAACTTGTTCACAATCTTCCTAGAGTTCCCAATCACTTTTTCAGGTGCTTAATAATTTCAAATTACTGTGAGTATACAAGTAGCTTGTGCACTCTCGCTGTTTGAGCTGGATCAATCAGGCAGCTGAGGAATGAAACTCAACATAGGCAGGGCATTCTTTGATGGTATTTTTAGAACCCCTATTTAACATCAAAGCAAATCTGTGTGCATGGCTTTAAGCATAGTTTTGAGTCAACATATTGTATTTGTTAAAACAGGTCATACATATTTCATATTAGTAAAGGAAAACTCCAGTTGCTGTTCAGCCCCAAATAGCCTGTCCAGTAAAGGAACAATTGTTTCTATGAAAAAGTTAAGAAAGGCCTGAAAAAAATCAAAACAGAAATATCCAGCTACAATTTGTTCTTAAATTGCTCAGTTATTAACAATTTACACAATCGTTTTGCTGCATTTTAGCTGCGATTGTTCACAACTGAACCAGCCAAAAACTCTATTCTATAAAAATATACCAAAAGTATAGTTTGACTGTTTTCATGGCCACCTATTTTGTATAGACAGAACAGAAACACATACAGGGCCACATGTATAAAAAAAAGTTGAGATAAGTTACTTCAAGGTTTTTATTTTTCTCCTGAAATATCTGAACGCAAATATCAAGGTAAAATCTGATAAAAGCTAATGTACTGAATTGTCGTCCTTATCTGCATGATTGCAAAGATTAAGACGGACGTCCCCTTAAAGAGCTGTAGTCAGAATGTTTAAAAAGAAAAGTGCGGCTGTAGACATCATTTTCTTGATAGCTTGAAATTCCACTTACCTGAGAAGGAGAATAGAGCCGACATCGAGGGTGAGTGGGTCCCTCGTTAGCTGAGCTGCCTCCTCCTCCATCTCGCAGTGAAGCCATTACTGCGCTACTCGGACCACCAACTGTCCCTGCCGCAATTGCCCCGGTTACTGCTCCGCCTAGGCCTGCCCCAGCCGCAGCCCCACCTGTAGCTCCGGCGATGGCTCCGATGCCTCCCATCATGCAGCAGAGGCCTCCCTGAGCGAGCTCCAGTTCAATTTCTGCATCCATCTCCGCATCCTCCTGTGCTTCCTTGTTGGAGTCATCCAGGTGCTTCATAAGCACAGCAACAACCACATTTATCAGGACAAACTGAGCTGTGAGCACAAATGACACAAAGTACAATGGAGAGATGAACTGCAGTCCAGCATGGCAGCCATAGTCGGTTCCAGGATGATCTGGTGGGCACTCCCTCAGAGTATCCTATCAACAAGAGGAAAATACTTCAGAGGGAAAGAGTAAAGAATGTATAAAAAAAGAAACTAGGCAAGGCTATGAGATTCGAGGAGTAGATTTAGATACCTAATCATTTACAATGAACGTCTAAGTTGTAGAACTGGAAAGATTTAAGCCTTGGTTAAAAAAATCAGGAATAAGTTTTTTTTTTGCAAAACTAAGGCATATTTCAATTAGTTGGGTGCATCTGCAAAGTGAAATCTTAAAATAAGTTCAACATTGCAATGAAGAGAAAATGGTTTGATTAGTTTTCTATACACTGGCACTTCTTAAAAACATATTTAGGATTTCACTCCTGTTTTGATTTAAATTATTACAAAACATTGAGGTTTGAGCTCAAGATCATGTATTACAATAACCATAATGCATTGGGAGACAACCCCACCACCTTCAACTCCACAAATAGACAACAACCCATCCAGTAACATCTACTCAAATGTTGAACGCCTTTTCTGTAACTATCCAGGCTGATTAAAGGGATACCCATAGGCATAAGAAAGGATCTGCTGAATTTTGCCCAAAACATCATTGCAAAGCAAACACTTTATGAATGTGAACTTTACTCAACATAATGTCCCCTTTCTGTTGATCTTTTTTAAATAGCATTACGGGGCTGCGGATTTAGTCAAAGCTATTATCCACCAAAAGCAAATGAATGACAACATGTTTGAAAGTTTCTTCTAGATGCGATGGAAACTTTCATTAAGGTTAACAATCGTATCTAACTAAGAAATTCAGAAAGTTTTTACATAAAACATAATTAACTGTAAATGTGAATAATTTGTATAAATAAAACATCAATATAAACACTTCAGCATGAAGATACAGTACTGAATTTACCTAGACTCACGTACCTTCATGATGCCATTCCAGTTGTCACCTGTTGATACTTGGAAGAGCGTAAGAAAGGCCATTCCAAAGTTTTCAAATGTAGCGTGGCGGCTCATTCCCTCACATGGGTAGTCAGCATTGCACACTAGAAGGAGACATAAGGACAATAAACAAAAACAAAAGAAAAGTTGATTGCTCTCATATAATGATGTGATGTAATATCAGAAACTATTTCCAAATAAGCACAGTATTTTTTTATTTACACCTTTCTTTACACTACAAGTGGTGATATGGCAGAATAAAAGCTAAAAAGATCATTTAAAATGATGCTAACCAGCTTAGTATATGAACAATTACCATAGGATAATAAAGTATAAACTCTCTGGAAATATTAACTGAAAAACATACCAAGCTCTCCAAATAGTTCAACTCCAAGAGCAGCATAGATGAAAAACAGCAGCATGAAGAGCAGACCTAAGTTTCCCACCTGGAGCATAGAAATATATCATATAACAAGCAATTATGTACATTTAAGGTAAACCATGCAGAGTAAATATCAGTCAAATATATAAGTAGGCACATTAGAATTTAATTCAGCTGATTATACAAAAGACAGCATGAGAACTTTTTAAGCAGTACATGAGAAACATGAAGGCCAAAATTTGATATTTAGGTTCATAAACCTAGAAAAAGTGCTATTTTAATCTTTTTTTTTAATTATCACAGAAACCTCTCACTGCATCTGCATGTTTGTTGGGTTGTCATTGGCATTTAGATCCCTTGAAACAAGAAAATTTGTTAAAAATAGGCAATCTAAGTACAGGTTTAAATATGAGCAATCACACACGCACAAATGAGTCAAGGCTAATAAATTAGCTTCATAGAGAAAAAAAAACGTCTGGGAATTCATCCTTGGAAGGTTTCTAAGCATTTCCAAATGGAGATATGCAAACCAAATAGATAAGGAACCCCCTGAAGTGCAATAGCAGGCACTAGCAGCACACCATTAGCTAAGTCACTTCACAGGGAAGCCAGTGGGTTGCTTCTGAATATGTACAGTCGTCACTGAAGGAAAGGATGAAAGAGAAGCATGGCAGGAAATAATGAAGGAAGCAGCACTAAAATACTTGGAGAGATGCACATGGGACGCCTGGAGCAGTTTGAGGCAAGTAACTCAAACCAATCTGATGCCTTTTGTTCCTTTGGGATGAGAATAAAAACACACCACAGGGAAGAAAATACAGTGCTGCAAGACTCCCTAACACCAATATTGTATTAAAGCTGGTGAGAGGCAAGCTTAAACTGTAAAAACAAACGTCCGTTTTCTGTTGCCAACACACCTACTTTGATCAGATTTAACTTTTTTAATTATTTAGTTACAATGTTTTAAAAATAAGGCTTTATCCTACATTTATAAAGGGAAAATAATAATCATTCGGCTGCAAAAGACAGTTCATATAATTCACGCTTAATATTATGCAAAAGTTGGTGAATTTGTGATAACATCATTAATGCTAATATTTCAATTAAAAGTTGCTTTAAATTAGAAACATATACTAACAGCTATTTGCTTTTCTATGGCTCCAAGTTAAACGTTTAGAGCACAGGTTCTAATGGATAGGAATACTATAACAAAAGTTTGATGTATTCTGACAAAAAAACCCAACTCTGGCAGTTTGGAAATGTTTATGGTCATAAATACAAAATCAGTTGTGTATTAGTTTAATTTGAGATGTATGAAATTATTTTTCAGCACTTGGTGCGTGTTGATGTTCCGTGTGGGCTGTCCTTCTCATAAACACGTGGCTGGATCCGTCTTTGATTGGGTCATGTGACTTAAAGCGCTTCTCTAGGTCACATGACCCATTCTAGGGCATGACCTTCAGAGCTAAGATTGCCTAACATACCTGATCAGACATATTTTTTGTCATCTGATGTAAGATTTAATTTAGAGGGGTGAATGTGGCTTTCTCTTTACAAGTAACTCAATGACTTCTAAATATGCTGGTCCAAAATAGTCTGTTAACAGATTCCAAAACAGCCTGTTGAATTTTGCGATAGTGCACTGCTGCCAGTGGCTTTCAGGGGCGCCAAACATGGAAGTTACAAGTCTAGCACCCCTAGTAGCTAAACTTTACGTGGTGGTACTTTGAGATTAGAACATTATATCAGCCCAATAAGAAATGCATTTCTAAATACAGAAATGTGGGATTAATGAAAAGTATGTTTAATATCTGCCTAAATGTTGCTGTTTTTAATAAATACTTTTAATCTCACACAAGAGCCTCATTGGAATACATATTGTAATTTTTTGGATGCAACTGTATGTTGCTGAAAACGTTTTTGTTAATATCAAAATGGTGTGAAACTGTCAAATTTTTAGTCAATTTATTATTCTATGAGAGTATTCTAATCGTCTATGTCTAGTGGCAGGGGCAGAGCCAGGGGGTGGCAAGGGATGACCATGGCCACCTAAACCAGTCTTTGGCCATTCCTGCAGCCTCCCCAGCCAAATAATTATTTGTTCCCATGAGAACAACAAATTCCCCAGCTCAGCGTACCCCTAAAACAGAAAGTTCCCCTCCAAAGCAGATGGTGGCAGCAGTAATACTCTCAAATTGTTTGCTAACCGCTGACACAATTATAATAGAAGAAGAAGTTTTGTTTCGTATTCACAAGATCAGTGAAGGCACCAACTAGAAAAGGACTTTGTGGAGCACAGTGCAATCTGTCTCATTTCTCAAACTCTGAGATAAGTTAAAAGGAGTGCTTTTTATTACATATATTTGAAAGGGTCATTAATTGTCTTCTTTGCATCACAACAAAAAAAAAAATTTTACAACAGTGTCAGATCGTTTTTGTTTTGTTTAGTAATAATATGGATGTTTATAATGCTAGTCTTTCTGGTGTCATTGGCAGTCTTTACCTGTATAAAGGTTGTGCAGCTTTTGTCACACAAGGTGACATTCAAGTACCCTTCCACAGTATGCCTGACAAAAGCATGCCAAAACTTGATCTGAAAGCTGTTTTTTTTTTCTATCTAACATTTTACTTGTTAGTCTATTATCCATAAACTGACCATGTTGCTCTGAGCCTGTTGTGGTAAAGAAAGAGCAGAGCCAAAATGATCAAAGCTCTTGATTTAAGTCTGACTCTCACCAGTGGTCATGAGGTATGGATTGTGACCAAAAGTGTGCGATCCCAGATACAAGTGGCCAAAATGAGCTTCCTTCGGTTGGTGGCCCGGCTCAGCTAAGATATGGTGAGGAGCCTTTTTATCTGGGGGGAGCTCAAAGTACAGCCCTTGCTTCTCCACATCAAAAGAGGTCAGTTGAGTTGGTTTGGGCATCTAATCAGGATGGCCCTGAGTGCCTTCCTTTGGAGGGTTTCTGGTGATGTTCCACTGAGTGAAAATACTAGGGAAGACTGAGAACTTGCAAGAGGAAATGCATGTCCTGTCTGGCCTGGGAACGCCTTGGGATTCCTGAGAATGAGATAGAGGATATCACTAAAGAGAGGGATGTCTGGATGGATGTCTGGATGGATGTCTGGATGGATGTCTGGATGGATATCTGGAAGAATGGATGGATGGATGAATGGCCATGACAATGCAGTGATGTATATTGGTGATATACTAACATGAAAGATGACATAATTGATGATCTTTTCAGAACTAGTTTTGGTGTCATTTTGTTATGGATTATGGGGGAGAAGGAAAAGTTAGTCATGTGTCTCAGAAAGTAATCTATAGTAATCTAGGTCTTCTATATGATGAGAGACTGACAAAGAACTCCTGTTTAATCCACAAAAATAAACGTAAGACCAGCTTTCCGGCCACCACTCAGTGAGCAATGGCCTCAGTCTGACCACCCCTAGTAGCATTTTCTGGCACCACTACGGCCAGTAAGGATGTTCCACGAAAAAAACAAAAAAAAAACATTAAAAAACACAACGCAAGCATTTGACTAATGTGTTTTAGGTTCTAAATAATTATAACTGAAAGCATTTTTGCAACGTTAGAGACATGGTTTTATTGTACAAAATTTCTGGTCATAGGTCACTCACCTGTGTTAGAAGGAATTTTGTCTTATGTATTCTTTCTTTAATATGTGATTTATGATGCCTTGTGTTGTAGAAAAATGTTTTTGTAAAAAAATTACTTTAATGCATCAGAAAATGTTGTTTAAATAATAATAATAAAAAATTAAAAGACAGAAATCCATTAGTGGCATCTTTCATAAAGAGCTGTTTTAAAGAAGCAACTCCAGTTCTTTTTATAATGTATTCAGAAAAAGCATAAATGCAGGACTTCAAAATGTTTAAAAAAGAGGACAAATGACCAAATGTAAGTTTTATGTCGTCTGCAGCAAGGCTGATTACACTTCAGCGAGATTCTAGAGTAATAATAATGATGTGTCATTTCATGTTGCCACTATTTGAGGGAAATAAGTATTTTTTTTCATACAATTGGTTTTGGGACTTTATCTCTGCTTTTTAAAAGTTGGATACATTTCACCTCTGCAGGCATCATTTTAATTTTGCTAGTCCTCCACTAATACATAGTTCACTGTTGGGGTAAAAAAATCTGGTCAGCGGCTATAATGGAGCTTCTAGACACAAATGATGTTAAGCAATTTTAAATAAATAAGCTTCTTTTCTAATTATCACAAATGTTTTGCAGGCATGTAATATCTAATTGATCTTGTGTGTTTACTTGGGATCAAAAAGGGTGGAAGTTTGCAAGGCAGTGTCATATCTATAAATCACTCATTTTAGGCTTCTAATATTCAAAACTGTCACTATATACAACAAGCTCAAAATTAATTACACTCTTGTCAGAAATGGGTTTAGAATAAATGTAATTTTACTAACACATTTGTTTTGACTGGAAGAAATATGAATGGTAATGAGTGTCCAACTGAGAGTGCTAACTTGTATCTGATAGAGAATCTGTGGAGAAAGCTAAAACTTAGGGTGGAGGAGAGGAGGACTTCCAACCTTGAAGACTTGGAGCGCATCACGTAGCAAAATCTCAAAATATCAGTAGAAACATGAAAACAGCTGGTCAGCAGTAAGAAGATGCTTTTAATTGCTGTAATGCCACCAGATATTTTTTTTCCAATTATTATTGAGAAGGATATAAACAACTTTCAAATAATTTTTTTCAAAATGGACTCTCCTTTCACATTGCATGAATATCTAAGATGTTTGTTCCATTTCCTGTCAGAAAATAAAAAATCTCCAAATTTTGTTGTTGAACATTTTGGGAAGAACCTACAACCTCTACGACACATGCATGTCATACTTTGTAGACAGAGTTTTATTTCCTTAAAATTAAATCATCAAGGTCAACCAAATATTCAGTGCTCTGCTCAAGAACACTGATGCATATTCAGGGTGAAGCAAGGGGCTAGACCACTGAGCTTCCATTTGGGAACCAATTGTATTTTCCATTTCTCTGAGCCAGACTCTCTGAGTCGACTGCCATGAGTCTTCATACACACCATGCACCTTTTCATATCCAGCTCAAGTATCTCTGTAAACATGTTGACAGCCAATGAAAATGTCTAATTTCACTATAACATAGTCACAATTGAAATAATGTAATTTGACTAATTGCAAAATGTCTACTAGGGGCTGTGCTCTGGTGTATTGTTGTTTTCAGTTCTGTTCAGTATTAATAATAATACTTAATATATCATTAGAGTCAATTGGACCAAATGGTGTTTCACATAACAATGCAAATCGGGCATAATATAAAATCTTCTGAAGAAATAATAAATTACTTTAAGTTTGGTGTTAAATTTGTCTGATGATATTTGATCGATATATACAGTTGTAACCAATGTTTCCTGTTTCAGGTCCGTTAGGATAAACAAAGTTGTTTCAGTTTGCTTAATGCCTGATAATGAAAAATATTTTTTTTCCTGGTTCATGTTTGGGTACACTTTCTAAATGCCTCAGGGTGGCACATAAGTCCAAACTACTATAAACAAGTATAAACAGCATGGGAATGTCCAATCATAATTCTTTTCCCTAAGGATACAGAATCTGTGTCCCAGTGATGAAGATATTTCTGTGTGAAACGTGCGTATCATCCCCCGAACAAAGCAAAAGACCTTGTGAGAATGTTTGCTCAAGCTGATAAGTGTTTTTATCCACAATGAGTCATGTGCTGACATTGGCTGAAAGGTCACTTAGAGAGGAAGAAGCCATTAATCTAAAACAACAAAAAAGCCAGATTACAGTTTGCAAATGCGGTCAGGATCTTAGGTCCCATCTTATGATAAAACTATAATAAAATGGTTTGGCTTTACCGAACATTTTTACATTTGGAGGAAAAAAGGAGGAGGCCAGGCTGAGACTATCATCTTAACTGTGAAGATTGGTAGCATTATGTTCCGGGGCTGTCCTGCTAGACAGGACCGGTGGAGGGACTGGTTAACAGAAGAGAAATGGGATCATGCGTTGTGAACATTATGTGTAAATATGGATGTAACACATTAAGAAATCAACCAGAAAATCAAGGCTGTGGCACAAATGGGTTTTTCAAATGCGCAACAACCATTGGCATACCATTAAAGTAGTTTCAAAGAGTCTAAAGGACAACAAAATTAATCTTTTTGAGTGGCCGTCACAAAGCTCTGGTCAAAGTTCCAGAGGAGGAGGTGAATGCAAGCAACCTGACTCGGTTACACCAGTTGTGTGAGGGGAAACGGGCCAGCAAATTGTTGTGATGAGCGTGTAGAGGGATAGCCGAAACAGTTTACCCCCTAGTGATGATGAGGCATAGTAAATGCCTGTTTTAGATCATCATCATTAATTATTGAAGTTCTAATTTAAATCAGCCTGCACACGTCCCACCCTTCGTCTGCATTTGAGTCACTTTGTCCACATTGCTTCCTTTTGACAAAATTAAATAAAAATGTTCATCACTCTGTTACTACTTAATCTGCTCTGAAAATTGTTAATGCTTCAGAGTTTAAACATAACTTCTCATAAGTCAGGATTTGGAATTTGAGAAAAACAGAATGATGCTTTAACCAAGATAAAGCAAAATACCACAGAAACAGCAGAGAAAACAGATGGTAAGGGAAATTCTGCACAGGAAAATGATTAAAAGTGACAGATAAATATAAACTAAAGATCTTTAATAACTCACTGAATTAGATATACTCACTCTCAACTGTTGCAGCTGTATAATTTTTACTCCCTTCATTCAAACTTTATGTGAAGATCCCATCATTAAAGCTAAAAGTCAGCAACGCAAGCCAACTCGACACGTTTCAGTCAAGCTTAGGGGCTAAAAATGAGCCATTGTCCAAATACTTTCACACGTAACAATACTTGAAAACGACAGAATGTGTCTTTTGTGCACTGAGAGAGTACAAAACCTAAGCTGCTCTTGTCTTATTAATAGCTGTGGGAATAAAAAACCTTAAAATTATGCAACACAAAAGCCTTTTTTTCACAAAAAAATCTGAGAAAAAGCTCAAAGCCAGGAGACTTTCATGGCATTAGGGAGAAAAACTTTGCCATAACCTGACTTCCTGAATGTCAGTAATTCTCTTGGACCAGTCACAGATTCTGGTCATTTATCATTTAGCAAATGTTAATTAACTCCAGGGTGTTCTTGTGATAAGGTAAGGGAAGATACTGAGGTGTGTGTCTGTGTGATGACACATACCTGAGGAAGAGCCTGGACCACTGTGTCAAGCAGGGCCCTCATGCCGGTTGCCATTTTCAGTAATTTCAGCACTGGGAAGAGATTGCAGATGATAACACAACTTCGGCCACAGGACAAACTATACAATTATAATAGAATTTTCGAGACACTTTGGACAAGAGTGAAAAGCAGTGCAGCAGAAGTATTGAAAGAAAGAAGGTGAAACAGAAGACTAGAGACAAAACCACACCTCAGATGGAGCTGAGTAATCAAGACACATTAGATATAGACAGTGAACAAGAAAGAGCAGGAGTAAGGATCAATAGGGGTGAAAATGTTTCTGGATTGCACACTGGACACCCTCTGCTGTTCCCAGGGGTCCAATTTCTGAATAGATAAGGTTGCCACCATGGTCAGCAGCAGAGAGAAAATCACATGTGTATTAAGCATCAGCAACTGCACAGAATGTATAACCTCCTGGGATGCATACTCCTCTAAACATAGGCAATAGTAAGAATGTGTATATATGTGCATTATCTGTGTTTTTCTGCAAAAGTATCTCTATAAAGCCTTAATAAAAATGGAGACTGCTTTATGATTCTGATTTGAACTTAGGGAATGCAACAAATCTCTTTTTGCAAGCATGGTAGCCATAAACTTAGAACCTGGCCAGCCAGATTGATAATGTGTATCACTCTTAGTTCTGCGCATTATCAATCTAGGACTACTCCCATCAAATCCGTTTGGAGAAAGCGACACCTAGTGCCTGCCTACCAAAGAATAGTTTTAGCCAATCACGGTATCATATTAAAATGTAAGCAGTAGACATCATGAGAAGCCACAGGAAGGTAAGCTAGTGAAGGCACTTCTTGCTGTTCTTCTATCAAAGATAAAATTGTGGATTCTAACAGAACAAATGTGATAGCAGGAGTTACGCGTGCGTCCTCCTGCATTGCCATGTTTATGTTGGTTCAGCTGTGGGCTCAGACGCTCTTGCTTTCCTCACAGCTGGTCCTGCCTTAAACCACAATACCGCAATGTGATTGGCCCAAACCATTTTTGGTTCAGAGCGGTAAAAGATGAATTCTCGTGTGTTTGTGAATGCGCAAATACCGCCACTATTCATCTTGCAAGCAGGTTAATAGGCTTAAACATTACATAACTTAAAATAAATTTTTACAACTGAGTTTATCCTACCTCTTAGCACCAAATAACATAAATAATGTGTATAGACTTTATGATATGGTAAACACACAATTGATTTACTAGCTACCATAAAGCATGGATATTAATGGTAGGATAACTCTCAATTAGACTGTACTAGACATGTATTAATTACTTATTTGAAGTTACCCAATGCTAAAAGCAACAGGAACATTATTTGAATTAATTTCTTTGAGGTGAAGATACAGGAGCTGGCTGCTCAAAGGTGTAAATGAAGTTGGATTTAGAACAGGATTTATATATATATACACATGCACAGAGGCCTACTTGACACATGACTGCAGTTAGTTTTTGTAGTAAAAACCAAAATAACAGTGAAGCTGTTTTTATGCTTTCTTTTCACATCTGTCTCAGTTTCCCCAGGCTCTGAAAATTGTTCTTTTGACAACACTGTAAAATCAATAGGTTATGTGACACCAAAATAGTTTTTGTGACATAATGTATCAATGAAATGCACTTTTCAGGTGTTATAGGGGGAGGAACACATAGCTCTTTCTGATTCCAGTTATTATGTTACAACCTTTGTGTGTTACAGTTAATAGACAGTAAGTAGTTGTGTATTTTGAGAAAACATTTTTATATTATCATTAAGTTTATTTCTTACAGATTTTAGTTCCATTGTATTTATCAAGAGCTTGTTAATTACAAATTAAGGATTTTCAATGTCACTAAAAGGTAGTTTGTTACTGGTTACAGTACTGTAAAATGTAACCATTTGCATAGATGATTTAAAACTGTGTCCAAGCTGTGTGCATATCAATGAGTTTTAATTGATGACAGGGAAGATACTGCAGAGGTCTAATCACATTTATGTTTCCATCTAAATTCTGGTAGGTTTTATAGGAACTGGTTGTTCCTCCCCTTTCTTGGTTTGTATTCTGATTATCAGATAAAAGATGCCAATCTATTTAAGTTAAGACTTCAAAGTAAGCAACTGAAATCCTAAAATCAATCCAGAAAGGGGGAGCAAGGCATTGAAGGGACTCCTAACCTAAAGTTATGTTTTTGCTCTCAGACTGGTGGAGCCTGTGTGGAAGGCTTGCTATAAATGATTTCAATATTAGGTCTGTAAATGATGACTTCAATATTAGTCTTCAGTCACTGGCAGAGTCGGCAAAGCTTGGCAGAGCTTAAATGTCAGGGCTCTGTATTTGTTTGGCTGTGAAGTCGACAGCCGGAAAATACTGGAGCTGTTGTCAGCTGTGCTTCGCTTACATAAGACAAAACTGTTTGGGATGATTGTGCTGTTTGATGTGTTTAGTGATAAAAACACTCAAAACTACTAGTTCTTTTAGACTAATTCTTTGTTAGTTTTGAAGTTTCTGATGCAACTGGACATCGGTTTCTAAATAAAGGTTCATGTAAATATTTTACATTGTTGAGTATTACAAATTACAAATAAATTTCCTGCTACAAAAGTTGGAATTAAATTAAAAACAATAAGAATAAAAAAAAGAGTAGATTGAATGAATAATACATTTAGTATAGTCATTCTCTGAGCGTTACAATTTTTGTGTTGTTTGATGTAGTCAGGAAATTCAGACAACTTGAGGGAAGAACTGGTAAATTTTAAAATTATTGTCAGAAGTGAAAGAAGGTTTTCCAGAGTTCATACCGTGCAACAATTATTAGCATAAAAGAAAGACTGAAAGTCACTTGTAGTCCTGGCACGGTCAAATGCCCCTCTTGCTTCGAAATTACTACTAAACGTTGCAAGATAATTACAATATTACCCATGGGTCGACTCAGAAGTCCCTGACAAACATAGTGGAGGGCAAAGGGTGAATGTAAAAGACTGAGGATTAAGTAAGATTGATGTAATTAGTCTTTATCCCCTTTGGTGGGAAGTTAAAGCACATTGATGGGGCCCAAAGGGGCATCTTTAATTTCCTCTAAATATGATGAAGTGAAGTGCCAAATGGGAGGCATTTTGAACAGCTAATCCACTGGTGTTATTTGGAAGCAATAAACCAACTATAAATGATACAGCAACTCAAGATGTGAAATGTGTGTTGTATTTGTGCCTTTGCATTGTATAGACTCTTGATAAAAAGATAATAAAAAAATGTCTAAATGTTCAGGCATACCTCGTGCTATCCTGAGCACCCTCATGATCCTGATGATGGTGGGATTGATGGGAAGGGAGGCGTTGATTTCAATCTCCTCTAGGGTGATGCCCATTACAGACAGTAGCACTATAGCCAAGTCCAGCTGATTCCACCTACATAGGCACACACACAGATACACAACAAATCTGTAATACCTGATTTTTACCCAACTTGGCAAATGTTAAATTAGACCTTAATCATAGAAAGGAACAGAGATTTCCCTAATTAAGGGAGTAGCAAAGAAACTTGGGATTTCAGAAACTAATGCCTGAATTATGCTAATTTTAACAATGAATATTAATGTTTTGCATGAATTTTGTGCATAATTTGCATGACTCTCCAACCTGGCAGAGGAATTGCTACCATCTTGCCATCATTTGAAAGACTGGCACTGTCATTAATATTAATAGCAATACTGAAATGAAATTTTCAATAACTAATGAAAATTATTGTCTCAAAAATATTTGGCTACAAATGTATTTAGTCGTATTTGCATTTGCTTAAAATGAGTAACTACCCAAAAAATGTAATATGATCCTGGCAACTGTAAGAAATGCTGCAATTCAATTCAATTCAATTTTATTTATATAGCGCCAAATCATGAAACATGTCATCTCAAGGCACTTTACAAAATCAAGTTCAATCATATTATACAGATTGGGTCAGATTATACAGATTGGTCAAAATGTCCTATATAAGGAAACCAGTTGATTGCATCAAAGTCTTGACAAGCAGCATTCACTCCTGGGGAACCGTAGAGCCACAGGGAGAGTCGTCTGCATTGTACATGGCTTTGCTGCAATCCCTCATACTGAGCAAGCATGAAGCGACAGTGGGAAGAAAAACCACCCATTAACGGGGAAAAAAAACCTCCGGCAGAACCGGGCTCAGTATGAACGGTCATCTGCCTCGACCGACTGGGGTTACAGAAGACAGAGCAGAGACACAACAAGAGAGACAAAAAAGCACAGAAGCACACATTGATCTAGTAATCTGTTCTACATTAGATGGTAGTAACGGGTGAGCCGTCTTCTCTGGATGATGTCAAAGTTAACAGAACGCCAGACCAGGTGTACCTACTATGAAGAAAAAGAGAGAGAGCAAAAAGTTAAAAGCTGAAATGACGACAGTCATTTCAATGTAATACAATGCAAAACTGGAGAACCGTAGAATGAAGAACAGTAGAAATCAGTAGAGTGAGAAAATTAGACCCTGATGTCCTCCAGTAGCCTAAGCCTATAGCAGCATAACTATAGAGGTAGCTCAGGGTAACATGAGCCACTCTAACTATAAGCTTTGTCAAAAAGGAATGTTTTAAGATTAGTCTTAAAAATAGATAGGGTGTCTGCCTCACGGACCAAAACTGGGAGTTGGTTCCACAGGAGAGGAGCCTGATAGCTAAAGGATCTGCCTCCCATTCTACTTTTAGAGACTCTAGGAACCACCAGCAGACCTGCAGTCTGAGAGCGAAGTGCTCTGTTAGGAACATACGGAGTAATCAGAGCTCTGATATATGATGGAGCTTGATTATTAAGGGCTTTATACGTTAGAAGAAGAATTTTAAATTCTATTCTTGATTTAACAGGAAGCCAATGAAGGGAAGCTAAAATTGGAGAAATATGATCCCTCTTGTTGATTTTCATCAGAACTCTTGCTGCAGCATTTTGGATCAGCTGAAGACTTCGAACTGCATTTTGTGGACTTCCTGATAGTAAAGAATTACAATAATCCAGCCTTGAAGTAACAAATGCATGCACTAGTTTTTCAGCATCACCCCTGGACAGAATGTTTCTAATTTTGGCGATATTCCGGAGGTGAAAAAAGGAAACTCTGGAAACCTGTTTAATATGGGATTTAAATGACATGTCTTGGTCAAAAATAACACCAAGATTTTTTACTTTATTACCAGAGGCCAAGTTAATGCCATCCAGATTCAGTGATTGATTAAGAAGTTTATTTTTTGAGGACTCTGGCCCAAAGATTACAACTTCTGTCTTGTCAGAATTTAAATGCAGGAAATTTAAAGTCATCCAGCTTTTGATGTCATCAAGACATGACTGCAGTCGAAGTAACTGATTGGATTCATCAGGATTTATGGATAAATATAGCTGAGTGTCATCAGCATAACAGTGGAAATTAATCCCATGCTGTCTGATAATTTTGCCAACCGGAAGCATATATATAGTAAATAGAATTGGTCCAAGGACTGAACCCTGTGGTACTCCACAGGTGACCCTAGAGTTTGAAGAAGATTTATTATTAACATGAACAAACTGGAATCTGTCCGACAGATAAGATTTAAACCAGCCTAATGCTTTCCCCTTAATCCCTACAGTATGCTCAAGTCTTTGTAGGAGAATATTGTGATCAACTGTGTCAAATGCAGCACTGAGATCTAACAGGACAAGTACAGACACAAGTCCATTATCTGAGGCCATGAGAATATCATTAGTGACCTTCACCAGAGCTGTTTCAGTGCTATGATGAGCTCTAAAGCCTGACTGAAACTCCTCAAGTAGGTCATTACTTTGTAAATGTTCACAAAGTTGATTAGCAACTACTTTCTCAAGAATTTTAGATAAGAAAAGAAGATTAGATATAGGTCTGTAGTTTACTAGCTCATCTTGATCAAGAGAAGGTTTCTTAAGTAAAGGTTTAATAACAGCTACTTTAAAAGCCTTTGGTACATATCCATTTACTAAGGATAGATTAATCATGTCTAAAATAGGACCACTGATCAGAGGGAATACCTCCTTAAACAACTTGGTTGGGATTGGGTCTAACATACAGGTAGAAGATTTAGATGAAGCTAAAATTTTAGATAGCTCAGAAAGCTCTACTGCTTTTAAACAGTTCAGACACTGCGCAGGTTCTAAGGATTCCTCCAATGCTGCCTCACTTACTGAGGACGAGGTAATCATGTTTGGGAGGATGCCAATTATTTTATTTTTAATGGAATCAATTTTATTTATGAAGAATCCCATAAAATCATTACTGCTAAGAGCTAAGGGGATTGCTGGATCAACAGAGCTGTGGCTCTGGGTAAGTTTGGCAACTGTATTGAAGAGAAATCTAGGATTATTCTTATTCTCCTCAATTAATGATGAAAAATATGCTGCTCTAACTCTGCGAATGGTCTTGTTATACAACAATAGACTGTCCCTCCAGATTAGGTAGGATTCCTCTTGGTGTGTAGAGCGCCATTTTCTCTCCAATTTCCTAACATTGTGCTTCAAGGAATGCAGCTCTGAATTAAACCAAGGAGCCAGCTTCCTGTGAATAATCACCTTCTTTTTCAAGGGAGCTACATTGTCTAATGCAGAACGCAATGACAAAGTCATACCGTTTACAGAGACATCTATTTGTGAATTGGAAGAAACAACATTGCTGCCATCTACAGGGCATTTCTGCAATACGGAGGATATTAAAAAGGGGACAGACTCTTTAAGTTTTGATACAGCATTATCGGATAAAGATCTACTATAATGGAACCCTCTTTTGGGGGTGGAGAACTCCGTTAGATTAAACTCAAATGTTATTAAAAAATGATCAGATAGGACAGGGTTGTGAGGAAATACTGTTAATTCTTCACAATCAATGCCATATGTCAGCACAAGGTCTAAAGTATGGAGCCAAGAGTGCGTCGGTTTATGCACATTTTGAGCAAACCCAATTGAATCTAGGATAGTTTTAAAGGCTACACTAAGGTTATCACATTCTGTGTCAACATGGATGTTAAAATCACCCACTATAATAACCTTATCAGTATTTAACACCAAATCAGATAAGAAGTCTGACAGCTGATCCAAAAACTGAGTGCAAGGGCCTGGTGGACGATACAAAACAATAAACAGAAGAGGTTTTATTGCTTTGCAGTTTGGATGAGGGAAACTGAGGGTTAAATGTTCAAAAGAACTGTAGTTATTAATTGGCCTGGGACTAATTAATAAATCAGACTGAAAGATGGCTGCCACTCCTCCTCCTCTTCCCACAGATCTGGGAATGTGGAAATTTGAATAATTGGAGGGAGTTGACTCATTTATACTAACGTAGTCCTCTTGTAGCCAGGTTTCTGTGAGACAAAACAAATCAATCTGTTTATCAGAAATCAATTCGTTAACTAACAAAGTCTTTGGAGGGAGAGACCTTATATTTAATAGACCACATTTAATTGTTTTATTTTTAGGTTCAAGGTGAACCGTATTGATTTTTATTAGGTTTTTATGATTTGTTCCTTTTAGATAAGTTTTTGATCTGTTAAGTTTTGGCCGTGGGAAAGACACCGTCTCAATAGGATAATGGGTGGGTAACAGTACAGAAGCTGCAGAGAGGTGTGCAAGTTAAATCCAAACTCACACGTGCTCTACATAATGGTCGCTAAATTCTGAGTTGGGTTTGTAGTGGACCAGGGTGCAGTATTAAAAAAAAGATGAAAACATTTAAGCCAGAGTATTTGCAACAAAAATATAAAATGGAAAATTGCACTAGATTTTACATATTGGTATACAAAGCTGGATTGCAAATATGAAATGCATTCAGGGACAAATATCTTTGGCCTGGGACATGTGTTCTGAAAATAGCGGTTGGGCATAATGACCATTTTTTACATTTGAAGGAAAAAGGGAGAAGCTTGCAAGCCTGAGAATATTATTCCAACTGTGAATGTTGGCAGCATCATGTTTTAGGGTTGTTCTGTTGCTGGAAGGACTGGTTGAGGTAATGTCGGACAGGAAAAAACAAAAAAAAAACCTGGGAACTGGACCTAGAATTGTCACTAGTACAAACCACAGCTGAAAATAACATGTGCAAGTCAGGAACCCACCAACCAGTCTATGATTATATAAGTGTTGTTTTCAGACAATGCTATTTGTGTGATCAGAAAATCGGGCCTTGGCTTTTCGGTATTATTTTGGTATTGAATGAGGGGTGATAGATCTTGTTGATTTAGATAAATGATTATATTACTATTTACAGTATTTATATTTAAGCTATACCAATGACCCTGAAAAAGATGCACAAACAATACAAACTACTTTGTACGAAGGTATAGTAATACCCGAGCCAGTTTGTTCTTAATTTTAGCTCTTGGGTGTTTCTGTCATACTCCGGGTCTTGGGTGTAGGCCAGGGTTTCTCTCTCTCTCTCTCATCAGCAGGGCTGGACGGGCAGGTGCACAACATCTGAGCTGATTACCACCCTTCTTAAGGAGCTGGAACCAGGAGGAGGGCGTCAGTTCGTTAACGCTTTAGCGTTGGTACAGACCTAAACCTTGTCCTGTTCCTGAGACCTAAGCCTGTGTCTAACTTCGCTCTTGCTCCTTCCTTGCAGAATCCTGGACTCAGACCTAGACACCAAGCCTTGAACCGCAGACCTTGGACATGACCAACAGAACGCAACCTGGAACCCGAGAGGGACCTCGGACTATCCACCGCTTAGCCCTCCCGCCTGCGCTCACCTGCCTGTCCACCCTCGAACCATCCACCAGAGAGAGAGAGTACTGGACCTGCACTCGGACCTGTCATGGTTTGGTTTGTGATTCGGCTTTGGTTTACGATTATTCTCAGTTTTTCCACCTTGTTTGGGTTTTAGTTATGTTTTGACTTTATTCATTTTTAGTTTCCTCTTTCCCTTCCACTCAGCCTTCACTTCACTCCCTTTGCAGTCTGTCACACCTGTGGTTAATTATTCAGTCAGATGCATTTCACCTGCTACTCTCCCTATTTAAGCCTCCCTCTGTCTCACTCTAGTGCTGGTCCGTCATCATTCTACACCTCTTCATGCCAGTCCCCGTTTTTGCCTTGGAAGATTTGTTTTTTGCTCTCTCTTGTTTAAGGTTGGTCCTGCCAGTTTCTCTAAGACTCATACTCTACTGTTTGTCCCTGGAGAAGTTCTGCTCTGTGTCCTGGTGTCTCCAGAGAACTGCTAACCGGACTAGCCGCCCTGGAAAGGTTCTGCTATGTGCCCTGGTGTATCCAGAGAACTGCTAACCGGACTAGCCGCCCTGGAAAGGTTCTGCTATGTGCCCCGGTGTCTCCAGAGAACTGCTAACCTGACTAGCCGCCCTGGAGAGGTTCTGACCTGTGCCCTGGTGTTGCTACGGGGTCAGCTAGCCGGGCAGCACTGAGCCTTCCAGGCTACCCGATTGTTATGGACTCTCGTTCCGGGCCGTCAGCTTCTGCCATCACCAGCACTCCTGATCCACTGCAGTTCAGTATCTCCGGTCACGTCTTCCACCACCCATTATCCCAACAATAAAGACTCTCAACTCTAGTCCCGTGTGTGTGATTCTGAGTCCTTCAGTAAACAAACCGTGAAAGGACCACTGGATACACCCCCCCAAGACCGAACCCAAGCCTTCCTCCAGTGAGTTATTAGTCCAGCACAATTCCCCAAGAGCTGTTTCCGTTCATTCACCAGCCTCCTCATCTTCCCAGCAGAAGCCCAGAAGAACCAGACCAGACTGCACGACTTCTTGTACAGACCCATTATTTTACAATAAACCTTTTAACCTAACCACCTGCCTCTGTAGTTGCTCTCGTTCAGTCTTCTTCTTAAATCATGACAGTTTCAATGAATGATAAATAATTTCCTATTGTCTAAACCTTGAAGAATTATTGAGTTCCTTTTATTCAGGTTATTTGCGTGTTCACTTTAAAAGCAGGATGCTTTTTACCAGGTATCACAAAAGCTAACACAAACAGCAGGGTGTTTTGCTTGGACTGCAGGTGGTGGTTTGCTAAATTTGGAGTGAGATTAATCTAGCCAGAGTGAGAGAGCCAGAAACAGGAAGACTCAGTCACTCCAAGGGAGTAAGAGTTAGCAACCCTATCAATACTTGCACTTTTAAGAATACAAACTGTCATTTACTCACATTAAGAACTTGTAAAAAGTCAGTGAACTAAATAAAGAAAACCAGTGACTGTTAGATGGTAAAATGGAATTTAAAGAGCTCAATTGTTGCTTACTCAGTAACGTTTTAACCTTTATTAGATGCTGGTGCAAGTTCTGCCTGGGCACTCGGAAGACAAACAAACTCGTATACAGGACTGTCTCAGAAAATTAGAATATCATGAAAAAGTACTGTATACTAGTAGGCTATTCAACTAATCACTTGAATCGTTTAACTCAAAACACTCGGCTTGGTTCAGTAAACTAAATCACAAGTATGGGGAAGACTGCTGATCTGACTGCTGTCCAGAAGACCATCATTGACACCCTCCATCAGGAGGGTAAGACACAAAAAGAAATTTCTCAAAGAGCAGGCTGTTCACAGAGTGCAGTTTCAAAGCACATTCACAAAAAGTGTGTTGGAAGGGGGAAATGTGGCAGGAAACGCTGCACAACCAAGATCTGGCACCTGCCCACAGTGCCAAAACCACCAGTAACTGGTGTACTGACCATGGCAGTACTGTCCTTGATTGGCCTGCCAATTCCCCTGACCTGAACCCCATCGAGAATTTGTGGGGTATTGTGAAGAAGCTGAAAGACACCAGACCCAACAATGCAAATGAGCTAAAGGCCGCTATTGAAGCATCCTGGGCATCCATAACACCTGAGCAATGCCACAGGCTGATTGCCTCCATGCCACGCCGCATTGATGCAGTAATCTGTGCAAAAGGATTCCCAACCAAGTACTGAGTGCATTAATGGACATTTTCAAATGTTTGATTTTGTTTTGCTGTTATAATTTTTTTTTTACTTGGTCTGAGGAAATATTCTAATATTTTGAGATAGGATTTTTGAGTTTTCTTCAGCTGTACGCCATAATCAGCGATATTAAAACTATAAAAGGCTTGCGATATTTCAGTTGATTTGTAATGAATCCAGAATGTATGAAATTTCATGTTTTTTAATTGCATTACAGAAAATAAAGAACTTTATCACAATATTCTAATTTTCTGAGACAGTCCTGTAATACTGCCTTGTTTGCTATTTTTTGTTGTTTAGCAAAGATGGAAGTATTTCTTCTGTGGGTTTTTTTAGGGGAATTTGATTACTGCGCATGTTAGAGTGGTTATATTCTGAATAAAGTCAGGTGCATATAAACACACATTATGATTGGATTAATTGATTGTGTGCCCATATATTTGGTACAATTCGATTATTTATACCAAAGAAATCTTAATCCGATCGTGAAGTTATGTGCATGTACACAATTACACAATTACACTTACTAATTACACTTATGTATTATAAGGAAATGAGATGGGCAACTTTCGAAAGAAAATGTAAAAGGAATACCAATTTTGTTTTTATTTCTATTTTATTAAAAAATGGCCAATTGGAAAATATTTTACACCTTTCTCATTGATGAATAAATAAATTCAAGATTTATTAAGTGCTTTTCAGAGACAGAGTCCCAAAATCCAGTACAAGTAACATAAAATCAAAAGTCTTTATGAACCTAAAAGGCTAAAATCATTATTTATGTTTCACTATACTTTAAAAGAAGGACAAGGCAGGAATAAGAACAGTGAATAAATTCAGTAAAACAATAAAAACAGGGGTAAAAACTAAAAAAAATAAAACAGAAAGTTTCAGGTTGTACCAAAAGCCAAAGAATAGAAATTCGTTTTTAGAAAAGTTTTAAAAGTGGACGGTGAAGGGGTACATCTGATCTGAATTGTTGAGGTCAAATAGCAGAGCTTTAAATGTTACTGCTCCAACCTCCCATCTCCAGGAGGGAGCAGGCGGCAATCACAGGTGGTTCTAATTAGGGGTGTGCATTGGCACTGCCCTCACGATTCGATTCGATTACGATTCACCAGGTAACGATTCGATTCAATTCGATTCTACGATGCATTGCGATGCATTGCGATGCATCAAAATTCTACTGCACACAAGGCAAATTTTTCAAATTTTTCATCAGTCATGAGGCAACAAAAGCAATCAGATAACAACATATTTTATTGGCTGCTATGTCTGTATCTTTGACATAAATGTCAATGTTAAATAAAATAAAATTGGTACAGGGATACTGGATATGGCATTCTCTCTGCTTTAGAACCTAAATTAAAATTAAATAGAGCAATAACAGCCAACTTTTTCCAGCAGTGACCATAAGTGTTTTTTTTACACACAGTAAAATAGCAGCTCTAAGACAGGGCACTTCCTGAACTCCTGTGCAAACATTAATCAGTAATCACACTATTATAACAACAACCATACAGGCACCCAGCAATCTTGATTGTTGTTGTTGTTATGCCCCCGGAAGTACCGCGAGCGAGCTATTTTTAGAACAAGACGTCACGAGACGTCATATCACGTGGTACGCGGTAGGGCAAGCTTGCTGTGTCCGCCGCTGTTTCGCTGTAAAAGAGCTGTGCGTTACCCTTGGTTTTACTCGGTAAAACGACTGCTTTTTTCCAAGTCTAAGACCATGGTTGCTAAACATTGTAGCTATGGAACGTGCAACAGCGACTCGAGGTACGCTGATCGGCCGCATATGAAGGATGTTTTCTTCATTAATTTCCCGAAATTCAAGACTGCCAAGGAGAAATATGTGCGCTCCGGCCGGCCGGCGGGGTTCGCGCATCGCTGCGGTGCCGGCCGGCCGGAGCCGCGGCGGTGCGCGAACCGCCGGCCGCCCGCCACCGCAGATAATGATAATGCATTTGGCCACTGGACCGGACTAAATTGTTCGGCGGGCTGGACAATTTATACCGATTCCTGGAAGGTGATTACAAACAGAAATAAAACGGCCGATGACGCCATGAACGCCTAGCAGGAGAAAAACATCGACTTACCGTTCTATCAACTCGGCCTGTTTTCCAGGCTTTCTAAGACCTCGCCATCGTTTGAGCTGAACGTTGGTATGTTGTTCCACAGTTCTACTAGTAAACTGGGCGCTTGGACATCCTCTTGTGATAGTTTAACAGCTGAAAAGTCGGTCATATTGTTGTATCTGTTGCATGTGTAATGGCTGGTTGCTACGTGCGCTCTCACACTGTTTGTCCTATCTTACCGGCAAGGGGCGTTGCTCATGAGATGGTGACGTCACGTGCGCGGAAATAAACAGTGACATAATCGATTATGGCACGTTGCCGCATCGATGCTGAATCGTGCATGCCCCGCATTGCAATGCATTGTTGAATCGATTATTGTTGACACCCCTAGTTCTCATAATCCACAATCAAGTGGAGAATAAAAGGGAGCAGGAGTCAAGTGGAAGATGTCAGGGCATTAGCTCACCCAGAGCGGTAACCTGACCGAGGTCTTGTTTGCTCCTTGCTGCTCGTAACTGATCCATGTTTCTCCCTTTCAGAAACTACCTGTGCGGTTATTGGACTTTCACCCAGGTTTTACTCTGTTACTGCCTCCTCGGAAGGATACAAACAGATCTCCCTGGCCATGTACTCAAGTGCCCTCCCAGCACTCCTGCTAGCTCCCTGTTCATTGCCGAAACATCGCCTGCCTGTCCACCCACCAACATGTTCCACTACCAGCTACCCATCACAAACAACTGCTGAGACTGTCAGTCATAGCTCCCTGTGTATTGCCTCACTCTTCCCCTGAACCAAACTATTCATGCACTGCATAAGTCAGCCATGGAATCTGTTGCGTTATCCATCCATCCATCCATTTTCTAACATGTCTATCCCTTGTGGGGTCGCGAGGGGTGCTGATGCCTATCTCCAGCTGTCAATGGGCAAGAGGCGGGGTACACCCTAGACAGGTCGCCAGTCTATCGCAGAGCTCTGTTGCATCACTTACCTGTTTATCTTGTACTTTATAGTCAGTGACCAGAGCCATCCCGGTCTCCCTTGCTTCCATTCACTTGCCTTCTCAATAAAACCTTTAAATTGTCTATCATTTTACATATTTGTTATCCCATTCAGGGTAAAAAACAAAACCTGACAGCCTTATAGGATAAAAAACAGACTTGAGTCCTGCTCCAACCTGGCAATCTAATTTAAACTCAATGTTCATTTTAAAACCCAAATTAGAACATTTCTGTTTTAATTAAGTGAGATGTCAAAGAGCCCAAATCAAAGAGATGGGGGTTCACAGGAACCACTAGGACAAAACACCATCATCTCTGTCCTTTTATTTTTCAAATTTAAGAAATTTAAGGCGATCCAGGCTTTGATGTCCTCAAGACACAGAAACGGGTTGACTGAGAGGGATTCTTTTTTTATAGTGACATATATATTTGACTGTCATCAGCATAACAATGGAACAGGATCCCATGCTTCCTAGGTATTGAAGCTAAAGGGTGAAATGCAAGGGACCTAGAAATGAGCCCTGTGGAACCCCATAGAGGAGTAGAGGGAGACTCAAAATCTGCTACATGGTTCTATTTGCCAAAGAAGATCTGAACCAGTTTAATGCAGTACCACAAATACCCACTTGGTGCTGTAAAAGATATAAAAAAACACTGTGGTCCACTCTATCAAATGTAGTGGTTACGTCAGGCAGAACAGGAACAACATATTCACTAGAATCCTGTGCTGTGTTGATATTTAAGACCACATTTAAAAACTTACAAGAAATTTCAGACTTTTTAAAAGGGCTTTACCTGAGGAAGAACAACTTTTTATATAAAAGGCAGCTTAAAAGGCCTAAAATTTGTCATCACAGTTTGGTTGAGGGCAAGTTTCTTAAGTAGAGGCTGCACCACAGCATTCCTGACACTTGCAGGGACAATATCCGATGACAAACTACTATTCATAATAGAAAGTATCACCGGCCCCATGCTGGGGAAACTCTCCTTAAAAAGAGCAAAGGGGGATAGAAGCATCTTCTTTATTTAACTATTAATGAGGTGCTTTGTTCAACATTGTAGACTTCTTTATAACACAACACCAATCTATAAAGTGCAGTAGTACAGCTGTGTTTACCTGTCCTTGAAGAATCGCCGGAAGCCAAATGCCACTAGTTTGAGAGAAGCCTCAATCACAAAGGTGGAGGTGAAGAAGTAGTTGCAATATTTCAGGGCAGTCTCAAGCGACTGAAAGCAGAAAAGTTTTAAGAGAAAAAGACAGAAAGTGAAAACAACAACAATTTAAACTTTAACATATATTTTCTGTTATGACTTTTTTGTTAATTTCATTCAGTTATGTGTTCTGCTGTTTATCTACTGAATGCTTTAATTCCAGAAAGAGAGACAAAGTAAGACAATATCATCTCAGCTGGTTATGGGGGATTGTTGTTCGATGATTACATCGAGGGGGGGGGCATAGACCCACTTTGGGAACCCCTGGTGTATAGTTCAGCAGGCAAGTTAGTTATCACTATCAAAACTAAACCCTCAGTCGGGCATGTTGTTATCCTACGGAGCTATATCACACACAGAGAAAAATTTGTAGAGCATAGAAAAGAGGAATGTATATAAAAGTGAAAGATAAATAGAGTTAGTTATGTCTAAATTTGGGTAAAATATGATAAAGGTTGATTTTATTTGCTAACAAAGCTTGACTTTTAAAGTCTCAGTTTAGGCTACATTTGGATGGATTCTATGGACTAAAGTAAAACTTAAGCCCATAGAATCCAGTTTTAATGTATTTTTCTGGTCTCAATGAAGACAAAAGTTTCGGAACCTTAAACATCTCTAGGTAAGATGCCAATGGAAACAACATGTTTAAAATCAGAATGCTTGGCCAATTGACCTAATATTTAGTTATACTTGTGTTAGTCTACAAAGGGCAGAATGACAAAAGGTGTACTATATTGCATGGTAAACCCCTTCAAGACTACACATAATATTAGTGTATGTTTATTCTATAATATTTTACTTAAATATTTGTAGGGAATGAAATTAATGTTATATATAGCATTGATATAACTGTAATAAACAATATAAAGTACAAAATAATGTGTTTGGAATAAACATTATTATATTAATCTGTCTAAGTTTGTTAATACTATAACATTTTGGTATTTTTCTTCATACCATACAGGGAAAATCTCATCATAACTTTTTTGGTTGTGCAGAACCCAAATGCATAGACTTACTTAGGTGAAGACTCTTCTTTAAAAATAAAGATAGAGAAATATCAGATAACAGCACAATGAGAACAGGATATGGTGTGAATAGCAGGCAGGATAACAGGTAGTAATGGGAAGGCAACAGAAGAATCCAGCAGTGAACAAAGAGAACCAGTGAGTTTATGAATTAGGGCATAGTTGGAGAATGACAAATCAATCAAATAGAAAACATGGAGCAGCTGATAGAGCAAGACTACTTAACACAAATTAAGATAAAATAAGATGCACAGACTTCACACCAAAGGAAGATTTACTGAGGTAAATAAATCCAATAACACAAAATAATAGAACATGAGAAATAGAGTTCTAGTGGGCATTGGGTAAAAGAAAAATAACTTCACAGAGCCAAACTAGAAAGGCTGAGGCTGTAGATGGAGGAGCCCTAGAAGATGGCGACATAGGAACCTTGAAGAATAGCACTGGGGGCTTGGGATCTCTGAAGGCCAAAGGCTAAGGAGGTCTGGAGACCGAGGGCTGGAGCTCAACCAACGGGAATTGGAGTAGCCCTAAAGAACCTTGACAGGAAACCGGCCGAAATATTTGGAGAACCCGCAGAAAATCTAGTTTCAAAGGCAACTAGGGGATTGGAAGAACCCGCTGAGGACATTGTCTGGAGACTGGTTGGAAGTCATGGGGAACCGACGAAGAATGTTGTTGAGAGAACCTTGTTAGGAGGCTGGCTAGGAGGAATGGAGAACCCGAGGAGCTCTGGACACTAGTCCAGAGGAGGTTGGAGCCCTTAGAGGAGCTCTGAAGACTGGTACATAGAACACTGGGGACCTTGGAGAAACCCTGGAGAGTAACACTGCTGCAACAGGAACCCTCAGAGGAGCCCCAGGGAGAGGAAGCATGCCCACCTGAACCCCCTCGGAAGAGAACTTGGAAACAGGAACATGAGGCAGGTCAACCTGGACACATTCGTTAGAGAACATGAAAATAGCAATATGAGGCGGTTCCCCCCCTCGGAAAACTTGGGAACAGGAACACAAAGCGGATCCTTGTTGATCCCTCAGAAAACCTGGGATCAGAAAGGTAAGGTGGATCCTCTTGGACCCCTGTGAGAACTTTCGCTCAGAAATATGAGGCAGGTCAGCCTTGATCCACTTGGGAAACCCAGGATTAGGAAAGAGACACAAACCTGCTTGGATCCTATTGGAGGACTTGGAATCTGAAACACAGGGCAGCTTATCTTAGACCTCTTCAGAGAAATCGGGATCAGGAACTTCTGTGAGAGGTTGAACAAGAGGTGCTGTAGCAGCTTGGTTTCAAAATAGTGTATCAACATATAGCAAAAGCCTTGTGGTGGATCAGGTCTTCAACTACTGGTGCTGGGACGAAGGAAATGTTGCTACTGCTGCTGCAGTTGCAGATGCAGCAGGTTTTTTAAAAGATACCTGGGCTAGAAAGTGCTGAGAAGCCCAAACTCTGGTGCTTAAAGGCAGTGATGAGTGGGCTCTGATGTGCTGTGGTGGCCAACATCGGGCTCTGGTGCTTTGGAAGAGTCATCCGGACACGCCAGGACAAGAGTGGAGGTGTCAACCAGACCCTCCGGGAAAGTAGTGAAGATGGGGTGATGGAGATGGATTGGAGCTGTGGGTGAGATGGTGGTGGCTTATTGAACAACTTCGACAAAGCTGCCTGGTGGTCCTATTCTGTTTCATCCAACAGCTCCACTACACCAAGAGAAGGTAAATGAGGAGTTGACTTCTATAGCATGTGCATGTATGTCACTTTCAGGTTTTGCCAGGCTGGGCCACCATGTCAACTTTCATTCTGGCATTGGCAGGGTAGTAATGGGCAGACAGGGAATAATACAGGGGTGAACAAAGAGAACCAATGGGCTCATAAACTCAGACAGGGCTGGAGTATGGCAAATGAACCAGATGAGCTAATTAAATGAAATGTAGAGCAGCTGAGGCAGAATGAAGGAAGGCTAATTGAGGGGGGAGACTAACACAGAGGAAGCTGAACTAAAATACGCAGACATTATCCAAAGGACATGTCTGCAGTGACAGATATAAATCTAATACCAGAAAAGAACAGACAAATAATTAAAAAAGGAAACTAAACACAAAAGCATGAACTAATATAAGAATACATTAAATGGCAAATATGAACCCAGGAAGACCCTAAATACAATAAAACCCTTTAAAAAACACGAATGCTGAAAACTTTAAAAAACAGACACCAGGAGAACATTAAACTCACATAGACCCATACATTGTCTACTTATCTCAAAATCATTGGGTATGGAATAGTAGAAAAAGTTTATATGAGGATCTGGGATAACTTAAAACAAGGATCAAAAGTAAAAAAAACAAAAGCTATAAATTTTCAGGTGTTTGCAAAAGATCCAACAGTCAATCATCACCAGATAAATCCTAACCAAGTCTGCAAAACCCAGCATTTCTCGATCCAAATCAATAAATGTGTTCACCTGTGGTTGGCTGTAGTGCTCCAGGGACATAGTGATGACATTAATGCAGATAATGAAGGTGATTACTAGGTCCAGGTAGTGGCTGGTGCACAGCGCATGGATGGCCAGGCGGGTGCGGCCATAAGAAGAATAGTATGGCAGTTTCTGGGCCTCTGCATGACATGATTGAAAAGAAGGTCAGGTTAAGGGTAAAAAAGAACAAACAAAAGAGAGAGACATGTCTCAGATTCAAGATTTGAAATAAAAAGGAAAGGAGAGCAATGACATGATGTAACTGAGGTTGACTAGTAAAAACCTAAAATAAAATTTGAAAAAGATAATCTACTTTCTTCACAAGCAGATGTTATAGAAAATAAACAGGACTATAGCAAAACTAATGCAAGGTACAAACAAGTCTTATCAAATTGTTTATTTCAGGCAAAGAATCTAGAAAATGAGGAGCAGAGGAAATTATTAAAAGCAAGACAGACAAAACACTAAGAGCAAATATTGAGGGAATAAGTTTGATCAATTTGAGGGGGAGGTTAAGTGGTATTAAATCAGTTCAAATAATGACTCATTTCTATTAATGTTATAAGAAGACTTTGTCAACATGCCATCAAAATTATATGCAAGTAGGAGTTACTCTTTCAAAGATTGAAGTCCAATATAACTGTACCTAATTACAGCTTGGATAACTTACTTGCTAAACTACATTTTGTTCTCAAACATCACGATTTTTGAGAAGATGCCAGTCCTCAACAATTCTTAAACTATTTTGCCTCTGGTTTTAGCTTTTTCGGTCTACACTTTGTATAATTCAAATTTTATTACATGAGTTATTTTCAATTATCTCAATCCCCTTGCCATTTTCCCCCCAATCAGATCTTGACATTTATTTGCCTTCCCTGGTTCATAAACTCACCAGTTCTTAAAATCTCACCTCCTTCACAACCTCTGTCAATCCCAACTTTCTGACTTGTACCTCTGTCTTTTTGTTTGAGCTCTTACTTCTCCTCTTCTTTTCCATGCGACGCTGCCGTTTTTCCTCTCTACGCCTTGCCTCCTCCACTTCCTGGTGCTGCCGACATTTGTGAAAATTCTCCACCACAACGCCCACAAACATATTGAGCACAAAGAAGCTGACAATCAAGAGGAAAGAGATGAAGTAGAGCAGCATCCATGGATTGTTGTTGGTCATCGGCTAGGGAGAAGAGAGGAAGGCAGAGAAAAGGAGAAACAAACATAATTATAAGTAAAATGACTGGGGAAAAAGTTCTTGTCATGGAAGTAAGAAAGCAAAAACATGGATAGGCTGGAGGTAAAGATCAGTCACATTTATCTAACCAAAGTGTAACTGAAAATAAAATAATCTATACTAAAAACAAAAACGATATGAGGAAAAAACAACACCGAAATAAGAAAATTTGCCTCTCAGGTAATTACAAAAGGACAGGGTAACAATTACACCAGCTGTGCAAAATAAACTAGATAACAGGACAAACTGTGTATAAATGTCAATATTAGAAGCAGATGTACTTTCCTGATTGAAATCTTAACCGTAAAAAAGTTACAGGTATGTGTATTTTGCCCTGCTGGATAGCAAACGGTTGTACATTTAACTACTGCAAAACTACATTGGAAATAATAATGCAGATCATCAGATAATCAAAGTAAGTTCATTAGCCAAACTGTCCAAAAGTACAAGTAACAGTTTCAAAAAAGGCTCAGCAGTGAGTAGCTCCACTGATTTTGGTTATATAAAAATATATTTTGCCATTGATGCAAGTCTTTCCATTAGGCTGGTAAGAACATTGCTATGCTAGGTGAAGATGGCTTCACAAAAGGAATACACAGTCTGGTACTGGTGTCTATTTTGGCCTTCTTCCCCTGAAGAAGTCCCTTTTGCCATTGTGCATTGTTGCATTGTTGCATTAAAACACCCAGTCAGCTCACAGCCGAGGGCCTTGAATAAAGAGGGATGTCTACTGCAAACATCTCCACTTAGCCATCAGTAGTTCATGCCCCTGCAAAACCTGAGACTCGATTGTTATGTTGAAGTGAAAAGCTCCTCATGTTATGATGCAGCCCCTCCCCTTTGTCATGTAGAAACAAAGAAAACAAAATGTTTTTGCTTTATGCAAATATCAAGGTTTCAAACAACTCTGAAGCAAGATCTCCTTTAGGCAAATTGGATCACTATCTTGTTTTTCCTTGCTCGGTGTGTAAACCCTTGGTTAGAGGCAACCTGCAATTAGGAGATATGTGAAGAGATGGTCACAGGAAGCTGAAGAAGCTTCAGGAAAAAAGGCCTTCAGGGAGGGAGACAAGGAATAATTTAGGAGTATACAAAAGCAACTTAGTCAAGAAAAGCAACAGCAATAATATGTAAAAGAAGAAGCTCGAGAGCAATCGTCAGCAAAACAATATAAGAGATTTGTGGTCAGTGATGAAGAAGATCGCAGGCTTGATGTAGAAAGAGGATCAGGCAGATAGAAGTTTGGATAGAGCCAAATGACATCAACACACTGTTTTGTTCATTTTAGGAACAAATTCAGCACTCCTCCTCTGCTGCCCACAGCCAAGCCAGTTTTTCGCCCCTCTTTGATCCAAGCTTTTCTGCTATACCTCTTCTACCATGACCATGGACCCTTCTGCTTCTACAAGTTTGTCTTCAACCGAACCTGAAGACAGTGATGTCCCCTGGCCGCCCTTCCACTTGTCTGGCAGCTGGAGAGACAGAACTCTGATAAGCAAGTCCAGATACTGTTAGCCCAAGACTCCTAAAGGCCTGTGTAGAGTATCTCTGTGGGATTTTGCAAAACCTCTTCAACCTTAGCCTGACCCAGGACAAAGTTCCAGTACTGTGGGGACCTCTTGCTTTTTTCTGGTTTTAACAAAAACTCACTCATCAGTGCTCAGTGACTAAGGACCTGTTGTCCTGACAGCACACATCATGAAAGGCCAAGAGAGACTCCTGTTAACCTTCCTGAGGAAACAAGCAAATATCAGGACCCCTGTAGTTTGCTAACTACCATAGAGTTGGAGTTGAAGATGCCATTTATACACCTGCTTCAACAAGCCCACTGGCATCATGGACAAAGCAGTGAGGATCATGTTTGTTTTATCTTCTCAGTGCACTTAACACAGTTCAGCTTGATTTGCTTTGTCAGTAGATACGTTGGGAGACCTCAACATCCATCTGGATCAAAGACTACCTGACATTCAGACTCCAATTTGTGAGAATGAAGGGGTGTGTCCAACCAAGTAGTCAACAACACAGGAGTACCACTGGGGACTGTTCTCTCGCCATTCATATTCAATCTGAGAACGTTGCTCCATTTGTCTTCATATGGGCAAGACAGGAATCTGTCTACAAGATAGACTCATGTCATGCAGAAATACTCAGAGGACTGTTTTAGGGTGTATCAGAGATGGACAAGGAGCTGAATAAAGGAAGTTGGTAGACTGCTTTGTGCCATGGTGTGGAAAGAATCATATAATATCCGATGTGAATACAAAAAGGAAGATGATTGTAGATTTCAGGAGAAACAGCCATAGTCAAACACTATTTACGTATTGGGAGAAGAAGTGGAGGTGGTGGAGAAGTATATATATATATATATATATATATATCAGTTTTTTTAAGAGATTTAATTTAAAATTTAAAATGACTGGTTTACTGCGTCCAACCATGGCAGTAATGAGTGCTGTAAGTTCATGGAGTTTGATGATCTAGCAAACTTCAAGGACAGAAAATCACAACCAGCGTGAATGCCTAAGAAAATACATCTAAGGCAGATTTATGGGAAGATTTGTACTTTTTGAGGCTGTTGTGTTAAAACCTTTCATCAGCTGATGAAAAGCCTGTTTGACTTTAAGAATGTCTTTTAATAATTTACCTGCTTTATTTGTTTTTTTAAGCTTCTGTATCATTTATTTATATTATTTTATTTATTTATTTTGCATTTTGAAGCTACTTACATACTGGTTATGAGACATCACACAGGGCAATAAAAAGCCCTGTTTGTGTGTGTGTGTTCTTGTACTTGCAGCTGAGCGAGAACACTTTTTGCTCATTTTACAAGAAAAGGAAGGACTTTGATGTAAAGTGGGCTAGGAGTTAGGTTTAGCACCATGGTGTCAATTAGGTTTAAGTAAGGGTTAGGGTGGGTTATCAACCCGTAAAGGTTAGGGTTCGGACTAGGGTCAAGGTTAGGCCATAGAAAGGCTTTAAGAAGAATGGAAGTCTAAGGAAGACAAGGCACGGTCATCACTTTTTATATTAAACATGTGTGTGTGTGTACTTGTACATTTTCTTACTTTTTACTAGTAAAGTGAGGACTTTAATGCAAAGTGAGGACATTTTTTTGTTCCTCACTTTTTTGGGAGTGTTAGAGTGGGTTTAGGAATAAGGTGTCAATTAGGTTTATGTTAGTTTGCTGCTACTTGCCATTTCTTAATTTTGTGGTTTTTGGGTGTTTTGTACAAAACCTTTTCAGGTACCAAAATTTGCCATCCTATCAGTTGGTATTTTCTTCTGAGATTTTTGGAATTCACTTTGACAAGGGTCACTTAAAATAATTTACTATAATTTATTTGTTGATTGTTGTACAGAAATGTGGCTATTTGACTCGAATAATTCATATCTAATGGCAGAAAATATCTGAGTTATGTATTTATAGAAATATTGTGTTTTTTAAAATCATCAGCATTCAACTAAAAGAAATTCTGCATGAAATAATAGCATTTTATGGTTACTTTTTCCAACATTTAAAAAAAACCTTGTCAATGTGAAAAATAAACAGATGCAATGTACAAGTTTATGGGTGTTAAATGTTTTGTTTACTCATAAGCAATGGAATAAGGTTGGGATAAAAGGACAACGTGTGGGTATCAAATAACAATTTGAGAAGAGCTGAACTAATACCTATTATGGTACCTACAAAATACGTACATTTAAAGAGGTGTTTCTTTTACCTGACTGAATTGAAGTTTTGAGTACTAATCATATATTTTTTCAAATCAAAAGGCTTCTATTCGATATCAAATCTTGATGCTAAATTATCTTTGGACAAGATAACTAATTCTAAATCTATTTTTTTTTTCTTACTTGTAAGTTGTTTAAAATCAATCAGTTCATCCACATCCTACACCCACTTAGTGAGAAACAGAGTACACTCTCGATAGCCTGCAAGTCCATTTCAGAGCATTGTTTAAAATATGTGTGAACATGAATTTTGGAAATAAAACATTTATATATATTTCTAATAGTGACAGTGGCTCAGGGGCAAGGGGTTCATGCTGGGTTGCCGGTTAAATTTTGCTATTTGCTATACAAATACAGGCCAGTTTCCATTTAAATGTCGAATGATTTTTCAATCAAATTAGACCTGAAAACAGTGAACTAGTGTGAAAGTATAAGAAGCTGTCTTGTTATAAGGCCTTAAATTGTATAAGGCTTGGGTTAAATCTAGAGGAAACAAGCTGTGCCTGTGCTTAATTACAGCCTTATGTGTCTCAACAGGTCAGCTTGATTGTGACTCAGTGCTTCTTTAGGCAAATCCTGACAGACCAAATAAGCTCTTGTTTGCTAGTCAACAACGTTTCAGGGCCTCACCCACATAAACCTTCAAAAGCATCTAAAGACAATTAAAAGGTCGGCTTTTTATCACCTGAGGAACATTTCCAGGATTAAAGGACTAATGTCTCAGCAGGATCTGGAAAAACTAATCCATGCGTTTATTTTTAGTAGAATTGATTACTGCAACGGTGTTTTCACAGGTCTGCCTAAAAAGTGGATCAGACAGCTGCAGCTGATCCAGAACGCTGCTGCCCGCGTCCTCACTAAGACTAAGAAAGTAGAGCACATCACCCCAGTTCTAAAGTCATTACACTGGCTCCCTGTATCTCAGAGAATATACTTTAAAATACTTCTGTTAGTCTATAAATCCCTGAATGGCTTAGTACCTAAATACATCACAGACTTGTTATCAGGGTATCAACCCTCCAGACCACTCAGGTCCTCTGGCTCCAGCCTTCTCTGCATACCTAGAACCAGAACTAAACAAGGAGAAGCAGCATTTAGTTCCTATGCTCCACTTATCTGGAACAAACTTCCAGAAAACTGTAAAAGTGCTGAAAGCCTGAGTTCCTTTAAATCGAGATTAAAATTGCCTTTGAATGTTCAAGTTAAACTGTTTTAAAATTACTTTTTTTTTTTCCTCCTACATTCTATCCCTACTTGCTTTTATTCCTATATTTTAATCATGTAAAGCACTTTGCATTGTCTCTGTACTGAATTGTGCTATATAAATAAATTTGCCTTGCCTTGCCTTGCCTAAATGACCACTCCCATTGGTCATCAAGTCTAAAAATCCTGGAATAGCCCCTAAACACATACGAAGGCAAGGAAACAACCTATAGAACAGAAGCAAGGAGACAGCGTGAATAAAAAAAAAGCCTGGGATGATAAAGAGAAGAGAAAAATAATGAAGACAATCACCAGGAAATAAAAAAAATATATTTCAGGTGCAATAAAGTCAGAGATGAGAGAAACCCATTTTCAATCTACCCGTTGAAAGAGCAGGATGGAGTGTAAATGAAAATAGACAGTGCAACGTTGGAGAGCAGTGAGGTATTCCCTGACGTGCAAACTGACTCATCCAGCATAATGCACACTCTTGCTGATACACTGTAAGAGATTTTCTGATAAACACATTCTAAAAGAGATGTTTTTATGCTGCCACCTCCAGAGATGTTTAATTTGCATTATATCAGCTAATGTTAAGGCCACTGATGTGTCCAACACTCAGTCTTGGGAACATTTTTTCCCCAGGGTTACTTAACAGTTGTAATCTGAGGGAAGACAACTCGACATTTATGCCATGACTACTACAGAGCTCCAGCAGTGAGCCAGACCACAGAAGCGACTGTGGGTGTTGTTTGTGAATATAAATTTTCTAAGAGAAGAAAATGTGTTCCTTTTACTTTTGCATTACTTTTTGCTTCCTCTACAAGTAAAAAACATATGCTGATGTCACTGGATCCCTTTATTGAATAAATTAATACCCACCATCTACCAACTTTCCTTCTGCATGGCTACCTCCAATAATTGGCTATAGTTGCACTATTTCTTTCCCTGAGCCAAATAAAAGATAGATAATTTGACTTGAGGACTTCCCTTCCACCCATCAGATGTGCTGTATTACAGCCAATTTATGCTCCATTTATGATTCTAAATGGATATGTTGTAAAGCATAGTTGATAGGCAATCTAGTCACTAGAGGGCACTTTTGAAAGTGTCTTAAAGTTTCACACAAGTCTTTATTGTAAAGGTGAACTTGGGTCTCAATAAAACTACCTGCACAAATAACGGTTTCAGAAATAATAACAGAAAACATGGTGACAGTAGAGAAAATCTTGATATTGTATATTCTCAGAAAGAGAAATAAAAAGAAGTATCACAGTCGACTGAGTTGATCTATGTAGCCATTAAATATGCTGTGAAATGTGAACACAGAAGTACTGGGATTCCTGTAATTTATGTCTTTTTCTTCGTTGCCTTTGCTAAACGTAGTTGAACTACCACCCCACACTGCCTTCATGAATAAGAGTGGCATGGCTTAGTTTGCTGCATTTGGATACGCATCTGCACGCTCCCTAATAATGACCTAAAACACACATGAAGGAGACAGACATATTTAAGTCTGGGCATAAATTAGCCTTTAGGTATAAATACATTTTAGGACCAAAATAATTTTAGACAGATTTATAGATCTGTAGTAGCTGGAAAGATGGCATCCTTTAAATAATTTCTTAATAGCTAAACTATTATAATGCACTTAACCCTTCACAAGTAAATGTGAAGTCATTATATGAATAAAAGAGAGGCTTGCGCAATTACTGCTGAACTACATAATTTCAAGTTTTCTGGTGACACAGAGAAATGGTAGTGCTGATGGCCACACTGTAATAATGCTGGCCAGACTCGTAGAAAAATGGCAATGTGCCTTCTTGACTGCAGTGAATTATAGGCAGAATAGTTCACCAAAAAAATTGCTTAAATCCCTCCCCAAAATGTTTGGAATGTCTCCACTTTATTTGGTTTATCCTGACTTCCTCTTGTTTATCAGATAAATGTGCATATAAATATTTATTTTAGTAGTGGCATGCTCAGTCGCAGCAACTCAGGCTAACCCTCCATCTGATCAACAAAATTCCGTTGTATGTACCTTGTATGTATAATGACAAATAAAGCACCTTATTTTACCAACTTAATTTCAGGATGAAGACTTTACTATCAATACTTTCCTCTTGAGGGGTCTTTGTATTATGCAGTGATGCTCAAGTTTAGATTTGCAGATTTATTGTTACCTATGGCAGCTTTGTGTAACACAGTACAAGCTTTTTTTGTATTTTCCAATTTTGGACATGAAAATTTATAAAACTATCATCGGCTAAAAGCACGGATAAAAAAAATTTAAATTTGTGAAAATCATGACACATACTCTTTCAGCACTATACAAAAAGACCGAAAAGAGGTCATTTATTTGCTTAAGAGTACATAGTTGCTGGTTGAGGGCTTTTCAGTGAGTTTTATTTTTTTAATAAAAGCAGGTATAAAATAATAATGACAAAATAAAAATTTGTGTACTAGCAGTACCAAAAATATTAAGTTTGAGTCTGCGCAATATTCTTGGTAGATGACTGGAATTTATCCTCCTATAGCTGAGCTTAAAGGAGTATCTGAAACGCTGGCAATTGGGTGACAGCTGGATCTGGACAGGTTAAAAGGTCTTGGATCTTTGCTACCACAAGTGGTGTTTGAACTTCTTTAGTAGTTTGATAATGATGATAATGAAGTAAGCCTTGATGTCGTTGAATATTAGGGAACTTGGTGAGGTGTCGAAGCTGAAACACACCAAACCATCTGATCTGTCTGATCCGACGTTCGGATCCGTACAGATTTTTTCCTCACCTACTGGCTGCGTGTAGAGGCTCCCTCTATGGACCATCAGACTCGGGAGATCGAGTATTCACAAAAGAGTATATACTACAAATTCCGGAAGTTCTGCCCGCATAAACAATACTGAAATGGTTTATTGATTATTTATTGAGCTGTGTGTTTTCAGAGACAGACCTATATGGGGACAAACCTAGCAGGGAATTGTGTTCCGTTTATATTGCGGTTTGGACAATTAATTTTGTATTTACCCCAAAGCAGACGTGTTTTACTTGATCAAAGTGTCTCTCCTCCTGTCTAACTCATTGATTTCCCGTGCAGGCGACTACCTTGATTGGAGCTACGCAGACACAGCTCCAGAAAACTGCAAGCCAGTCTATCTGGCCCTGTTCACTTCAACAATATCTAATTGCTACAACACAATTTTCCGTCCGATCGGACAGTTTGGTGTGTTTCAGCCTTCACGTGACCAGAGGGAGGTCCTTGACGTATCGTCCAACTGAAAAAAAGTTGGAGCTCGACAGAAGGTGGTAGAAGCAGATAGAACTCTGATTACATACTCTGTATAGACCACAAGAAGCCAGAAAAGGAGAAGAAAGAATGGTTAGATGGAGCGTGAAAATGGGTCACTCAGTGCTGCATGTGTATTGGTTATTACCTGCTGGTCAATTCCCACTGCATCTAATCCATGGTACATGATGTTAACCCAGCCGTCTTTTGATGCCAGCACAAATAGCGACATAAGAGCCTATGGAAACATAAGACAAACACAAACTTTTATAATAAACATATCTGTTTAATAGGTCATTTGTACTGTGATTAATGTAATTAGAAAATCATTATGTAAATGTTTTAGCTAATTCTTGCATTTTCCTTAAAAGTTGCCAAATCAAACAATACTTCAGTATCCCAAATTAGTAGAATAATTTGTGTACTCATTGGTTTGATTTGAGTTTTCTAGGACAGTGTCCTAATTATCTACCAAGCTTTGAGAGTGGCTGTTTGTGCACAGCTTCCATTTTTGTTACATTCTAAATACTGCAGACATGATACCAGGAAAGCTTTTTTTATGTTTTATCTTGTACCTGTCCAAGGTTGTCAAAGTTGTATTTGTGGTGAACCCATCGGTAGTTGGCAGCGAGGCAGTCAGATTTATTAGTGATGTTCTTCACATCCAAACCCACGCAGTAGTAGAACTTGCCTTTGAAGAGCTTTGAAGTAAAAACGGCAGAGAGGAGAAAGGAGAGAATAAGGCAAACAAAGACACATTATGCTGATGTTGTGATAACACTTGTAATCGGAGCTACCTCTTTTATGTAGCTTTTGAAGTAATCTCATAATTAGCTTCTGTAATGAGCTTGCAGATGGTGCTCAAATTAAGCTTCCAAAAGCATTTGATATCAACAGTCAGGTGTTCTTTTGGTTCTGAGTGATGTTTTTGCACCTCCTTCATACTAAACACAACATAGATAGGGAGTGGGAAATAAATGTATACCAGTGGATAATTTGGAGAAATTAATGACTCCAACTGAGCTTTGGGAGGAAGAAGGTATGACAAAGAAGGGTCCAAAAGCAGTCAAGACTACTGGCTCTCATTAGTATCCAATGACTGACAGCCATTCAGGTTTTTTGTTTTTGAAGATTTGTTTTTGTCTAGGGCTTTTGCAACTAGTTGATACAATCAAAAAGGAGTATAATAATCATTCTGGATTAGTATTTCAATGAACATAACATTTTTGTGAATGCATCTTTTCTATTTTCTTAAGGTTTTTAATAAAACAGTTTTAGTGACATCAGCTGGTTTATTAGAGCGTTTTAAAGTTTTCAATTATCAAAACTATGCTTTTGAATGTTCACTGGTGAAACAGAGGCACGGTTTAATCATACACCTAATAATGAGCAACCTTGCCTGCAAGATGAATTCTTCCGGTATCGGTGCATTCACAAAGACACGAGAATCCATCTTGTACTGCTCCAGCCTCAACCATTTGTGTCCGAAAAAAAATGGTTTGGGCCAATCACATTGCATTATTGTGGTTTAAGGCGGGACATACTAGTGCAACAAAATCAAGAGCTGCTGAGCCCACAGCAGAAACCAACACATGGCATCACAGGAGGACGCAAGTGTAGCTGCTGCTATCACATCTGTTTTGTAAGAATACACAATTTCTTCTTTGAAAGAAGAACAGCAAGAAGTGCCTTGACTAGCTTACCTTCTTGTGGCTTCTCATGACGTCTGCTGCTTACGTTTTGATTTGAGACCGTGACTGGTTAAAACCAACCTTTGCTAGGCGGGCACTAGGTGCAATCAGCTTGGAGGGTTCTGCTGAATGTCCCGCCTTTCCCCAAATGGATTCAATAGAAGCAGTCACAGTTTGATGATGTGCAGAATGTAGAGTGCTACATCTGATTAATCTGATTGGCCAGAAAACAGATTCACCCTAAGTTGTTTTAAAGCTGCAGAACACAGGTTGTCTGCCACATTTTCCATCATAATGAAAAACAAAACAGACTCATAAATGATACATACAGTAATACATACAATTAATTTGTTCCGTTCCATGGAAATAATAGCCTTATTACAATTTGTATGAGGTTTCACTGCGTTCACTGGGAATTTCTTCTTACTTTACAGTTTCAGACATGACTGTACTTAGCCCCAATTTTGTTTATTTTCAGTTCAAGATTATATTTGACATTAATTTGGCAAGCCAGATTGATAATCTGTAGTACTCTCCATTCTGCACATTACCATTGTGGGTCTGCTGCCATCAAATCCATTTGGGGAATTATCGATTATTCGAGACGATTGGGTGAAACAGCACCTCGGGCCTGCCTACCAAAGGTTGGTTTTAGCCAATCACAGTATCAAATGAAAATGTTGTAAGCAGCAGGCGCCATGAGAAACTCCGACAAGTTATGCTGGTTAAGATGCGCTTATGTGGATAGTGACACTCATGACAATAGCGGATTCTAACAAAACGGATGAGATAGTAGCAGCTACGCGTGGGTCCTGTTTATTTTTGTTCGTCTGTGGGCTCAGCAGCTCTTGTTTTCGTCACTGCTGTATGTCCAACCTTAAGCCATGATACTGCAATGTGATTGGCCAACCCATCTTGGGTCGGTCTCTAATGGTTGAGTGCAGTTGAATGACATTATATATTATTGCATGTTTGGCCACACTGCATAAAGTTGCCATTGTTTTTGCCATGGTAGCAATAACATACTGTGTCATAAATACTAACTTTTCAAATTTCAGTGTCAGACCTGTGTTTCTATAGATGTTTGATTTGACTTTCAAGTCCATTTATATGCACTCTTTTCGAAATTCATTTTTTACCACTGGTGCTATATCAGAACATAATCTTGTCTCAGGAAGCATTATATTTATTGCTTTTGACTTACCCATTTATCATTTGTAAACACTCAAAAGGACAATACCAGCCATTGGGGGGACTATTGTATTTCATATCTTTAACAAACCAGTAATAGTTCATTTCAGGACAATGACACAAACATATGTGATACTCTAAAATAATCAGTAAGATAGTACATTTAATTTAGAGAAAGCACTAGGGCACTTTTACCTGAACTCCAAGAATTCCAAAGATGATGAAAAAGGCACAGCAGATGAGAACAATGTTTCCAATGGGTTTGAGGGAAGTAATTAGTGTCTCTACCACCAGCTTCAGCCCTGGAGCCCTGCTGATAACCCTGTGAACCATGCAAAGGCAGGCAGAGAGAAAACAAGTCAGAGAGAGAGAGAGAGAAAGCTGACTTTTCAAAGTGAAACATTGTTCAAATGAATACTTTATTCATCAAACAGCTAAGTGGTTTAATCTAACATACAGAAGACAGATGTATGTATATTAAATTGAGAATAAATTAATTGACCAATTTAAAATGATGACAAGGAAAGTAAGAGAAGCTCCAAAATTACTGTTAGAGTGGTCAAAACAAGGATTTGGATCTTGAATCTTGAATCTTGAACTCTCCAATATTTAAATAATTTACTCATAAATCGATCATTGTCTGCATTTAATTTTAGTACTCTCTTCATTAGACTGTGAGTAATGTGTCACATGATGCAATGTACAAATCAACTGAAACCTGTGGTTTGTTGAGACAGCTGGCAGCTTTCTTTTATTTACTTTTGTCTTAAACAAATACACAGTGGGAGAAAATAAATCTAGAATGAACAAAAATAAATTTAATGAATTACATTTTTACTTTATCAGGTTGTTGCACACACAATAATATGTAAAAATCGTTTAAAGCTTTTAATTCTAAATCCTAACAATTATGATCACATTTTATAAACTCCAAAAACCACCAAATGAATTAAAACACAAACCAATGAAAGAGTTTATTTAAACAAAACGTCCTTGGTGAGTTTTGAATCGAATAAGTTTATGCTCTGCAGGCAGGTCTTATATGTTTGAGATTTTAAGAAATCCATTAATTCTCATTTACAAAATTGATAGCACTGTAATGCTACATGCATAACATAAGGTAAAAGCATAGTGAAACAACAGATCTGCCATAAAGTTTGGAGCTTTAAACATTTAAAAAGTTTTATCACAACTGCGAGATCAGCATGCAGTATGAATGCAAGATGGAGTCAGAGAGCTGTATTGTTGTTTTTTTGTTTGTTTTGTTGTTGTTTTTTTCTTTGGATGGGCAAAGTGTATTTCATTAATAAAACATGCAAATATGGAAAGCAACAACTTTGTCTACAGTATCCTCCTTGCATATCTTGCTGCCACCAAAACCTTTACCTCGCCATTCTGGCTCTTTATTTATTTATTGCTCAAAATAATCAATTACGAATTTAGCATTCAGATACCCTCTTGATCAATTCTAGTAGGTCTTATACTGTATCCAAAATTTTACATTGTTTTGTATATTAATGATAAATGTCATGTCTCAGAGTTGATCAAATTTGCTTCGTTTGCTGATGATGCCAATATGTTACGGTCATGAAATGGTTTGGATCCATTTATGGGCATAGTACAAGCCACATTATTAAAATTAATACAGTTCATGTAAAATTCTCAATAAATTATCATAAAACTAAATATATTTGGTATTAGGATATTCAAATATATATACATATATATACATACACAGTATATATATATATATACAGTATATAGAAAATATTGAAATTGAAAGAATATGCAATATTTCCTAAAGTAATTTTAGAAATACGTCAATGTGGAATCTAAAGTTAAAATGCTGAAAATATAAGCTATCCATGTGCACTGTTTTAGGTGTAATAAAACAGTGCCAGTTCATTTTCTAAGAAACTAAAGTCCTTTCTAAAATTTACCAGCAGCAATTAGCTTAGAGGTTGCTGTTTCTCGCTACAATGGAAACTTTGAGATGTGTAACAAAGAGGGAGTGAAGGGGAGGAGAATGATGCTTAAAATAAGCAGCTAACTACCCTTTTACCCACATTGAGTCAGACCACTCTCTCTGTTTTGAACCTGTGATGGACCGGCCAGATTGAACCCTGACTCTTGTCTAGTGCCAGCTCGACAGGTTCCAGGCCCTCCATGACCCTAAAAAGGATTAACTGAGTAAAGATAATAGATGGATTGACAGATAGCTCCATGTCTGACAGAGGGTTAGGTCCCAGACTATTTTTTGCTTGGCTGGGAACAGTAGTTTGGGTTTCACCATGTTGCCTGGCAACTACTCAGAGAATGAGGTGCTGCATCTTTTTTTTTTTTTTTTTTTAGGTAAGATGTTTGCCACTCTCTCAAGTATTTAACCAACAAGAAGTATGTTGTTTACAGCTTTTACAGCACTAGCAAAAAACAAAAAACAAATGAAAAGAGCTGATTATGGTAGTGCCTGACAGTTTGTAATGCTAACCTGAGAGGCCGTAGTGTCCTGAGCAACCGGAGAACACGTAGAACTCCCAGGATCTTAGCACCTCCTGCCATTGAGACGACAATATCAATCAAAGACACAAAGACCAGGAAACCATCCAGAATGTTCCAGCTGCTCCTCAGATATGCCGTCCCTCCAAGGTATAGACCCATGGATACAACCTGGGAGAGAAATAGAGACATTTCCCATATAAGTATAATACACATCTCACACATGTGGTCTTTGATAATTATAGTGCTCTAAAAAAAGTAAGGGGAGCCTTGCAATAGTTAGGGTTTTTGGTCACATGTTTCAGATTAACAAATAAACTTTCATATCTCTCAACAATACCCAGAGCAAATGTAAAATGCAGTCTTCAATGGGTTGTATGCATTAACAAAAATATATTAGCCAAACCAATCTAGCCTTGTGAGATGTAGTTATTGTTAATTACATATTTTATAAAGCTGAGTTTAATTTCACCTCCCAGAGACAGACCTTTTTTTTGAGGCATTAAGTGTGTTGGACTACCAAGAGGGCACTACTCGACTTTTGCAAATCACACAAACTCTCCTTAGAAAAAACTCACTGTGTACTCACAGAGAAAACACATGAGCACAAATATCAAAGAGGTGGTCATTGAGACTAAGCTGCTTGCTTTAACATACTTTACTGATAGAAGAATGTGGAGCAAAGTATTTGATAAAAAAGGAAATAAGTATGTTGAGAAATGTGTGTGGCACTCAGTCTGAATTCCAATGCAGAAACTAGGAATGGTGAAGAAAGGCATAAAAATACCTGACGTAGAATGAAAAAGATGGTAGAACCAAAAATAGTAGTCATCATCAAAAACATGCAAAGTGCAACCTGGTGAGTTTTTCAATGTCTCAACAAAAATCACAAAGTGGGGTAGAATTTTCTGGATAAAGATGAGAAAGAGCTGAAAATGATCAATCTTTTGGAAAACTTGATGATGAACAGATAATGATCTCTGAAAAGGCAGTTCCAACAATATATTGCACTTTTGTTAAAAATGTCATAATATGTGCCAAATGGTGTGGAAAATAATCAGAAGCATCTCTTTTGTTATAGATAAGATATCTAAAATTACTCTATTCAAGCCGCCTCAAGTTTGCAACTTTCTGTTGAGCCCTAAAGTCTTATATATATATATATATATATATATACACACACACATATATATATATACACACACATATATATATATATATATATATATATATATATATATATATATATATATATATATATATATATATATATATATATATATATATATATATATATATACACACACATATATATATATATATATATATATATATACACACACACACATATATATATATATATATATATATATACACACACACACACATATATATATATATATATATATATACACACACACATATATATATATATATATATATATATATACACACACACACACATATATATATATATATATATATATATACACACACACACACATATATATATATATATATATATATATACACACACACATATATATATATATATATATATATATATATATATATATATATATATATATATATACACACACACATATATATATATATATATATATATATATATATATATATATATATATATATATATACACACACACATATATATATATATATATATATATATATATATATATATATATATATATATATACACACACACACATATATATATATATATATATATATATATATATATATATATATATATATATATATATATATATATACACACATATATACACAGTATATATATATATATATATATATATATATATATATATATATATATATATATATATATATATATATATATATATACACATGCATACAGACAGATAGGTATAGAATAGGACCCATCCCTTCCTACTTAAAGTGAGGGTGGAAAGAAGTCATGTATAAACTTGTCATAGATATGATAGGCAAAGTCTGAACACACTTTTATAATGGGGGAGATTTTAATTTCAAGCCTTTGTCATAAAATAAGTTCTTTTAACACTTGTATAAGATCTTTGCTGGAAATTATTGAAAATAAACGGCACATTTTAATCAGCATTACTGTCGTCACCATAGTTACTCAAAGCAAGCAGGAGAAGAAACTTTGAAAGATTTAATTCTCTGTCAGCTAATGTTCAGACAGCAATTAAAGAGAAAATAGCTAGATGTTAAATGTTTCAAATAAAAACAACAGGGAAAATGGAGCCAATTAGATAATAGACAAAGTGCAATAAGGTAGGCTTGTTTAGGAACTTTCCAAAGCACTCTTAAAAATACCATGAAAGACATTGTTTACTCTCTCCACACTGACACAAACTGTACAGTTGTGAGTACCAACCACATGCCATATATCAACAGCATAGGTATTGAGCTATAACATGTCTGTACTGTTATTAATAGCATACTGCTTATGCAACTATCGGAATGGTGTGGGATATAAATAAAGTGGATTAAACATCACTCTGATAAAACATGATTCATTGTATATGTGGTACTTCAATGCCAACAGTCCCCTCTACTCCTCTCATGCTGTCAAAAATGTGACAATGCGAGTGTGTCACAATAAAATCATTATAAACTCACATTCCATTTCAAGTCTGATTTTCCACAGGTCCCTGCAATTATTGAACTCACTATATAAGCATTTTTTCAGTGACAGTGTTTAACATTGGATTATTTACACTGTCAATTCTACACTGCGACTTTGAAATGATTACACTGGAAGTCTCTGAAGAGAGCAGATTATAATTTTAGAGATCAACATCATTTAACTTATCTATTATTATCTATTTATCTACTTAAAGCATTCGACTCTGGATATATAGAGATAGACATGGATACAGAGAAATGGAAAAATATTAGGCATTGTATCCAAAGATTAGATTCTAAAAATTTGATGATAACCAGAACAGTAACTAGATTTATTTTGACTCCTTATAATTTTATATAAGTTTTATACATTTCTTTGAGAATGTTGAGCCTAGTTTTCTTACACAGTATCTCAATTTGTCAACCTTTGACCTCCATAGACCGAAGTTTAGGGGCAAACAAGGCAGCAGTAAAGGATGAGTTAACAGTTGAGGTTTTCACTGGAGCAAGACAGTTCAAACTATTGTTTAAACCATTTGTATTCCTGAGGGTGCCAATGGCGCAGGGGTAGTGCGCATAACCCGTGTATATAGGCCTCGGTCCTCAACGTAGCTGACCCAGGCTCCACTCCAGCCTGCGGTCCTTTGCTGCATGGTTTAGGTGTGTGACATCCACTGTTGCTTCTCTTGTTTAACTCATTTTCACTTGTTATGTAGAGTACTGCCCCTCTGTGTTTTTTTTGAGAATACTGCACCTACGTCCGTGTCAAGTATAAACATCTACAGCGCTTACATAGGCTCGCGTACGGTCCGCACAGGCCTGCGCAACACCCCAACACGCAAATACAACTCATCCTATAGGCTTGGACATTCTGACCACCTTTACGAACTGTGCCCGTCTCCACTACAGCTTCTTATCTAGGATTTATGAATCAATTTATTATTTACTATTTAACTGTTTTTCTTCTTAGACAAGGCCGCTTACTGAGCTACTGCTTACTTAACTAACTTACACTAACTCTGTGTACTGAAATTTTCTTTACCATACCAAGTGATCCTTTCCCAACATTTTTGTTTTCTTCTGTTTATCTTTTTATGTCTTCTCAAACCCCCAGTAAGATGACCAATCTCACTAAACCTGATTTTGCTGTTTCTTTTTTTTTTAAGTGAAAAGGAAGTAATCTATTTGCACTTTCACCACTTGTTCGCTCCAGCAGATAGATAGAAAGCAAAGTCAATGAATCAATGCAATTGACTGTACTTTTATCATACAGACAATTTATTAATTAACATAAATAAAATTTGACTGTTGTTGAAGAGCAGATTGCATTTTGTGTCATTTAAATATTATAAGTCGATGTGACGAGTGTTTCAGTGTGAAATTTATTTTGTCTTAAATTGATGGGATTAGACCCGTTTTCAGAATAGCAGCTGTATCGCAAAACCAAATCGAATCAAAAGAAATCTGACAATGGTTACAAGTTAGTTTGATTACACAGCAATATATATATATAAGATAAGAACAGGACTAAGTACAGGACTAAGAAAATAAGTCCTTGTAAATGGAGCAGCAAATTGAGAGATAATAATTGTGCTACACTGATTCAATTACAAATGGGGACACTAAAAAAAAGGGGAATTATTGAAAATAGTATACAGTTCTATGACCAGTTCCATCCAGCAGCACAAATGAACCATGCCCCAACTCAGCACTGAGACAATCTAGGTAACACTCTGCTACACGTTTTCATTATCTATTATCATAAATAAATCATTATAGTTTTTCTACTAGTGCAGAAAAAGCCTGAGGATACATAGAGTCCTTAATAATGGAAGAGGTAACATATTCTATACATATTCTACAAAAAGTAAAATGCATAAAATGTTTTAGTGTTTTCATGCTTGAATGTTTTTGATGGGAAGTTCGGGAATAGCTAAAGGCCAGCTGAAGAATGATAGTCTTCTAATTATATCCCTTATCTGATTGCCCATCAGTAATGATACAAGTACAACTGATTAAAACACAAGGCAGAGGGTTATCAGTAAAAGAGACAGGAGGCAATAATCAGAATGCTGGAGATAAAAGGAGAAAGAAGATGCACAACATAAGAGTTGAGGGTCCCATGGGAGGGTGGATGAATAGATGAATGGAGGAATAAAACAAGAAAATAAAATAATTGGAAAGTTGATGGTAGTGCAAAATAATGCTCCAAACAACATTTCAAATGCTAAAGATACAAGCTCCAGAACAAAAATAAAAAGGTAACACTGATATTTAAAATCAACAACAACAAGGAAACATTTAATAGTTCTGAGATAAAAAAACGGCCAAGAAAGAAATGGCTCAAGTGATAAAAATGCTAAAGTACAGGGGGAAAAAAACTAAAATAGACTGGAAAAAAAGGAAGTGAAAAGCATTTTACCTTGACTGTCATTTCCGCAACAAAGATGGCCGTGAAGATGTAGTTTGAAAGGGTAAGTAACAGTCTTTCCTATAGTACAAAGAGGACACAAAATTGTTTTATGGATTTGTGGAAAAAGGCATATTAATTACCACTTGTTTAACACAGTTTAGTATTTTTGACCCAGCCAGGAGTTTCAAAGCAAATGATTCAGAACACACTATAAATTGTAATCCTCTGCAGTACCCTCTAAAACCTCAGTGCCTGGAGTTGTCAGTGTTATTGCTGTTACCAGAAAAGAGCAATTTGGAGCAGAAACTTAAAGAACTGTTGAAACATTAAAGTTGATTACATTACTAGCTCTGAAAGGAACCACTTATGAAGCATATATATATATATATATATATATATATATATATATATATATATATATATATATATTATTAGGGCTGGGCAAGTTAACGCGTTAATTTCACGTTAATTCATTAGACTATTAACGGCGATATTTACTTTATCGCGCATTAACGCATGTTGCTCACATGCTTTTATTTTGTGAAGGTCTGTTGCTGCGGTGTAGGGGTTTGAATCAGAACAGTAGGTGGCGATAATGCGCCAATAACCTCGCTGTCAGCCCAGCCTCGGATTCAAACAGGAAGAAAGGTGTTGGCTGTCATGGAACCAAGAAAGGAAAAAGGAAAACGCGGAAAAAACAAAGCTGACATGGGGAAGGGTAAAGTCACAGAACTTTTAATTGACATTTTCAGTTTAAAGTTCTTCCAGCAACGAATATGACAGAAACAAGTTAGTTGTAACCTCTGCCAAGTTAAAATTTCTTATTACCGGAGCACATTGAGCTTAACATATCACTTAAATGCCAAACACACTGTAGACATCACCAAACAATTCAATGACTCAGAGAAGCTAACCAATGTAATGGTGAAGTGGATATCTACTGTAGACCTTTTTTTGTGCTTCACACTTTGGTATTGAACATAAAATGGTAATGCTGCTCCCTGCTGTTACCTCAGAAATTGCCTGTTTTTGGTAGATTTTTTCCCCATAAAGAGAATTTCCTGTCAGTGGCAATAAGCTTTAATTTATTATTATTGCTATTTTTTGTTTTACATGTTTAAGTTGAGCTTTACACTAAATATGTGTTACTGATAAGTGCTTCAAATGTTACAACACTTTTGTTCATATGGCAGCAGAACATTAAAATAAAAGTGCTCTTTACACTACTTTTGAATTCATTCTTGGAGTTTGCGCATACAATGCGATTAATCATGATTAATCAGGCAAATTATGCGATTAATCGCGATTAAAGATTTTAATCGTTGCCCAGCACACACACCTTTGAGCCAGAACATATTCAAAAAAGCAATATTCTTAGAGGAGCCATGACAACAAATGTAATTTTTCTGAGGTTTTGGGGGTATAATGTGGTCTGTAGTGCAAAATGAGACCGTTTTAACACCAAAGGACCTCATCAGGGGCAGTCAGCTTTGTTAATAAAAACGGTCAGATCAGAAAACGGGTTGTCTTTCTACGTAATTCATATTCTCCAATCAGAGCATACCATCAAGCAAACAATGCCCCTCCCCTCCCCTTCCCTCTTCCTCCACCCAGCTGCTGCACCGTCTGACCTGAGAGAAGGAAGGCGAAGCAGCAAGCCGACGGCAGCCCCGGATCAGCCTCCCTGTATCGGCTCAAACAGGAGGCAGACGCCGCTGAAGCCATGAAGGACGAATATCCCATATTCAACCTCAAAATAACTTCACAGCAGTTACTAAAAAGGTGAGCTGATAAGTCTGAAGGTTGAAATAAAAATTAATGAATTTTCCACTCACGCCCGAAGGACGAGAAAAACACAGAAGGGTTTATGGGTCTGGGTTTTCCAATAAATAGATAAAAAAATGTAACAAAAAGAAACTTCTGCACAAACACAGACTTACCCGTAGGTTTATTTAATTTCTAAATGCTGTCAAATGTATGGAAGGTGTGTTTGCAACTGAAAAATCCGGCTGACTGACGACCACACGACTGTCAGTGTCACTGCGGTGGAGAACTGGCAGACAGCTGCATAACGTCACTGTCGCGGGTATGATAGCAGCGAGTTCTCCGCTGAGGTACTGTGGTGAAGAACTGGATCCCAGCTGAATATTCCTATGTCGCAGCGTGGCGGGGAGCTCGCTACAGTACAGAATGGTAAGTGCAGCTGCAGGGAGTTCCCTGCCACGCCGTTGTCTTTGTGGCTATTTATTTCGGTCCCACTGTGTTGAATCGTGCCGCCAGGTTACAGCCATGGGTCAGCTTGGTCGGGAGGGGGGGGGGGGGGGGGGGTTCCAAACATGGTTGTAGACAGTCAGAGTGAAGTCAACTTGGTAGAGCTGCTTATCATTACCGCAACCAACCCTTCTACTGTGGAGGAACATTTGGCTGGTGTTAATTTTTTATGAAATTCTTTGGAGAAGTTTATATATGTAGCAATATCAGCTACATGAAATGGTTTATACAATTATGTCATGGCACCTTTAAAGAACATTTTGAAGTAGATTGTTAATCTCAATCAGGGCAATTAAAGTAGGTTACACAGGACCCTAAAAGTGAAAATATTACTCAAGTCAAGGGCTGAAAGAAATTATTTTTTAAGAAGGAAATATAATGAATCTTTTTTAGATATGTGATATTAAATTGTTAATACATTCTTTTGGACATTTCTTGAGTCATCTTATATAGAACTTTGGGGGAGTTATGACCTAGTGGTAAGAGCAGGACGCTTGCCTCCTGGAAAAGCTGCAAGTTTCACAGTTTGAATCATAAAGACTGCCACTAGGTTCCTGAGCAAGACCTTTAACCTCAGGTTAAATTCAGAGGATAGCTTTTTGGGTAGATGTACCTTCTAATGAATAAGTATAACCCTTGCAATATTATTATGTTTGATTAAACTGAAAATCAAAATGGTTAAAAAATACAAGTAGCTAGTAATCTATTTGTGTAATGTGTCTAGAGAATAAGTAATACTGACAATGTTCATTCTCACCAGACTTCCTTGAAGAATCTTAGGCCTCTCCAAAGCCACAGTGATGCAGTTCAAGAAGATAAAGACCAAGACCACATAGTCAAAGAGCTTATGAGCGATGATGGACTGACAGAGTATCCTGAACCTGGGAGCATAGAGACAAGAGAATGGTACATTAGTGCCCCATATACGGTACCTTGCAAAAGTATTTATTCCCCTTAAACCTTTTCACAGTTTACATGTTACAACCGCAACCTTTTAACGTACTTTATTAGACTTTTTTTTAATTTATTCTTTTTTGCATTAGACCAAAATAATAACTAAGTTATACAGAAACGATGCAAAGATTTCAAAATATGGATGTCAAATCATTGAACCTTAGGAGGACGCCAAACTGACTGTTTTAGACACAAAAGAAGGATTTCAACAAATATGGTGTAATTTATGGTCAAAATATTAACCGAGGTCGGTAGCCGGTACTGTAAGCCAACCATGTTAGCAGTTTATTATCAGGAAAAACATAGGAAAAATATGTACTTCTTAATTATGTTACATGTACTTCCTAATTAGGTTGGTCAATCAAATCAAATTTTAAATAAACATGATACATTTTGGGGTTGTAATGTGACAAAACATAAAAAGTGGTGAATTGTTTTGTAAAGCACTGTAGGAGGAAGAAATGTATTTCTAGAAATCTCTCCAAATGGCTATTTTAACTAGATGAAAACCCAACCAGTTTTCTCAGGTTGTCATGTATAAAAACATAAAAGTAGAACAAATATAAAACTAGCTTTATCCATTTTATGGATAAAACAAGTTTTTAAACAGTAATTAGCATTTTTAGGAACTCCTGAACAACTCAAAAGTATGGATTAACAATCGCCTGTCCAATTATAAAGAATCGTTTTGGCAAGCTTGGCTTCATCTTATTCAATGCAATTAATTTGATCACTTGGGTGATTAAAAATAATTAAATGTTAGAGTTTTTGAAAAGAAAGAAAAATCTTTGGATTATAGAAAACATTGGCATTATACAGAGATATTGTTTGTTTTACCATTTATCTTTTCCTAATCCCTCAATTTCTTTCTCATGAAATATCTGAAACGTTACATAATGTAAAAAATGTCTTTATTATACGCAGACTCACCACCAGAAGGCTATGAAGCTGCTTTGTGGACTTCAACAACAAACAACTCCAAGAACCTCTCTGACATTTGCAGAGTGGCTTGTCAGGTCCAGTGCAAATAATACTAGTAAGCAGTTCCTTAGAGAAGCCCTCACACATCCAATCACATCTCATCTGCCATCTATAAATGGAACAAGTATACCTACTGCTGCACCTGTGCTTGGGCTGAGGAAATCGATTTGCTAATCTGCCTGACTTTCCTGCAGACCAGGATATGCTGTCCCTTTATCTATTGGTTTGAATAAGGCTATCCTGTCCCCTGGTATTGATAATGACCTGTCTCTGAGTTGGCCCAAGCACGCAAACCGAAATGCAACCTTTGAGTATGGCTTGTTCCTCGCTGAGTTTGTCTTCTTTCCTTGTTTTAGTTTAGGTGGGCTTTTTACATAAACATAAGAGTATGCCTACACAGACCCAGGCCTGCAAAGTGGAACTAAGCATAAACAAGGCAAAGATGTACATATGCTCCCACACTCCCACACTCACATATGTAGAGCCCTCTAAACACATGTACTAACAGGCAACATGATATTACCAGAGATATGGCTAAACACGAGAATGCACACAAAATGGGTGCTTGACAGATGGCACCTGCCAGCGTGCCAAAACATCGTCCTGGGGCCTGGCTTCCTTAAGTGGCTATCAGCACACAGGGAATCGGGTGAGTGAGCGAGTGGATGACTGAGTGATTTTTCTTTTTGCAGCATTCAGGGGAGTTTTCCGCAACAATGATTAGAGGGCCTCTGGAAAACACAGGCCAGACTACTTTTCTGTTTACAGAGAAAAAAAATGGCACTAAAGAAACACACTGCATTATTTCCTTAAGTCATTTGTGGAACCTGAGAACCATTTTCTTTCTTGGAACAGACAAAGCATTTAAAAATCCATCTCCATGTTCCTCCACAGAATGTCGATAGCGTCTTCAACATTTGTATTTTTATGGGTCTTAGTCTTACTGGGGAAATCTTTATTTGCACTGTAGCACTAAACAAAGAGAATTAGTTCAACCATTTTGCCAAAACACACTGCAACACAAATGAGGACACATGCTTGCCACCTCTGACAGGTTACATCTGTGGCATTTACATCTGCAGCTCAATTCAGTTCCAATACGCCATTGGCTTGAATAAAGGTCAGCGGATTTTATTTTTTATCTCAGTTATTGGAGAAACATCCCAAATGATTAGAATTTGGGACTGAATGATATGTGTCCGGCCAGCAGACTACACTAGGTGAGACTGCAGAAACCCCCTAGATGCGTTCAGTGTTTTATATTTAATAGATTCCTTTGTCCCTCACCTGTGTGCACACACAGAGACTGTCATTTTGCTTGATCTTTACAAAATAGGTCAACCTCAGTCAGAGTAGAGAACTTCTTTTAACAAGTCTTTCCTACCGTTTTCCTTTTGAATTGAGTGAGGGCTTAAACTCGACCAATTTAGCACCTCCAGTGCAGCTCTGGCTGCATGTTAAAGGTCGTTGTTCTCCTAAGAGGTGAACCGCCTACCAAGTCTTAAATCTGTAGAAGGCTCTAACAGGTTTTCTTCCAGTGCTTTCCTTTATTTAGTACCATCTATCTTTTCGTCAAGTCAGACCAGCTTCCCTGTCCTCACTGAGAAGAGCAGCCCCACAGCATAATCTCACCACATGTGGGGATGATGTGTCACAGGTTATGTGCAGTGTTGGTTTTACGCCACACATAGCATTTTATATGTAGGCCAATAAGATAAAGTTTTGCTCACAACTGATCTGAGAACAATAATTCACATGTTTGCGGTGTCCTCTACATGGTTTGCTTACTCGGGACCTTTGTAATACTTTGATTCAATAATAGTATTTTTCTCAACACTATCGCAATTTACAAAGTGTTTTACTGAGTTTTCTTGCCAATAGCTTCTTCTGCACCTATGGTGCAGTTTTTAGCAAGTGCATGTTTGTTTTATTTATTTTTAAAATGTTCTATGTCCCCATCACTGACGATTACTTCTCAAGTCTAGGTTTTTGCTTTTATTTACCCCTAACTGTAAATATTGCATTGTAGATTGATAACCTGTGTTTACATCAATAAGTTTGGTCTTTAATGCTAGTTTTACTTGGCATTTCTGTATTTATACTCTGTTTAATCATAAGTATATACATTTGACTACCTAATTAAATCATTAATTAATTATGTTGACATATATAACTTACAAAAAGCTTAAGTATTGTATCATTCACTGCGATGATCCCTGTAAATTTAAGGGGATTCTACACCACATCACTGTTAAACGTTCAGAAGTTTACAGTGGAACGAGTAGAATTGCATGCCGTAGAAATACAAAATTACGTTTTCTGTGATAACCTTAGTCATTTAAAATTAAACAAAAACATTTTAAGAAAGTGTGTCGTTTTCCAGTATTGCTTTTGATTTTTAGATGTTTTTTTGTTACTTACTTGTTTTGTGGAGAGAACATATAGACAGACCAGTTCTCTCTAGTCTCACACCAGTCTGGCTTGTACACCTCCATCATCTTCTGGATACGAAAGCACCAACTCTTCATTGGAAAATAAAGAAAAGAGTTAATGAGAATGTGGTGTAATGAAAACACAAAAAAAGTATTTGCATGAAATAAAGGATGGGCAAAGTTTTGTGATTTTCTGGGAAAAAAAAGTAAAGACACGCTAACCTTTAAGTATATCTTCAGTTTTAACCTGATAACTACCCTATTACATATTTAGGTGTCACTGTAAAGAGTGTGGTGCTCAGAATTTAATAATGTAATTATTTTCACAGAATAAAGAGGATGAAGATGATTGACCACTCACATAGTCTGTTTCTTCATCTAGATCTGCCCTGTCCTTGCGTGCATTGACTTGAGGGAAGACATTAGTTATCAAATGATTGTGGTGACCTGATGCCTTGCCGTTACAGTCCCGATGTTCCCCTCCTAAACCACTACCAGCTCCCGAGCCCCCTGTAAGAGAGCCCGCTGCCCCAGACCCACTCTTTCTTCCATGATCTGGAATCTGAACGGGTGGCAGTCCTGGAGCTTGTCCGCCTGTGCGGAGCAATTCTGGGAGTTCCAGGGAAAGAGCTCGTCGATCCCTTCTTGCTCCAAAATGTCTAGAGACGAACAAAGAGGGCGGGAGAGGATGATGGGAATGATGGGAGTGGAGAGAGTGCGAGAGAAGGGACTCCTGCTCTGAAGCATGGTTGTAGGAGTAGGGGGAGCGGGTGCTGTGCACACGCAGGCTGCCTCCAACAGGAGGTGCCCCACCGAAACCATAGCTCCTCCTACCAAGGCTGTTTGAGCTAGACCTGCAGGGCATATGATGAAAAGCACAATTAAAGGGTGATAAATATTCATGGATAATTTAGAAAATACAAATGTAAAAGAAATCTAGAATTTTCTGTGTATTTATTACAGTAATGAATAAAGGTATTAAAAAACATCAATAACAACATCAACAGCAGAGCCATGATTCATGTATGGGCAGCTCATGCTTAATAAACATATTAAAAGTTCATTAAGGAAAAACATTAATTAGCTAAAAGTAATTGTCTACCTGCGACTCCATCCAGACTGTGGAGGAAAAGGTCGTCCCCAGTTGTGGTAGTTGGAACTGCGACCATGGCGCTACAATGGGAACACATTTATTTATGTAATTAAGGTTAAGTGTTTGCAAGAAAAACAGCAAAAAAGAAAAAAGTGCAGGAGGCTTATTTAAGCATTAAACAAGGAATTCCATATAGACAATAAGACATGACATGGCAAAATAGACCTAGAGGGAATGGGACATTCAGTGTTTAAAACATACCAGGCAATGAAATGTCAGAGTTAATTTAGGTTAAGCTGTTCAGGTATAGAGTTAGACAACGTCTACTGGGCAGAATACTTGTAGAAACAATGCAAAATAAATAATGTTGCTCTCCTACTAAAATAAACATGAAATGGGAAAAGCGATCTACAATGTTGACACTGGCTGACACATTGTTAGGGTTGATGAAATGGGGCAACTTAGCCTAACTTTTAACATCCATGCTTTGATCAAATTTGAAGCAAAATCGAGTACAAAAATCACATGTATGATTTTTCTGTGCAACGTGAGGATACTAAGTGGGCAATTTAAAACAGCTACAAAATAATATGCAAACCATTTCTTTTGCCATTAGTTGTAAGATGTCATTAATTCCTCGTAAACTCATAATTTAGCTAAATCACATCTGCTATTTTGTGAATCACTTAACCTTAAGCCTGATGATCCCACTGATTTTCTGACATTAAAAATGGATAGCTTGTTTGCCTAGTCGAAACCTGATAAACAGAGTGGACCAGAGGTTGTATGAGGCCCTAAGCAAAATTCTTTTTGGGGTCCCACCTCCAATTAAACCATCAACCACTACAGCATCCAGTGCTGTCCATGAACACTTTCAAATTGACAAGTTTATGAGTGGAGCTCACATTTCTAACGGAGCATTGTGCAAGTTTAAAGTTTAAACTTTTTTTTTCTTTCCTATGCATGCCCTTACAATTGCCTGACGTGTAAAATGAGTCTTTCTCTATTTAGCACAGTTTAGCACTCTATAGACTCCATGAGTCGGTTCATAAGAGGGATTCGGGTCGTATTCTTTGGGCGTGCGTGTGTGTGTGTGTGATGTGTTTGTCTCTGTCAGGTGCTACAAACAGACAATGCTATCAAACACAGAAGCAATCCATTTAAAAGAGTGAAACTGATTGTATCACAGCACTGCATCAAACTGTGTCCAATTAACAGCAACAATGATGAGGAGTGTAACGACAACAAAGCAAAGCACCGACAAATGGATCTGATTTACAATCTGAAGTGTGTTATCAAAGTGCTGACTACATAGCGCTCACAAAACTTCAGCTGAAACATGAGGTGAAGTTCTTCATAAACAAGCCTTTTGAATGACTATTATCCAGTTGTTTTCAAAACCAAATTATACAACTGTTCCCTTGTTATCAAAAAGTTTAAACTGCTTGAAGACGAGCTGTCACAGTGAAGGGGATCTTATGGATACATTGGGTGTAGCATGATGACATCTGATGTATGAGCACTGTTAGACTGCATTCCGTGATCTCACTGGTTTACTCGGCCCCTTGGTCTATGTGTTAACTCCTATCCTCTCTGCGTAACCATCTGGCTGGTTCCCCTTTACATCCACAGTTCCCTGTTGTGTTTCCTAGTTACTTTGCCCATGATTCCTCTATGGATGAATGGTGGTGTGTGGGGCGGTGGATAGTCAATTAATAGAAGTTGCCATGGCAACAGCATGATTAGCCAAACCTTTTAGATATCTATTTTTAGTTTCTTATAAGGTTTCAGTTCAGTTTACAAAATAAAATATATAGTATGCTTATACATACACACACACACACACACACACACATACATTTACACACACAAACATATATAGTGTATACGGATAATCCGATTACATAATTTTTATGAGGAAACCTGAGCTGTACAAAAGCTGCAATGAATGGAATATAGATCAAGTTCAACAAAACGTTTATTTAATCAAATCTAAAATCCCTCCCACACAGACACAGATCCCCTCTTGGCAGGATTAAAAAAAATTAGTGATATGACAATGTGTACCAATGACAAGAGAATATTTTTTCATATTGTTTGTTCTCATTTTGCAGGTATACTGATATTGGATTTATACTTGCTATTTGCAAATTACACTGCTGTATTCTGTCATATCACCAATGTCATAACAACAGTAACACACCTCAGTGAAGTTAAGCATTCACCTAAAATGAATTCAACATAAATTTTCAGTGTGATATACGATGACCACATGAGAGTCTGTGGATGCAGGTGCGACAAAGTACCAGAGAAAGGGACCGTCTCTCCAGGCTGCCCTTCCCCAGACTCATCAAGCTACTCTTGCTGGACTCATTAATGAAGCTCCGTTTCTCTGAAGAGTAGGACCCCCTGGATCCATAGAGGGCACCAAGCTCCAGGTGACCGTTTGGTGTTAGAGTACATATCCTTGGATCTAGAAAGGATTGAGAAACAACAGTAAAGTTTTTTTTTTTCCTTTTTGTGCTAAAGTTTTGATTAAATCATATAATGATCCGTGGATCTTGTATTACAAATGAAGAATAGTTAAGCAGATGCCTATTCTATTATTTTGAGCATTTAATTCTAACATATTTTTAAAGTGATTTGTCATTAAAATGATATTTATTTAATTATGTGCTTTTATTTTTAAATCACCATCTCTACATAGAAGCCATTCTGCATGGAAAATAAACTATAATACGGCATTACCATTAAAATGGAAATCACACTAGTGCCTTAAAACATATGCATTTTATGTATATTTTTATTCACCCAACAATAGGAAAAAAACATTTTTTTTGTAGTTCCTATCTTTTGTGAAGATCAAAAGATTAAAGTTCAACGAGAAGTTCAGTGTACTCTTAGAAATATGTCTTTATTGAAAAAAAAGAGTAGTTCAGTTACTGAAAGTATCACACATCCAGCCCTGTTGAAAAGCAAAGGGAAAAACAAAACCTTTGTGTTTTACTTATGTAAGTACTTATGTCATTTATGGTTGTTAGGAATAAACTCAAGCTTTTCATGCTCCAAAGTTTACAATTAAAGTGATTCTAACAGTTCCCAGACTCGAGGTTGTATGCCTGAAAAGGTTTACTGTGTGAGGTAGACAAGGCTAGACTTAGTTCATTTTTTCAAACTGCTTTTGGCACACACACATTTGTCTTACTTGGACTTTTGAAGAGTCTGGGCAACAAACCTGTTATTTCTACTTTCTATTGCTAACTCTCATTTATACGCAATACAACCAAAACATGTATTATATCTGGATTTAAAATGGTTGACGTACACAAAGTAGAGCTGGAAGTAAAATTGAACATAGATTTTAAGATGTTTTTTATAAACTGAACCCTGTGGTATACTACTGTTTTCTGTGTCGTTTAAACTTATACTCCAAGAGAAAAAAATAAAACCCAGTCTTATCTTGTTTTCAGCAGACAAATATCTTCTTTTTTCCCAAATCTCAGAATGAAATGAAAACTGTCTTAAAATAATTATTGGTAATTTTTTTTTATTAAGTTTAGGAAAGCAAATTATTTCTGCCATGGTTTGTCACTGGCAGAGATTACTTTCATGTAGGCAGTTGATTTTTTCAAGATTGAAACATTCTCTAATGAACACACTTTGAATGTGTACTATCCAAGATGAATAAAATATCCAAAATAAAACCAGACACTAAAGATTGTTATTAAACAATAATGTATTCCCCATTTACAATTTCCATTGATTTTTTTTATCTTCATCACTCTCCCTTTTATAAAGCACAACTGTGAAATATTTCATCGCATTAAAAACATTACACTTTTTCCTTCACATCATTATTTTTTCATTAAAAGTATTTTTTCCCTTTCTCCTTAAAATTTAGGTTAGCACAAAGAACAACAAGGAGCAAAGTATTTCCAGCAGAAATTAGCAGCACTTACATTGAGGGAAGTGAACTCACCAGACAATTTTATGGAGTCGTGTTTCTGACTCTCATCACAGTTGGAAGAAGAGTGGTCATCGTCGGAGTATGAGCAATTTGCATCACCCTGAAGGTAGAGAAACAAGACAAGAGTCAGGGAGAGCAATAAGAAACAAGGAGTGAGAAACATTAAGCCCACCAGGGAATCTTGAATGACACAGAAACATGCTGTATCTTTTCTTTAAAGAGAAAATCCAGTTTCTCCATCAAGTTCTCCTTCTTATGTTTCAGTTTTTAAACACAAAATAACTGAAAAAACAGGGGTTGTGCCAAATATTGATGTTTTTTTATTTAAACAATACTAAGGATCTTATATCATTTTAGATTTACTTTGGAAACCTTGAAAAAATATATAATTATCACCATGGGGTGAATAACTATAAGGGCAATGACCTTATAGTTATTGCCCTTGAAGCTCTTTCTTGCGATTTAATCAGTAAATGCTTAAAACCACTTACACACAATTCAAGAGACCCCTCACAGGTTTGGTTAAGACCTACAGGATTTTCCCTACAGCTGTTACGACAATAAATTGGCTCAATAATCCCTTGTGTGTAGCAGCAGTGGCTACAGAGAGGATGAGGTGACGAAGGTGAGAGAGCCTGAGGGGAACAGGCTGAAAGTGAGAACTATCAAAAACTACAAAAAGGAGAGAAACAGCTTGAGAGACTGATGGCTGTTGTTCTCATGTGTCAGCGTGTTTCCTCCAGTTCACACATCAGAGCTGCATACAATGGATATTAGAATACATTGATCAATATTTGAAAAGTGAATTATAATGTTAAACCAGGCTTTTCAAATGAAATCATTTGCGAGCTTTACAATTAATGGCAGACTGGCAGCATCGTTTACCAGGGGCTACCGCTAAGAGCGATGACTTCAGAAGGCAGCCACTAAGGCACTATAAAAATATTTGAACATCTGCTAATAGTTGATGGACTTCACTCTATATTTTGTAATAGAAAAAAAATAAATGTCGTCCTACTGAAAAGTAAGCTACATCCTGATCCCTGTATGCAATCAATACTTAATCGGAGCTTCTTTTTTCAATATTTTGATTTAAGAGGCTCCAATAATTATATTTAGTATTTATACTTTTGCAGTTAAGTGCCAAGGATTGCTGAATGAATGTTTTGCAAAAAGGAAATTAGTATAAGACTGTAGAAACACTACATAGTAATCTATTTGCCTTTGCACTTTCTTCTGGCTCTTGGACCTTAACTGAAAAGAGGAAAAATGGCAGTCCTTTCCATCTTAATTTTTTCTTCTAGTTAATTTTCCTTTAATATGCCCAAATAAAGCCATATGTGAGCTGTCCGCTTTCTTACCAATGGCCTTTGGTGGCTTACCCTCCTTGTGGAGGATGCCAGTTACTGTCTGCTAGACAACTGTCACAAGGTCATAACTGAACATGTCTGTATAGGATAGTCTTTTTTTATTGGTCAAATGTTATATTTTTGTTTTCTAAACAATAACATTTGGGGTTTTCTTAAATTGTAAAGTTTAATCATCAAAATTAATTGAAACCACTCTTTGAATGTAACGGATCGACATATGATATATTTTTTAAATTGATTTACTGACATAAATGGTAGAAGATATGTATTAGCAAAATACAACCTTGAATTTACTGGCTTTAGTGTGTTGATTTCCCCTTTTTTGCCAGAGTCAGAGAACAGGACACTATGGGTAGTCTGTGGTTTTGAGCTGGTTACACCACTGCCGCCAAAGGATTAAGACTAAGTCCAAGATTGTATATCATCCCCCAGTTTGGAGTTAAAAAAAAACACCCATCTTAGCTGCACTGAAAATACAACACACTGTACTGTAGCTTACATATATTAGAGAGAGCAGAAAAAGCTTAAGATTAAAATGTGCTATGAGTTGTACATAATAGTTTTAAATTAAAATGTGCGTGAGTAATTTACGTAAGATGTTATTCAGTCTGTTTAGACAGCTGCATTGATTATGGTTGAATTGTATCAGCTCTGTTTCATGTAAATCAGCAAAGCACAAAAATTTGCTTAATTTAGCTCCAAGTGTCTCTGCCAAAGGTCATTGTTTAAACTCCATGACCTCCATAGACAGATGGATGTCAGCTTCCAACTGGAGGAGAGCATGCTGAGAATGCAAGAAGAGGGTGGGGGTGTGAGGTGGTTAAACATAGAAAAAACATGGAAGTTTAACTTCTGGTTCTGTACTAAATTGTTTTGACATGTCACATTTTATAAAATGTATTACTTTTTGGATGTATTGCAAGATGGACAAAAGCACAAAAGGGCATATAGTACATAGACAATAGAAAAACCGGGGAGCTTAAACACTGGGGGGAGCTTAAATTACTTAAAAGTTACTTTTAAGTAATTTTTAAGGTGAATGCAAATAAAAGTCAATAAAAGTCCAGAAATGGAAAAATATGACACAGTTTTGAGTAGTAATGTTTTTGCTGTTTGGTTTCTTTCTTTATCTTTTTAAAATTGTTTGTTTTGTCTAGTCCAGAGCAGTATAAGCAAATAAAGCAAAACGGACACTGCATGTTATGAGAACAACCATTTATATAGTTTTGGTCACGATTGTGCACACATCTGTCATTGGCATAAATATCTGTCATTGGCAGGAATGTCTGAATTCTGTGCTTTTAATTACTTAATTTAACCATTTTTTTGAGGGGTGCAATAGAGGCAAAAGTTTGAAATTATAGTGGCTTTCCTCTCTAATCCACACAATAATATTTTAATGAATGGCACCTAGCAAGATCCAGGGAATTCTGCATTCTTTTTAGTGTTATTGAGGAGCTTCTGGCATATTTGGTTGGATTTTTTACCTCTCTTCTTAACAAAAGTGATAAAATGTTTTCGCTAGCTGTAAATTTGAGATGAAGTTGAAAAATTTTGAGGTATCAATATTTCCCCTAATTTGTGCTGTGCACCTGTACCTAATAATTGCGGACGCCTGTTTTATTTAGCACACACATCCCACGTTGATATTAAATTAATTTCACAGTGGACAGAGGCAACAGTCTTCCTGGTGCATGCAGATTATTGTAGGTTTGGACCCTGGTGGTTCCTGGATTGTACCTGAACATCCTAAGCATTTTTTTTTATATCTATACTACTCATTTATGTTGTTTCTTTTGTTACAATGTCATCCTGAAAATTGGAACTACTCAAATAGGTTTTGAGGTAAAGGCTGTGGCACATAGGATTTGAAACTGCATTACCATGTTTTTACTGTACTTAGTTATTGCTTTGTTGAACTTATAACTCCATTTGCATAATATACCATATGTAGGGAGAAATGGATGTAAGTATGAATGTTATGTGATTATAACGGTTTCATTTCAAGGAGTAGCTAGTGCTTACATTTACAGTACTTTTAAAGCTTCTGGTTAGTATTTACCTCTGCCTGAAACCCCTCAACTAAAATGGCCACCAGCAGATTGAAGAGGACATAGTTTCCAAAGGTCATGAGCGCCACAAAATAAAGAGCAGCAAGTGGTGAGGTGGCTGCCATGCCATTATATAAAACTGCGTTCCAATCCTCCTGGGTCAGAATCTTAAAGAAATGCAAAGAAAAACAAACAGAGAGTTAAAAGTAATAGCCACACACACACACACACACACACTTTAGTACAACTTGGTCACTGATACTATCACTAAACTCTATATCATTTAGCAAAATAACAATAGTCAAACTAAACATACTTCAATGAAAGTATACAGGTTATTATCTAAAAGCATATTCACAATGCTAGTCATATAGTGTAGATTAAAAGCTTTCACATGTTTACCACCTGGAAAACAGTGACAATAGCCCACAGCAGGGAGTCAAAGTTCTTCCTGTCTGGCACTGTATCCCCAGTTTCTGTCTTCAGACTGAATTTGCAGCCAAAGATGTGCATCCCAAGGATACTGCAACACAAAATGTGCACATACAACTAAAATAACGTTGGACTGATAATATTTTGGCAATAAAGCGATTGATAGAGTGAGAGTTGACAGCAGCAGAGTTTTAAAAGCATGGTTATATTTTGTGTTTCAGATTTTGCAGCTCTGCAGCTAACGAGAAGGTGAATGTGGGAACAACAAGTTAATTCTGATGGTTATTATACAACTACTGTATTAATGTAGTAGATAGAAATACAAAAATATGGAAAACAATTTTGCAATATAACTCACAGCAAATTAATAGTTTATTCATACATATTACCTTTTATAACACAGAATATTTAATTATTCATTCAAACATTCTAAATCTGAAATTATTCTTATGAGGAGACATTTAAATTTAAACATTAGGATCATATTGGAACCCCGAAAACTGGAGCAAAGCATCTGTATGGTATAGTATGTTTGGAATCAGCTTACCTAAAGATGAAGATAAAGAGCATGAGTAACATGCAAAACGTGGCCACATTGTCCATGGTCTTCATTAGGACAACAAGTTGTCTCCTGAGAGCTGGCATGAACCTCACCAGCTTCAGCACCCTCAACAGCCGGAACGTCCTCAGCACCGACAAACCTCCGTCTGACTGCCCAACAATCTCACAAACACTGCAAAAAGATGCACAAAAGAGAAAAGAAATCTTGCAGTGTTCATACAGGTGTATATTGTTTAATTTTAAACCTGAAAATGTGTTTTAAATGGACATTGCCCCCATCTTTCTCTTAAAAGCATATCTGGAAAAAAGACGTATCTTGTCAATTTATTTTGCAATCGTTTATCTGTTTCAAAATCTAGGCATGTTACATAAATCGGGCTCATTATTTTGATCTATAGTAGGATATTCTTTATACTTATGGTAGAGTCATTCACTTGGAAAGAATGAAAAAGCTATCAAAGGGTCCACTAAGCACATCAAAATGCTCTCTGCCCTGAACTGATGGAGACTGAATGGAGACACTTTCACAGAGTGGCTTTTTCTGAATGGCTGAGGACATTCAGGCAGAGAAGACAGAAAAACTCGCCAATGAGCACACGATTAGAAGGCAGACATAGAAATGTTCAATCAACCTGTATCTTTCAGTGATGGGTTACACATTTGATCTTTTTCAGTTTTACATGCTTTGATGTGTATTTGATGTGAGGCTTATAATGGGGATCACAGACAAAGACTTCTAACCAGATGAACTGAAAGAAAAAAAAAACAAGCAGATCAAAGCCACAGCCATTCACATAAAGCTCCAGGCACACACAACAAAAGACAAAACATGTTTCTGTGTTGCCTGACACCTTGGCATCCCAATCCATACAGGTGGTACATTTCAACAAGGCAGCATGTATCTGACACCTTGACAAAACTAGAATAATTTAAATAATAATCTCTATTGAACAATCAGGGTAACAAAAAAAAGCTGATGGAAAAGAAATAAAGCAAGCATGATGACTTAATTGCAAGAGTCAATAGTTGCTCATGCTCGTATAAATGGCTGCTATTTGAATTAAATCATGATGTGTGATATATCGCTATACATCGACATATCACATCTGCCCTTTAGAAACTGATTGCTATTGTCAAATACATGTGTGAAGATTTAGAGTACCTTATAATGACGATGATTCCATCAAAGACATTGTAGGGGTTTCTCAAGTAACTGAAAGAGCCAAAAGCAGTGAGCTTCAGGATCATCTCCAGGGAGAACATGCTGGTGAAAACGATGTTGCAGATCTCCAGCACATTGGTGAGCTCATCCGGCTGACCGCCAAAAACAAACAAACAAAAGCAAAACAGGGAATGAAATATTATTTGGGAAAAAAACAACAGAGAGAGAGAGAGAGAGATGAGCATAAAAAGGTGAGATAAAAGAAAGGTAAAATAAGTAAAGAAAGCATCAATGAAGCTTTTCATGGCACACTGCAAAAATAAAATTGTTAGCAAATATGTCAATTGAAAGGTTTGTAGCTTTAAGTTTCTAAAGCTCTTTTTAAAATATTTGTATTTGTAATATTTGTATTTCTATTCCAAACCAAGCTGCAGTGGCTACAGGTGATATGCTACTGGGGAAGGTCTACTGTTTTTCTTTTTATTGATTTTTTTTTATTGTTTTGGCATATGTTTTCAGAACTATAATGTTTGTATTTGTAATATTAAAATAATTTTCACAAATGATTTTTTAATCATCAGTTTTAACTGGCTTGGTTACAGTTTCTGTGTTCTGATGGTATTTCCTTTGTCTGCTCTCTTGATTGTTTTACATGGTCTCAGTAATACCTGGATCTAATTTGGTATTCTTGAATTGCTTTATCTATTAATTTATGTCCAATGTATACATAAAGTTTTTTTTTTTTTGTGTAGATTGTTTTTTATATACAATCTGCAATGGTTTTTCAAACCTTTAAGGTACCAAAGGTTACTTATGAGCAAAATCTACATTAGACAGTAAAGCAATTTATTATCAATAAAGCATTTATTGGTTGATGAAGATTGCTTAGGAAAAAAACCTAAACACATTGCCAGTATGTTTTATGTTTTAAACTCTTCAATGGATATTTGGTCATATTCGTCATTTTCTTCTGCAATTGTTGTGAGTCTTATAATAATGCACACAAGTGTTTCCGCTATTTCTGACATGATGTCAGTGTCATGTCGGGCATTCGGTTTCTGGCACATCATGAAGAGCACATGCATGCATGCACAGATAATGGAAAGGTCAAATTTGGCTCACACTGAATTTCTACCTTATCTCTATTCCAAACGGCTCTTGTGTTAAGCAGCAATGAAGATTTTGACATTTCAGCGTCTCACAATCAATATGTATTGTGCGCAGTGCATTTGCATCCTTGCATGTGCACAGCTGTTTGTAGTGCTTCACACTGTGTGTTTGTTGGTCTACGTAAGTCTCTAGCAGTGTAAAAAAACTGTGTTGAAATGTGCCAGTGCCAGCCCCTAAAATATATTTGTGAATAAAATCTCACCAACCACTTTATAATTTACACTAATTTAATTGCCTGTTGAGAGAAATAGTGAATCAGCAAATAGCAGCAACTCTATCAACTCACCTGTACGACATATATATGCCTAAATGCATAAAGTGGAAGCCGAGTATTAGAATGTGAAAAAAAGAAGATTTAGGTGATGTTGAATTTGACATGGTTGTTGGTGCCGGACTGGCTGGCCTGACTCTTGGAAAACTGCTGATCTTATGCAAATTTTAGCAAAACCACCTCTGGGTTTACAGAGCAGCATAGATAGGCAGAATGTCATTTCTGAGCACTGATCACTTAATCTATGGTGGAAGAAGATCACAACAGGTGCCACTCCTTTCCAGGGCTGAACAGGAACAAAAGTTTTGGCTAAGGCATTCTTGCTATAGTAGATCCACTATGACTTGTCAGACATGATCTCTGCAGATGATCCTCAAAATTCAATTAATTTTAGCCCTGTTTATATAGCACCAATTCATAAACATAATGTAAGGCCTCCCTGACCTACACCTGTGCGGTGTACAATTGTTGGACTTCTGTCCAATGCCCAGGATGTTCAAAGCAAACACCATGTTTGAGTACAAGGTGGTCCCTAAAGGCACTTGGTACCAGGCCACCTTGGGCCCAAAGTCAATAATCGATTTTGTAATTGTATCGTCAGACCCATCTCATTATACAGACAAATTAGGTGAAAAGAGGGGCAGGGCTATCAACCAGTTACCACCTGGTAGTAAGTCAGATCCAGTGTTAGGGGAGGCTGCCAGACAAACCTGGTAAACCCAAATGTGTGGTGAGGATGAGCTTGGAAAATCTGGCCAAGAAACCTGTATGGGTGATGTTCAATACACAGTTCCAGGGGAATTTCTGTTATGTCTTTTGGGATGTCGGGGACACAGAATTGGATTATGGATGCAGCTTTGAGAAAATGTGGCCTAAAGGTAATTGGTGCCTGTCGCGGTTGAAGACCTGCTAACGAACACCAGTGATGATGGAAGCCATTAAGTTGAAGGGGGAGGTCTTAATTGCTTTAAAGCAGCTGACGGGTACCAGATAGCCAGAGGGACTGCAGATTCTATGGTTGTGGAAGCACAAACAAGCATGGGATGAATTTGGAGAGACTATGGAGAGAGACTTTTGGTTTGCCTCAGAGAGATTCTGGAAAACCATTTGGCAATACAGGAAAGGGAAACAAGGACCTTTCCAAACTATGTATGATTTGGGAGGGGAACTGCAGACCCTTAATGAGGATATCATTAGGCAGTAACATGAGCACTTTGAGGAGCTCGTCAATCCCTTTACTATGTCCTCTGCAGAGGAGATAAAGCTTGAAGACTCAGACTGATGCAATTCATCACAGTGGCAGAGGTCGCTGAGGGAGATTAAAAAAAAAAAGCTCCCCAGTGGCAGGGCCAGAGTTTCTGAAGTATCTGGACATTATAGGACCATTGTCATGGTTGGCAAGCCTCTTCAGTGTCACATGGAGGACAACACTGATGGAGTGGCAGACTTGGGTGGTTATATTATTTATTTTTTTAGGGTGAATGTATAATGTAAATCCAATTATTGAAGGAAACATGTCTCAGACTTCCCAGAAAAGCTTGCTCTGGCAAACCCCTACCAAATATATAAAAATATAGTATTTGTTTTAGTGTGTTTTTATATTTATTAGTGCTACTAACTATATGGGTTTAAAGTAGGCTTTTCTCCTGATAAATACTGATGATAAATAGAACATTGGCATTTAACTGTAATCATGTTTATGTTTTGTTTCAATGTAAACTTAATGTGAGCCACAATGGTTGGTGTGGCTTGATGGTGAATGATGAATTGGCATCAGGTCCATTTCAAAACTTTGTCACTCAGAAGGCAATAGTACATATAAATAATATGATTGAACTTGATTTTGTAAAGTGCCTTGAGATGACATGTTTCATGATTTGGCGCTATATAAATAAAATTGAATTGAATTGAATTGAATATATGCATGCATTATAGCACCATATTGTGGCAATCAATTTGCATTACATATCTAAAAACACAGCAAAATTAGAAAACAAAAATAGTGGGCTAGCGATGATTCTGACTAAAAAAATTGAGACATCATTTTCAGAAACAAACTACCTCCCTCAATGTTTTGCAAATTGTATTATTATTACTAAGATTGCTAATACACTCTGTAAACCTTTACATTGTCTTCTTCCTTTACTTCTTGTTACTGTTTAAGGTATGTTATTGCAGAAGTTGACACTACAGCAACATTACAGTTTTCCAGATTTGGCAGAATCTGCCTTCAGATTTCTCATTTTTTGCACAGCTCTTCCACATTGTCCTTCATTTTTGTGTGCTCCATCCACATGTATATTTATGCCTTTGCTTAACAGTTGAGTAGATTACACTGCATATAAAATGTCTGTTCTCAACAGCTCAACAGCTGAGAATCTAAAGAAGAAGTACATTCCTAAAACAACTTTAACTACAAGTTTGGTCTTATAAGTATAACGTTGTCAAACATTTAGCAGTATTGATCCCTCTGTGTTTGTATTGAACCATACATATGCGTGTAAGAAAGGAGAAAATTTCAGACTCCTGTTGCACTTCCTATTTGGTGGGAGCCAATCAAGCCATGCAAGGACCGTTGGAAAAAATGGGGAAGTACACAGCCGGCTGAAGCAACTGGCCACAAAACTCAAATAGCCTGCTTGAGTCCATTTGTGGTATAGGTTGCTGTTCATGAGGATGGATACAGCAATAATTGACAATTACTGAGTATTGCTGTCTGAAGTCATCAATGGATGTGTTGTTCTTACATGTTATAAATACCCAAACAGCTGTTGGGGATTTTATAATATATAGAACACTTGATTATCTCCAAATTACTTTATAATTTGTCTTTGTCTGACAATGCAATTGGATCATAATCTAGTCTTTAATAAAAATAGGCTTTCATCCATCGATTATTCTTTTCAATTGCCTTTCTCCTGGCAAGCGAGACAAAGGATGCAGTCTGGACAAGTCACCAATCCATCACAGTTCCAAAGGAGAGTCATAGAGACCATACAACCATTTACTTACACTAAATGAATATGTATCATCTCAAGTTAATGTAACTTGCTTATTCAACTGTGGGAGGAATCAGAGCAGTTGGAGAAATCCATGCTCTGCATCAAAAGGCCCTGGCCAAGCAAGTATTTAAACTCAGAGCTGTTGTCGAACATCAAAAAGTTGCTAAGCACGTCCACTGGATTACCAGATAAAAAATAAGATACAATCAGAAAATTGTTTAATGGCATGGTCTCCCAATTATACAACATTTCGTGCCCAAGCAGCTGTGGCCACTGTCGTTTCGAGAACCACATGTTGTGCAGGAAAGGTAAGCACGAGATGCAGTCATAAGACAGAAGGAGTCTTTGATACTAGTGTTCAACCACTCCAGTTTTCTTAGCAGACAGACACCCCAGCTTTTTATTTCCTCCCCATTAACACAGCAAAGTCTCTCTGTCACTTCTATTCTGTCTCTCTATTTTTAGCAGCAGCTAGGATGAGAGACGACCTACCACTGCGGCGGTGGCAGGCATGAGTGGGCGATGGTATAGCGAGAGTGAGAATATTGATAGAAATACAAAGAGTTCACAAAGCTGAGCGACAGTAAAACATTGAAAAGAGAGGCAATGGGAGAAGATACGTCATTGCATTACTTTTATTGCTGTGAGGCTTGGTGAATATAAACAGTTTTCTTTTTACAAAAGGAAATGCTGCTTATTAATCTTGGTGCAGCCATGTCCTTTTGGTTTTGGAAACATACAGTGTCTCCATTAGGTATATACAGTGCCTCACTTTTTTCCATATTTTGTCATTCGAAAATGTATTAATTTCCATCTAAAAATTTGACAAACATCAACCCATACTGATAAAGGGAAAATAGCCTGTATGACAGGTTTTCCTATTTATTGAAAATAAATCAATTAAAAACACATGAATCTACAAGAACTTTTAACAGCCTTCAATGTATACAATACAAAAAAGTACCTTTAGCAGAAACCTTTTGACCCTGATGCTACAAGCTTAACACACCCGTTTTCTCAAACTCTTCTTTGCAAAACTTCCCAAACTCCATCAGGTTGGATGGGGAGGGGTCAGTGTATGGTCATTTTTATCTAGAGACTCTAGAGTCTAGATAAAAGGGGTGTGGGGTGATTTGGTTGTATAAAATCTTGAGCAGATCATCATTAAGGAAGTATCTGTCTCATTCCTTGCGCTCAAAAAACAACACTACAGCATGAAGCTTCACTACCATGGTTCACTGTGGGGCACGCCCGCTGACAGGGGGGGACAAACAGGTCCATTGTCCCGGACCCAGGACAGAGGGGGGGCACAAAACTGACACTCTGACCATAAAATACAGGCAAAGTAATTTTTCAGAAAATATTTGTGTGAAAAATATTTTATATTAGAGTGACTAAATATATACATATATATCTGCATTAGCTATATGTAATATGTTTTCTTTAAATAAAGGGACCATTAGAACTCCCCCCACCCCAACATAAAATGGTTTGACCATTAGGACGGCTTGCTGCAACTTTGAAAGTTCGTTCCGCTGCAAACTAAGAATGTCAGGTTTTTAGATACCCGGCGCACAGAAATGAAAAGAGAAGAGAAAAAGAGAAGATGACACCGAAGGCTTGAGGGATTTTATGAGTAAATATTTTTTTAAAACTGAGGATGAGTCAGGAACAGGTCTAGGAACGGAATTGCAGAGGAACGATGCCCATCCAGAGCCAGGTAAGAAGTGACGCGTTTATCAATGTGGTTTTAAAGTATAGCATCCGCTGGCTAGTGTAAGGGGGGAAACATCTTTTCTTTTACAGAAATACTTGAGTTTAGCACCAAAAGAGCAGAAAGCAAAGGGATGGTAGAGGTCCAGGTTCAGTCTGAAAGAGCCAGCTTAGGCGGGGAGCTTGGTGGACAGAGAGAAAGGAGGACAACGTAGCAGTTCTCCCGTCGCAACATGTGGCTTCGGGAGGGAGAGACAGCGTGTGTTTGAGGAGGAGGCAGAGAAAGCCATCCCTACCGATGACAGAGACAGTGTCGGTGGGGGGGGCACCAATCGGAGAGTCTGAGCATAATGGCTCAGAAACGGATCACGCCGTGGATTTCAATGATCCCGCGTTATGGCCAACAAAAATGACTGATTCTGATCGAGTGAATGTTGTGCATTTAACTGCAAAAAGGAAGCCTTTCTCAGAGATGGCAAATGAACCGCCAGCAGATTCAGAGGGTCTAACCACATTTATGAAATGAAGTCATCTAAGACTTGTTTGGAGGACAAACATTTTTTTTCTGTAAACAGCAGGTTATTGAATAAAATAAAAGGCATAGGAGAATGAAGTATACAGTTAAGTTGACTTTTTTGGTGTGTGTGTGTGTGTGTGTGTGTGTGTGTGTGTGTGTGTGTGTGTGTGTGTGTGGTGGCGGCAGGTGTAGAGGGGGGGCCCAAAAAGACTGTGTTGTCCCGGGCCCTAGCAAAGCTGTCAGCTGGCCTGCTGTGGGGAAGGAATTAGCTGATGGTTTTAAGTGATACGTGGCACCTGGTTTCCTCCTGACAGGGTGGTTATCTTGACCTGAAGTATTCAATTGTTGTTGTACCTGTGCATTGGGGGAGTGAACTCCTTCAAATACCTGGGAATTCACATTGATAATAACCTCAGCTAGTGAAAACAGATGGACAGTGTTTGTGCTCAGAAGCACCAGCGTTACACTTTCTCCGTAGACTCAGATTGTTTTGATGTTTGTTCAGATACTCTGATGACTTTTTACAAAATGACAGCTCAGTCAATTTGAAGGTACAGCACTGTATGTTTGTTTGGTATCTTTAAAGTAAAATAAAAAGCTCACATTAAGACAGCTTATACTTAAAACAGCTCCTCTAAGTCCTCAACAACTATTTGAACAGACCATCCTTAGACAGGTAGACTGTATTTTAACAGATCCCACATGTTCTGCTCGCTGGGTATGTCTTACCAAACTCAGGTTGAACATACAGAGTCTCTATAAGCATAACCAGTACAAACATTCACTCCTTCCATTTTATTTTAAACAAAAATATCAGACTTCTGAAAAGTATTTTCAGCAATCAATACTTTGATTGATACCTTTTGAATGAATCACTGCATCAGTGTGACCTAGCATAATAAATATACTATTGTATATTTCTTTATTATTTTAGTAAGACTTATTTTATTAGTCACTGAATATTTAGTACAATGCAGCTGATCCTTGTATCCAAAGCAAAGTTCTCTCAAGGGAGACTAATACAGATACTTTGACTTTGATGTTAAACATGGAGGCGATCAGCTTGTGGCATTGCTGAGGTGTATTGGAAGTCCAAGATATGTTGACTGCGAATTTTATCTCTGCATTGTTGGGTCTGGTGTCTCTCACCTTCTTCTTGAGAATACCTCATATTATCTATGTGTTTCAGGTTAGGCCAATTTGCTGGCCAATCAAGCACAGTAACACTATGTTAATCTACCCTGCTTTTGGTACATTTGGCAGTGTGGGAATGTGCCAAGTACTGCAGAAAAAATCTAATCAGCCTCTCCATAAAGCTGGTTAAAAGCGGGAAGCATGAAGTGCTCTAGAATTTCCTAGTAGATGCTTGTATTGACTGGGACACTGAGCAACAGTCCAGTTATTTTTCTCCTTATCCCAGGTCAGACATCTGTAGCCCTTGTGAAAGATTCATCTTTCCATAGCGGCTCTTGATACGTCGACTCAAGCCTCGATCCATTACTTGAAAAGCTCCCCCCACATTTTGACTGGATCTTGGTTGACAACATCTCAAGGCTGTGATTATCCCTGTTCTTGGTGCACTTTTTCTTACTAAACACTTTCTTTCCAACAGCTTCCTATGACTATGCTTGGATACAGCACTCTGAACAACTTGCTTCTTCAGCAATTAACTTTTGTGAGTTATTTTTAAAGATGTACCTGTCCTACACTCAATGTAGGTTTGGAGGGTTTTTTTTGTCCTCACTCTGATCTGGAGTGTTATATGCAGATAGCTTAGCAGTGAATCAGATGTAAGTGGTTTTTATTGTTTCAAATTAACTAATGGGATATTGTTTTTTTGGGGTGGCATTTTGAGTGGAATTTCTTTGAAAAAAATAATTCAATCCATTTTAGAATTAAAAAAAATGTGGGACAAGTGCAGCTCTCCATATTAATTTATTTTAATATGTAGTTTCTCTTTGGGATTAATTAATTAGTTTTCAATTTTATTTTAAAATGTATTTTGATCAGTTCCTGAATAAGTATCATGTTTTTTTTTGAAGTCTTAGGAGTGTGCACTAATTTATTAAAACACAAAAAAGTCAAGTAGTGATGATTTCTTGGACTACATTTATCAGTTTTACTGAAACAGTTGAATCCTTGAAGTGTTATAGACTTATTAAAGTTCAGGGGCAAAAGACCAAGTACTAGGACTTGCTGACTAATAACTGATTTAGATAAATGCTTGTATTACCTGCTCATGGTGCTCAATGCCCATGCTGATAGTGTTGATTAGGATGGCGATCATGATGCCTCGGTTAAAGTATTTGCTCTCTACAATGCTCCAAAGCTTCTTCCTTGTCTTCTTCCAAAGTTCTTCGCATTGCTTCTTTGGACTACAACCTATATGGTTCTCCTTGTCTTTGCTTCCTTCCTTTTGATTCTCCTCATTGCTGGTTTTCTCTACGGACCCCTCGTCTGGTTCATCACCTGCTACACAAACAGGTCCCACTCCATCTTTAAGTTTCAGTGCTGTAGCACACTGAGGGCAGCCATCTACCTTTGAGGTGGCAGTTGAGGCTACAGGTTCAGCTGACGAGGTGACGTCTGGTTTATGATGATGAGGGCATGGAGGACCTGGTGATTTAAAATGTTTAAAGGTGAGGGTATATCATCTGCACACACTATGCTGCTGTCTTTATCATGTTTACAGCCACCTACCAGGTCTTGTTACCAGTCTCCTCTCACGGTCTCCCCTTCCATTGGCCTTCCTTTCCCTCTCTTCCCCTATTCGTCTTCCTCTCCCAACACCCCGGAATCCACGAGGTTTACCTCTCAAGGTGTTAAAAAAGGCAACAGTTTGTCTCTTGGTCTTGCGGATGCAGTGGCAGACCAGCTGGAAGAGCTCTTCATAACAATCTCCTGGCTCACTGGCCAGTGTTGAAGAGGACGTGCACCGAGCTCGTTGCTCCTGCATTAACTGATGCTCTCGCTGCTTCGTCTCTGAAAACTGGGTCGCAATGACAACAAGGCACAGGTTGATCATGAAGAAGGAACCAACCTGAGGAGATGAGAGATATGCAGAAAGTTTGTGAACAAATAGGTTCAAACTAAATGTCAATTTGTATTTGTCACATTCTTGCTGTATGAAACCTTATTTTCTTTATTATTTGCAGAATGATAGCAAATAAAAAACTAGTTTGATGTTTGCTAACTATATTAGTTGTTTCATGCAAAAACTTGCAAAGTCCCTTTCGTTTGGTGTAACTGTGGAATGGCTTGTAAAAGTTCATAATTGTGAAAGACAACAAAAAGATTTGATAAAATTGTGTTAAAATATACTAGAAATAATTATATGACTGTTTTTTTATGAAGTTTTTCATTTACCACTAGTGGCCTTTATTTCCAGTAACCAGACAGTAAATAGACAAAAAAAGAGAATGAAACACAGCAAAGGTTACAGCAAACAGACTTAAATCGGAGGCAACCAGAGTTTCATTCAGTTCTTTCTGAAAAGGTTTCGACACCTATCCAGGAGTCTTTGTCAATTCTGATGGCTCACACTTGAGCTTCTATTCCCAACTGCAAAGGTTGGGAATAGAATCACAGTTAGCTTTGTTAAGGACCAACAGTCTTCCAACATGGGATGTCCACTGAACCTGCGCTCCAACCTGCCTAGGAACTTATTTTGCTGTCTGTTCTGCACAGACCAACTTTTTGAAAATGCGCAAAACTGTTTGTTCTTTTCCACAGGGCTTTACAACCTCATCTTTTAAAGTGATCTACATGGTTACTGCCCCAAGTGCTTCACTGACCATGGGCACTACTGTTGTCTTCACCTTTCAGGCTCTTTCTAGTTCTTCCCTGAGCCCTTGGTATTTCTCCAGTTTCTCGTGCCCTTTTTTTCCTGATGGCCACATCGATCATAACAGCTATTCTCTGCTGCTTATCAATAAACACAATGTCGGGTTCATTGGCCATTACCATTTTATCTATTTGTATCTGGAGGTCCGTCGTTCTCCACCACCTTGGGAGTTGACTTCCATTGTGACATGGAGGTCTCCAGTTTGTATTCTGAACAGATGTTTCTATACACTATACCAGCCACTTAGTTACGGCGTTCCATGTATTCCTTCCCTGCTAGTATCTTACACCCTGCTGTGAGGTGCTGGATGGTTTCTGGGACCTCTTTGCATAGCCTGCATCTGGGATATTGCATGCTATGGTAGATCTGGGCCTCTATTGCTGTGGTGCTCAAGGCCTGCTCTTGTGCTGCCACGATCAGTCCTTCAATGCTTTCCTTCAGTCCAGCCCTCTCTAGCCATTGGTAGGATTTGGTCACATCAGCCATCTGTCGGTGGTACATCCCATGCAGGGGTTATTCCTCCCGTGGTGGTTCTTTCAGTTCCTTCTCTTCCAGCTTCCATTGTATGAGATATTCAATGAGCACTTAACCCCTTGGGGCCATCTTCCTGATATATTCTTAGAGCTTGGATGTTTCATCTTCAATGGTGGCTCTGATGCTCACTAGGCCTCTGCCTTCTTTGCGTTTAGTGTTCAGCTTGTGGATACTGGATTTGTGGTGGAATCCACCATGCATGGTGAGTAGCTTTCATGTCTTATCATCAGTGGTTTGCATTTCCCCCTTTGGCCAACATATTATCCCAGCAGGGTATCTGATTACTGGCAAGGCATAGCTGTTGATTGCTCAGACGTTGTTCTTCCTATTGAGCTGACTTCTCTGAACTTGCCTTACTCGTTGCAGGTATTTGGCTGTTGCTGCTTTTCTTGTGGCCTCTTTGTGGTTGCCATTTGCTTGAGGTATTCCAATGTACTTACAGCGCTCTTCAACATCTGTTATTCTCCCTTCTGGGAGGGCAATCCTCTCTGTGCGGATTACCATCTCTCTCGTTGTCACCATTTGGCCACATTTCTCCAGCCAGAATGACATTCCGATGTCCCTGCTGTGTGTGTATATATATATATATATATATATATATATATATATATATATATATATATATATAATAGACATGCACATTCCGGAAAAATGCCCTGAGTTATCGCCACACTTGCCGCTTTTTTAAGTTCTGCAGACAGAAAGGAAGGTAATGGGTCCAAGAATTCAGGACATTCAGTTCCCCCTAAAATATTTATCCTCACACTCTCTTTGAACTGATGGAGTAGACTTAGATTAGTCTTAGTAGGCTGGTGAAGATTCACAGTCATCCAGGTCATGGTCATTCCAAAAAAAGTAAAAAACAAAGCAACTGGACTTGTTTTCCATAGTTTGAAGACGTTTCGCTTCCTATCCAGGAAGCTTTCTCAATTCAAAAAGTCAGGAGTAATGTGGAGTATCAAAAAAGCTTGATACTCCACATTACTCCAGACTTTTTGAAAAAAGTCCTCAAACCATGACGTTAATAAACTTCTTAATCAATCACTTAATCTGGATGGCATTAACTTGGCCTCTGGTAATAAAGTTAAAAACCTTGGTGTTGTTTTCGACCAAGACATGTCATTTAAATCCCATATTAAACAGGTTTCCAGAGTTTCCTTTTTTCACCTCCGGAATATCGCCAAAATTAGAAACATTCTGTCCAGGGGTGATGCTGAAAAACTAGTCCATGCATTTGTTACTTCAAGGCTGGACTATTGTAATTCTTTACTATCAGGAAGTCCACAAAATGCAGTTCGAAGTCTTCAGCTGATACAAAATGCTGCGGCAAGAGTCCTGATGAAAATCAACAAGAGGGATCATATTTCTCCAATTTTAGCTTCCCTTCATTGGCTTCCTGTTAAATCAAGAATAGAATTTAAAATTCTTCTTCTAACGTATAAAGCCCTTAATAACCAAGCTCCATCATATATCAGAGCTCTGATTACCCCGTATGTTCCTAACAGAGCACTTCGCTCTCAGACTGCAGGTCTGCTGGTGGTTCCTAGAGTCTCTAAAAGTAGAATGGGAGGCAGATCCTTTAGCTATCAGGCTCCTCTCCTGTGGAACCAACTCCCAGTTTTGGTCCGTGAGGCAGACACCCTATCTATTTTTAAGACTAATCTTAAAACTTTCCTTTTTGACAAAGCTTATAGTTAGAGTGGCTCATGTTACCCTGAGCTATCTCTATAGTTGTGCTGTGATAGGCCTAGGCTGCTGGAGGACATCAGGGTCTAATTTTCTCACTCTACTGATTTCTACTGTTCTTCATTCTACGGTTCTCCAGTTTTGCATTGTATTACATTGAAATGACTGTCGTCATTTCAGCTTTTAACTTTTTGCTCTCTCTCTTTTTCTTCATAGTAGGTACACCTGGTCTGGCGTTCTGTTAACTTTGACATCATCCAGAGAAGACGGCTCACCCGTTACTACCATCTAATGTAGAACAGATTACTAGATCAATGTGTGCTTCTGTGCTTTTTGTCTCTCTTATTGTGTCTCTGCTCTGTCTTCTGTAACCCCAGTCGGTCGAGGCAGATGACCGTTCATACTGAGCCCGGTTCTGCCGAAGGTTTTTTTTTCCCGTTAATGGGTGGTTTTTCTTCCCACTGTCGCTTCATGCTTGCTCAGTATGAGGGATTGCAGCAAAGCCATGGACAATGCAGACGACTCTCCCTGTGGCTCTACGGTTCCCCAGGAGTGAATGCTGCTTGTCGGGACTTTGATGCAATCAACTGGTTTCCTTATATAGGACATTTTTGACCAATCTGTATAATCTGACCCAATCTGTATAATATGATTGAACTTGATTTTGTAAAGTGCCTTGAGATGACATGTTTCATGATTTGGCGCTATATAAATAAAATTGAATTGAATTGAATTGAATTAATACTTCCGTGTTCCAATATGGCCATAGTGTGTTTTCAAAGTTATTTGTAGTGTTAGTTCTCTGCCACAAATAGCATATTACATATGTATGAAAAAGCTCAAGATTGCTCCCATCTGACGAGAGAACCTTCTTCTATATGTTTCCTGTCTCTTTGCTAACTGCAAAAACAAATTCTCATGGCTTTCCTTCAGTAATGCCTTTTTTCTCTCACTACAATTCTAAGAAGGTCAAATTTGTGAAGTGACTTGCTAATAGTCGCCATGTTGACAGATTCCCCCACCTGAGCTGTGGCTCTCTACAGAGTTGACACACCTGGGCTGCTGGTGTGATTAATGCTCTTTTTACCTAGCCTGTCAGTTTAGGTGTTAAGCCCTATCTGGGTAGGTTCACAGTTGCTCCATGGTCTTTCCATTTTCAGTTTGAAACATGGGTTGGATTTGTAAATGGTGGTTGAGAGGAGGCAGCAGTAATATTCAGCAGGACAATCAAAATCTCACAACCTGGTACTGGTAATTCTACAGCACTTGCCCTTTTATTTAACACTTTTCATCAACCTTACAAGGCGCTGTTGAATGGCTGCTGTCTCAACATGCATGAAGTGAACAGAGTCTACACAACACGTAATGTTACTTTTGAGTATGGAGGTAATACAATATAAAGTCCATCTTATGACCCACCTGCTCATCAGCAAGCGTGTTTGAAGCTCGGGATATTGTTTTACAGCCTAATCTTGTTTAAGACTTCTCAAGGCATTACTGGACTATCCTTTACCTATCTAGTGCTTGATCTTGATCTTTGTGGTGCTACTCCTTTACTAATATCTAATAAACCTATGTGGCCTTCACAGAACAACAGCATTTATACTATTAAAATTACACAAGTTGATTCTATTCCGCAGTTCTTCGACTACAGGCACTTTACTGCACTATATTCTAATCAGGGGTATCAGTGTAAAGGGGTCAATTACAAGTGCAGGGTGACCTTTTAAGATTTATATATTTTTTTTTATATAAAAGGAATTGATTTAAAAACCATGTCCTGTTTTCCATTCACCACACAACGTTCATACACACATTCAACATAAACTCCAAAATCAAATAAATTTAAGTTTGCTTGTAACTTGAGAAACTTTGAAAAATTCAAGCCGTATGAATTATTTTGCAAGGCACTGTTTGAGGCACAGTGGCATGCCAGACCAAAAGGCTTCTCAAACTGTCTTAAACAAAACATGTTGAAGATGTTGCTTGTGGAACTAAATCTTAATTAAACAGAGTCAAGCTGTTTGCCACATAACGCTCAGATTCTGCTGGGATTCTTGTTCAAACTCTAGATGATGACAATCACTCTAAAGAATTTGTCAGACTTTCTCCAGCTTGATCTGACTTGTTTCATCTGTCTCTCCATCTGATACTATCTCTTGTCATCTAGTTCCCCTCAAGCAATATCTCCTATCACCCATTGCCTATCCCCCCCACCCTACCTCTCTCAGTTTTGTTTAACCACATTTTATCTGCATCGGTGAGGGAAATTGCCTAACATTTTAAGCCTCTCTCTCTCCCTCTTTATACGTCTTTCTCTCTATCCCTTTGTTTCAATCTGCTGTTGCGCACTGGCTCACATTTCTAAGTACTCAGTGTAATGTGAAAGTCTGTTCAACATAAATAAAAGGGCTCCCCATCTGTCCATCAGTTTTACAATGACAAGTGGGAATGCAAACAGACCTGCTAACATTAGACTAGCAAATCACTTAGCTCCACTAAATGTGTCTTTGAGACAATCTCAGAAAGCTGATGTAACAGCTCTGACAGAAGTTTGACAAATGTCCAGTAATTTTGGTGGATGAAATGTTTAATAGAAATGTAAAAACTGAATGAAAAATAATCTTGCCTTAAGTTTTTGTTTTTAATTTACCTTAACCCTACTTATATAAATGAAAAATAGACTAATTGTAAAAGATGAAGAGGCGGAACAATTTCACACATAACCTGGTAAAGATAAAATGCTCTATGACAAAAATCTATCTTTGATTGCAGTAGCACAATTTTAGGTTTGGATTAAAAAACAACAATTTAGCCTTTGATTTGAATACATATGTTGATAAATATGTATTTGGGACATAATCGCCACTAATTTAGTTATTACAGCTGTTGTCAGTACTTTGATAATTAAAATAGCACTTAGACTTTTATAAGATGTTTCAAAGGTGGGGAAAACAGACATGCAGGAATTAGACTGTGTAGATTTCAGGGTTCTCTTTTATGCTCTTTTCTCTTCAGCTAACCCAGCAGGTTGTCTATGATATTTTAGTCTAGGGACTGGTAAACCATTTATGTGGTGATTTGTCTGAAAGACCCACTGATGTCTCATTTTCAGTTTAATGGAGGGATTTTTAACAGCCAATATACTGATATCCGAAAGATCGTATAATTCCATACACTCTAACATAGCTCAGCAGGCCTATGGAAGATGGAAGTTAATGTCCCAGTAGAGTTTAATAAACCGTTTTACATTTATAATGGTGAAATATTTATATTTTTTCCCCCCAGGCATGACTCCCAAACAACCGTTCGGCACATAGGTAGCGTCTAATGTTCGTTGGAGACACGGTGACCATAGCATACCATGTTCATTAGTAAGATTTTCCCACCTGAGTTACTATTGCTTAGCCAAAGTATGCACTAGAGCCAGCCTTAGGTAGCATTTGAAAAGAACCAAACCTTGATTTTGGTGGCAGTTTAACTACACAAACCAAATTATTAATCTCAGCATTCCCGCAAACAGATTTCCTAATGTCACATAGTTAATTTAATAACACTGTTTTGAACAACAATTGATGCTTGTAAATCCTTTATAATTCCAATCAGCGTATCTCTGGAGTGCTTGGAAAATAGCAGTCAAACTCTACTTTCATAATAGTAATAATAATAATAATAATAATAAACAGACAAATTGTCAGACATGGCAATAATGGATTTAAGGCAAATATTGTCTGTATTTGCAAATCTAAGATGTGCATTAACCCACCTGAATCCCATGTTAGGGCATGACAAAATGAACTGTAGTAAAATAAGATACACAGAACTTATGCTTTCTTGAGGCTAATATAACTTTTTGATTGCTGTTGAAATGTGACAATTTCCTGTTTTTTTTTAACTTGAGCATATCCAAAACAATAGCTAAATCCAGAGGTTTAATTATAGCACTCGCAAACAGTGACAGACTGGGAATAAAAAACGGCCCTGGCAGTTTCACCGACCGACCGGGGGGGGGGGGGGGGGGGGGGGGGGGGAGACAGTTTTGCGCGGAAGCGGCCGCCTCGCCAAGACAGCGCTGTGGGAAACCCTGCACTGCATTTGGCTTATTAGTGGGCCGAGAGATAATGTAGGCCTACAATTAACAGGGTGAAAGGGGCTGCGCACACCCGACGACCAGGCCGCCTTGTGATTGGCTGGCCCAAACGGCCCACGAGGGCCCGCGGCCCTTCTGGCATCTGCCTAAATGCCAGACCGTCCAGTCCGTCACTGCTCGCAAAGTTTTGATATGCTACTGGTCTCCATAATCCTGCCATCAGCTCCTGACAAAAAAGCAGTTCTGCCATCTCAGCCTTGGTGCTAAATAAGAATCACTTTATTGCTTCCAGAGTTGTGCACATGTTGTGATTTAAATACTAAGAACTGGTACAAAGTAAACACCAGCACCAGTTTAGCAGAGGAACTGGTTTGGTGGAAGAGGGGTTTGTCGTGTGGCGAGATAAAAAAAAAAAAAGGGTCCTTGTCCAGCCTAGTGCACAGTGGCTAAACAAATGCATTCCAATTTAAGGTTGGATTTTGCTAAATTTTTCAACAGGATTAATTATTTTCCCTGTCATCAATTCCCATTTCTGCCTAAATGTGCTGTTTTATGCCAATTAACTTCTTAATTGTGATTTATCTTTCTGGGATGTTGTGTAGTACATTTTGTATATGTACCTGCCTTGGTGTAACATAACATTGGCTTAATTTGAAGGGTTTGGCACGCATCTTATTGTATGACACGCTTGTTAACCAGATCCTGTGATCAGGGTGTCTGCTCCGAGCATGTAAGCCATACAGGACATGCTGAGAGATTCACTCTAATTAAGGGCATTTCATTTGACATCAAAGAGTGCTCACATCGCCTCACTCACCCTCAAATCCTTTTTCAGATTTCAAGCTTAAACTCAAGTCCATCACCTCTTGATTTTCCCTGCATGTATGTCAGTTATTCCCGTTTTATCCCTGCTCATAACCTGCTCTCTTAAGCCCTCTTGGCATCTTTTTTTTTTCCCCAACTATCCCTCGCATATCCTTGGATCATATCTGGCTATACTTCCTTCCCTTGGTTTTCTCACAAATTTCATCATCTTTCTTCCCGTTTTAATTTCCACAAATCCTTACTCCTGCCTTTGGTTATTTATTTCCTCTCCTTCCTCCTCCCTTCATCCTTAAAAAAACAATGTTTCCACATCAAAAGACAGCCATTAGATCACAAAATGTCTATAGCGAGGCCATTTTTGGTTGTTTGATGTGATGGATAATGTCCAAATGCAAATCAAGAGACAGACCGGGAGAATTGTCTGTGCGTATGTGTGTGTAAGAAAATAACTCTGAAAGTGTTTCTGTTTGTGACAGTATATGCATGTGTTTCTGCTTCGCTGACAATAAATAGTAGAGTGACAGCTACATGAATAGTGCCCGCTTCTACAGCAAAGTGAGAAAGCAGAGATGAAAAGAAGGCTGCAAAAGATAGTTAGAGGGCTGCCAGAAGACAGAGAAAAGGATAGGAGGTACAACGAATAGTGAAACTCAAAGGGGAATGGGGTGGGAGAGAGAGAGAGAGAGAGAGAGAGAGAGAGAGAAATTAGGGGGATCCATTGCTAGTGTGAAATGTTTGGAAAGTGCAGGGAGCAGAGATTGACAGATTCAGGGAGATGGAATGATACTAGGAGAAGTGACACATTAGAGAATGAAGAGAGTACCGGTGAGGAAAGAGGAGGGAGTAAAAGTGTGGAAAGGCTTGTGTCTGCCTCAGAAGGCAAGGCAATTAAAAGTCTAATAAAAAGACAAGACAGCCCCTGGGTAGCAGAGTAGCTGGAGCTAGCAGTCACGCTGCATTATGATAACACTTCCACATACACATCTAAGTACTCTCCGACAAGCTTAAACAGAAATATACTGAGGAAAACACGCATCAACGCGCACGCATAAAAGCATACTGTGGCACACATAGAGAAGCTAAAGGACTGGAATTAAAAAGTGTTTTATGGGAACAAAAGGGGGGATTCTTTAGGGATTTGGGCTCAGCTCTCAGTGTGACACTGACAGATTGCGTTTGTGTGCAGGGATTTGTGCATGTGCGCGTATAGCTAAGCATGCAGGTAAGACACAGAGGATAAAGGCAGAATCAATATATGTCAATTGCTAAAAAGAATTCAAACCATTTTACAATTTGTGTTTGACATATCTAATATTCTTAAAATCTGACTATTAACAACTCGCCGGTTGCAGGACAACCTCCCACCATGGTCTAATTATACATAGAAAAGTTATTTTTCCAAGTTGGGAGGATCATATAACAGCATCTACGTTTGACAAAAATAAAAATTAGGGGACCAGGTTTGACTACTACTCCATCTATTTGGATTTCCATTTTGGTCATATGTCTGACTGCTCGTCTCGGCAGAATTGGAGCGTTCACCTAAATTGGTCAGCTTTCCGGCGTTGCCTCACCTTTAAGGCTTGTCCACAGATCTTTAACAATGCTGAGGTCAGAGATTTATGAAGGTCATTGATCTATCTCATAACAGGGTTTTTTATGTTTTTTTTGGGTGTTTGTCCTGTTGCAACTGCAAAATAAATCCAAGTGTCTTTCCCAAAACGGTCGCCTCAGAGAAAAACAAATTAGTCAGAATGTTGTAGAATAAGCAACACAACTTCTGAGGAAATGTTTTATTGTCACCAGAGAACAAAAGAGTTGGCTAGTTGGCAACAATGGCAATACATATGGTTAAAAGTTCAATTGATTCTTTCATACCTACAGACACTGCACTGTCAGGCAGCATCATGAATGTTCGTTTCACAAAGTGCAATAATGAAAATAGAAGACTACCTAAACATTCTTTAACTGAACCTCAAGCCAAGAGCCAGCTGGATGAGATGCGCATAAAAACTGTAAGAGGAATGGTAACAGGCTAACAAAAAGTGTCAGGGATGGCTTCTATCCCAACCCTTTATAAATATATGGATAATACTAAAACAGCACCAAGCCAAGAAACAAACCAGTTAAATAAGGTTTATGATTTCTAATAAGATCACTGATTCTTGCATATTAAAGCCAGAATAGGCAAGAAGATTGCTGATGATGAAAAAAAGAATGTGGGCAAGGTGCTACTTGCTGAATGGAATACAGTTGGATTTTAACTTGTATGTATAATTCCAACACTGTGGGGATTAGAGACAGTTTAGGAAAATCTTCAGGACAGTTTTTAAGAATTGAGGCCTACACAGGAAATCAACTATTTCAATGGACTCTTACAAGTCTTATAAGTAGAGCAGTCAAATGTCAAGTCAGAATTATTTCAGAAGCTTGTAGAAGGCAACATAAAAACAGTGTCTCTGTGTCTTAATAAGGGACTTTAATGTATATATTTGTGGGGGTGAATGTGTATATTTCACCATGTTTGTATAGTTATAACTCTGTGTGGATTAGAAAAAAATCCACAGTAAATTTGAACTTCTGGACACAAATATTATTTTTTAAAATTATTGAAGTTGTATGTTGCACTGAACAAGTCAACCCTCAAAGGGAAGGGAAGAATACCACCCAAACTAATATTTTATGCAACTAGATAAGTAATATATGTGAACGTCTGATCAAAACTGATTTCGTGAACCTTTTCAGATTCACTACTTTATTTTAAGCAAAATATAAACTCATGCCCCCATGCCTGGGGGGAAAACTCAATGTAACATTTTTGATTGAAACAAAGTATACACATAACTTACTATTATTAATAGGATGAAGTAGATAAAGTTGTAGAAAGAGTGAGCATCCATTACATAGTACATGATCTCCACCCAGCCCTCCAGAGTGATCACCTGAAGTAAAGAAGACAGTTCACAATAAATTCAGATCCACAGAATTTTGACTAAAGCCAAGCATGAATGAAACATTTCAACATTTTAGCAACATGCTTGTCTATTTTTCCAAGGAAGCTAAAGCTAGCAGACTACTTTTTGAGTAGTCAATTAGCTTTGCTTGCATAGGGTCAGAATCAGGTGAAACAGCTGGTGTTGCTCTAAGTAACAAAACCTGTTCCAAATTATGCTGCCATATGTTACAAAATCTTTGTTTCCATTAATAAAACTAAGAATCAAATGTTGAACTGGATTTTGGTCAGTACTGCTTGAGTAATTAGTGAAGCATTTAATTGTTGCCTGGGAAATAGTTGCTGCCAAACAAAAATAGTTATCAGACCTAATAGCCCAGTTTAAAGCTGATTTCTCTATTCTTTTTTTCTGTCCTTGTTAAAGCCCCTTTCAGACATCTATTTCACAAATTCTACCAGAAACGTCCCATCTTAAAGAAGCAAAGATCGTCTATGTTTTCCCATTAAAAAACAAAAAACTATTTTACATTACAGAAAAAAATATTTTAATATGATTGTAAATAAGTCAACACAGTGAGACAGTTAAGTTTTATTCTTAGGTTTAACCTTATATTTATTATTTATTTATTTATCTTGATGTCCATGTAGGTCGAAACACTGAACAGTTAGCCAATAAGGTATTGCCTGAAACAATGTAACATACACAGAAACCTCTATGTGTTTTTAGGACACCATAAACTATCAAGTTTTATTGATTATTAACCAAAGTTGTTGCGCAAATATCAACATTCTACGATAAATGTAGCAAAAATCAAAGTAAAACCACTGTGTTTAGGAAATTATTCCCAAATAGAAAACAGAAATCAACCCCTTTGAAAATACTTTTCATCAACTGAAGACAACTGTGCAGAAACTAAAACTAACAGTATAAGGCTTTTTAGATATTTAAAATGGAACAAACTCTTCTTTTGTTTTTAGGGTAATGCAGTTACACATAGATGAAAATTAACATCTACAAATATGTACAACATTGTGAGTTTTGAGTTGTGACAAAAGGCTGTAAATTAAAGGATGCCACTATGCATCAACATGAAAGGACTTTTTTGTAATCTTTGAATTACAGTTGAATTTCAGTGCTTCAAAATATTTCATGATGCATGAATTCATTTTGTCTGTAGTACTACGCTGAGCCAAATTGACCAGAATAAAGTTTTTTAACAGTCCAATCTGTATTTTTAAATGGACATTTGGGGTAATACTATGCTGCTACAGTTTTTATTCTAGTCCACTCTGTATTCTGTTGCCTGGGATTCACAGGCAGTTCTGTGTAAAGCTCTTAATCCATGGAACCACTTAAAGTGCTTGAAATGGCTCGTCAAATCCTTGAGCCCACTTTGATATTAAAACCAGAATAATGCCTTGTCGTGAACTTAGAAAAGGACAGCATATAATACAGAAGGTTAAATACTATTTTAAACAAAAGGTAAAAGAGAACACTATTAGAATTTAGGTGTACTGTTTCTTACATACCCACCTGAAAGATGACAATCCAGGCATAGGCAATGTTATCAAAATTGATAGCACCTTTGTGTGGGTTAGTGCTTCCAGTATGACATCTAGTGTAATACTGGTTCCAGTTGACACACAGACCAGCTATACTAATGCTGCCATTGGTAAAAGGTTCAGGACTCAATCCAATGGACTGACGGTAGACAACATCCTCTTTATCCAAACAACAGGCCCTGCCTCCTTCACGGCGGGCTGGGACATCTGAGCAGGACATGATGCCATTGTCAACGGGTAAGGAGCAGATAAAAGGCCTTTCGTCGTCTTCATCAGCCATATAGTAAGGTCGAGGGAGACTGATACCCGTAGCCCTGGAAATGTTGAAAGAACAATTTGTTAAGCTTGAACAATTATTGTTTGCTGGCTAATTAAAAGGCCAAAATAATGTGATTATACTACTTTTCACAAATATTGCAGGTCTGTACATAAAAAGTTAAACAAATATGATATCTCGGTTTGATCCCAGGTATTACAGTTATGTTTGTATTTAATACATCACCAATACATCTAAACTCCTGATACAACTTGTTTGCCTTCTTACTGGGATTTTGTCACAGTAGCTGCACATCTAATTACAGAGCCAAAAAAAATACATCCACGGCTTAATTTTGAGTGCATAGATTGAAAAACTATATTTTAGGCTGTTGTGCAATAATAACGCCATGATAATAATATTTGATGTCAGACTGAATTCTGGCCATGTAGTATGGAGGAGGTAACAAAAGGAATTCCACTCCTGCTGCAAACAGAACTTCCACACAGGCACAAAGTAGAGAGAGACTCAGCTGGGACGGCCCTTCTCTCAGCAGGGGTCCCCTGCTGCTATAAAACTTTCCTCCCACAGACAAAGTCACTTCTCTTCAGACTTCTACTTCTGGCTGGAGCCCTCAGGGGGGCTCCCACCCCAGCTCTTCAGCAGCTGCTCAGACTACCTCGTCCTGGAGCAGACCAGAAAACCAGGTCGGACCAGGGGCCAGGCCGGGCCTGACCGACGCACATCCATCACCTGGGGGAACTTCTCGTCGCCCGCAGAACATGTTCGAGCAAATCAGAGTTAAGTCTGCTGTCTCAACCTCAGCATGAAGAGCAGGAGGAAGGGATCCTGCCTGCCAAAAACAGCTTTGTTTATTCTTTTCAGCCTTTACAGGGAAGCGAACCCCAGATGGAGCTGAAAAGCCAGCAGCAGAACCCACTTTGAATGCTCAGGAGGACCTGCTCTAATCATGAATGCAACCGAGTCAGAGACTATCTGCAGGACATCAGGCCTCCGATCCCGAACACACGCCTGCTCTGCTAGGCCGCAGAATCCTCAGGCTTGCCTGCTGCTGAACAAACCAACAACTTTCCTGCTTTCAAAGCTCCTTCCTTGGAATGGCCAAAGTGGACAGAACTCACACAAGGCAAACGACAGGTTTGGGCAGCGAGAGCTGAGGGTGGAGTTAAAAGGTTTATTGGGAAATGTTTGTAACTAGTTTGGACACATGGTGCCTTTAGAACAAAGGGCTAACGGAGTTAGCTCACGCTAGCTTTTCATTGCACGGTATTGCTAATATCATTTGAGTGTGTTTTTATGGTTATAATAAAAGGTTAGCTTTACAAGGGTTTCATACATTGATGGGACATTAATGTTTACGTTATCCAGCCCACTCATTATGGCTAAAAATAAAGCTAAAGCCTTTATTTGTTAGCGCTAAATGCCCGCTAGCCAAAATGCTATTAGCCTTGCTAACATCCGGTTCCAGACATTTCAAAAGGAGTTGTTTTGAAGCATAAGGTTTAACCGTTCTGCTCCGCCATCCTTCGATGGTGTTATGAGCCTTATTCCTGCATTAATATGGAATATTAATGCCGGTTTTAAAGGCAAATTTTGATAACTTTAGACTCTAACCAGGTTAACGACCGATCGCTACAGCGACCCCTAGCGCCCGGAGGCAAGCGATTCTGAATTAAATGATTTTACAGGACAAACCGGTCCTCAGAATGTTATTTACTCAAAATAATGTTCTGTTTAACTTGGGCTTTTCATTGTGAATGGATTGAAACACATGCCAAATGTTTTTAACTCCATTCCATGTTTTTTTATCAGATATGCAGTGAACAAGGATTCACCGAATTGTTCTGATCATGACCAACCACTTTTGTTTTGTCTTTTGTTTGTTTTGCATGTAAATAGTTACTTAGCTTAGCTTCTTTTGATCTTCATTTTGCTTAACTTAGTACTTTAGTTAAGTTTCACTAGCCTAGTAGAGAGGATTTGTTAATCGAAATATTTAGTTAATTCAGATAAACAGCATTACATAGTGATGTTCTCTGGATGTTAATTTTATTTCTGTTATTAAATCCTTCAACTTGAAAAGAAGTTGTCACTCCTTTATTCGATGTTTGTGCAGGTTTTGTTGTTAAAAGATCGCTAGTGCTCGAATTCATCCCTTTCAACCATTGTCTTGATATCAGCTTAACAGCTGATTATCACCAGACAATACTTAACAGACAGGGTTATTTAAAGGCATACTATGCAACATTTTTCAGTTAATTAATGTGTTCCATACCGTTTTGGATGATTAAATGAGTCATTTCAGGTCGAACAAAGGTTTTCTCGGCCGCCCTGGGGGTCTGTGGGGGAAATACCGCACTTGCAATGCAAGAGCCCTCGGCTCGCACACACAGAAGTCTCGCTTTACGGCGAGAACTCCATGTGTTTTTGCCCTGCCATTCACTATATGCACGCGCGAAAGCAACAACAAAGAACCGCGTGTTAACGTCAAATAAACATGCAAGCATATCGAGTTTTATTATTATTATTATTATTATTATTATTATTATTATTTGTTTTTTTTTTTTATGTTGGCGAGACGCTACCGCGGCGGCCGCGGCGAGGTGGCGGCCGCGGCGAGGTGGCGGCCGCGGCTGCGGCTTGGCGAGGCGGCGGCTGCGGCTTGGCTAGGCGGCGGCGGTAGCGTCTCGCCAACATAAAAAAAATAATAAAAAAAATAATAATAATAATAAAACTGGCGAGGCGGCGGCGGCGGCGGCAGCCGCGGCTTGGCGAGGCGGCGGCTTGGCGAGGCGGCCGCCGCGGCGGCCTCGCCAAGATAGCGCTGCGGGAAGCTTGATGTTCATACCTTCACTGTGTTAGTCATTGTTTGTACTGCCGTTTTTTCCACTTTTCGTTGCGTTCGCCTGTCTGCTAAGCTCAAAACAACCGCGCCTGTCTTGACGGAGAAACCAGGAGAACAGCTGAGCATCTTTACGACAGTGCACTTTTACTTTCGCCCTCTGGGGGGAGCCTCGCTGGAAAATCAACCCCGGTTGCATAGTATACCTTTAATAAACATTAAATAACTTTAAACAGTGTATAATTGCACAACAAGGCCAAACAAAGAAAATAGCACTTTTCTTTGAACACTAACATTGAATTGTTTCATTGTACAGAGTTTTAAGTCTATGAGACAGAAGTCCAATTTATGATAAATATATCAGGGGTAGAATTATCAATAAGACATTTAAAAGCAAAGAAAAAAAAGTATTAGTGTTAGTTTAGCCCTTAAAAAACTACACAGAAAGAAAATGTCATCAACAGGAGAAAGACATAAATTCAAGGAAGACCGAAGTTGCATTTGTTGAGTCAGATTCTTTTTTTTTTAAGAAACATTGCTTTTTAAGGTGTTTAAGAGATGGCAGCAACTTTCTAATCAAGCTGGACTAGCATACTGAAGTTGACCTCCAGAAACCCCAGAAAAATATAGTTGCTGTCAAGAAAAGAGGATTGGAGAGACTTCAGTATCTGGAACCTCCCGGCTGAATGACTTAAGAGCCCCTCAGTCACAAAGCAAATGCAGATCATGCAACAATGAGTATATTGTATTATTTAACTGCAAATGGCCCACGTGGCACTGATTTTTAAGAAGTCTAAGATACGATTTGGTGTCGGTCAATGTCTAATGTTAACCAACTTAAATCGGATTCGGGGACAAAAGAAAAAACATAATTGCCTCATCATTCAAAATTAATAAGTGTGAAATTGGGGTTTGTGTTTTGTCAGCTGAGCTGTGTATAGTCATCTTAGCTAATACAGTTTTTCATTAAATTTAAGGCTCCATTAGATTAAATTCTGGCATTAAGATTATATAGTTAAATGACTCATAAAAGACAGATATGGAGAGGGACAAAGATAGGAAAATAATGCTTTCATAAACACTTAAGTGGACACTTAGCCTTGTGTATTATTTGAGTTTTCTCAGTGAACAAAACTGTCTGTCCTTCATGGGTATCTCATGCAGCTCAGCAGTTTGAGATTGGAACACAGAGCAGAGTTTTTTCCTGAGATGGAGATAAGTGGATAAAAGAATGGGGTGACACACATGTAGAGGGAGTTCATTATTTGTAATGGTTAAATTGAACAAAATGAGATCAGATAGTGAAAGACAGAAAAAGGCTACTACATAGAAGCATACACACTTTAAACTTGCCACACAGAGCTGACACCGTCAGACACTATTTACCACCTTGGATGGTCTGTGGCTGACCATTTTATGTAGTTACTTGGTGTGCCAAGCACTGGATGTTGAACTCTGCACATTTTTCCTTGCAGTCTTATTGATCATTTCACACCGGTGACAGGGAAGCTTCACACAGAGGTGTCTGACCAACTGCTCAGCCTTGGGAGTTGCTGTTGTCACCTTTTATCAGCAATGATTTAATTTGCCTTCAATCTTCTCTCTCTCTCTTTTCAGGCAGCCAATCAAAGCATGCATATATATATATATATATATATATATATATATATATATATATATATATATATATTATTTATTTGTTTATTTATTATTAATTTTTTTTATTCAGACTATAAAAGGTGCACTTAAAATCTTTCCATTTTCTGATGGTGCACCTTGTTTTTAACCCCCCCCCCCCCAAAAAAAAAAAAACTTCCCAGAGAGACACACACCTACAGTTTTTGTTAAAATGACACTTGTTTGTACACAAACTTTGTTATTATCTGTCTGCTGACCTTATTGACTATTGGACGTCACATGAATGTACTGTAATCAGTAGATATTGTCATTGGAAGTACTCTTCACTGTTCTAACATACTGTATATACACTAACTGCTGTATTGGTTCCAAGCTTTGTGTTAAAAATATTTAGAAAATGTTTCTTCTGCCTGAATTTGTTAGTTTATAATTATGTTATTCTTTGTATATTTTCTAATTTTAGTCTTTAAAATACTGGAATTTACAGATAACTACATTTCTGTCTGCCTGATTGCATGTTTTTCAAATATTAAATGAGATGCTATGATTAGTTACTCAGAGTAATTTCTTGGTTGGGTACTTTTCACTTTTACTTAAGTAAAAATATTTTTGAAGTAGTCCTACTCTTACTTGAGTGATTTCTTTGGCTACTTGACCCACCTCTGACTAAAATCCCATCTGCATCAGATTTTCCTCTTGACACAACGAGGTCAGGTAAGTGCTGTTCTCTCAGCAAATGAAAACCCAAATTCGTCCATCCGATTTCCTGAAGAAGACGCATGATTCCTCAGTCCAGAGAGCACATGTCCACTACTCCAGGGCCCAGCTGTGCTGTGGTTAATACCATCGCATCCACTGCTTTGCACTTGGTGACGTGGAACTTGGATAAGAACCGATGAAAACCTTTGAAATGAAGCACTATATGCACTGTTTTTGAGCCGATTCTGACGCACTCATGAAGTTTGGGGTCTTCTGTGTGACATGTGTCTCAGCATTTGCTGATCCTGCTCTATGATTATATGTGGCCTAAAAATTCATGGCTGAGTTGCCGTTCTTCCCAATTGCTTTGACTTTGTTATATTACCGCAGATGACTGCAGGACATTGGGTAGGGAGGAAATTTCAGAAGTGGACAACACACAGGTGACATTCCTTTGCAGCCTAATGCTAGGATTCAATGAGCTCCATAGAGCGAGAGATTGTTTAACAAATATTAAAAAGGAGGATGTTATACAATTGTGGTCATGCAGGTGAATTGAATTATTTGTATCAGAGACCCTAAACTTTGGGAAAATAGGGTATACAAATTTCAAAAGGGATAACATTTTAAGCAACTAAAATACTTAATTAAAAATACATTTAAAACTTCAATGTATTATTCAGTTACGCAAAGAACGTGGGCAAATGGGCAGTACATAACTGCATTTAAAGAAAAGGTAATAGTCAAAAATACAAAAAGAATGAGATGAAATATATGTAAAAGAGAGGGAACAGAAATGAGCACTGAGGCAACTTGAAGTTAAGGTGCACTTTAAGTTGTTTGTCTTGGTATTAGGATAAAATAAATGGAGAGAGTAATGAAGTACAGCAGAGCTATATGTGATCTAATATTAGTCTGAGTGTGGGTTTCTATCTAAAGGGCAGAGCAGAAAAAGAAGATACTGATAAATGCAGACATTTTCACAGTTATATCCGACAGTATGTGAGAGGGCCCAACAGGTGAGATGTTGTACTACCTCACCTTTCACTCACTCTCTTAAGCTTTATGCATCTCTTTGGGGGACTCTGTTGTCATCTGTTAAAAAGAACACTTGTAATGCAACCAAATGCATTACAAACGTTGCTTGGTTTGTGAGCAACCAAATAGCATTTTCTCCAAGGGTGATTTCGCCACAAGATTTGGCTTGATTTGTGAAGTTGGGCTGTTGTATACTGTTACGACTGGCATCGTAAGTTTTATGTAAATGTGAGTCAGCAGGTGCCAGTTGCTGATTGGTTCCAAGGCGATGACAACGGAGACGTCCCATTGGTGCCTTCCTGGAAGTGACGGATATAAAAGGCTTCTGACGCGGACTTCCTGGGCCCGTCCTCCGCTCTTCCCAACCGGCCACACTATTAGCACTCTGTATACTCTGGAGCTTGTAGGAGTGAGCTGACGTTTCTGTTACTTAAGTTTTCTCCTGTTTTCTTAGTTAGGGAGTTAAGGTGACTGTCATTTGTTTACTTACGTTGCAGTAGGTAAGTTGATTAATTTTTAAACAGTTGCCTTTTCTTTGTTATTTTCGGCCCATAGCTCTCTCTGAAGTCGTTTGCTCCGTTTGTGTTGTAACTTTAGAACCATTTTCCTTTTATAAATAAATCACTTCCTAAAATGTACAACTTCGTATGTGTGGGCTGCTTGGGATGGGAAGAGGATGGATCAACACTTTAATATGTTACGATCTGGCCAACCCTAGACGGGTCGTGACATATGTTGTTGCTACACTGAGTGGTTTTACATGTTTGCTTTGTACTAAAATCTTTTGATGTCTCGCTATTAAAATTATATTTCTTGTAAAACAAAATTTTATCTTGGAAAGCTCTGTTCATTTACTGTCAGTCAGTATTGTTGTCTAGCAAAGTAAAGGTAGGCTACTATTATTATTAGCCTCGGATATACAGCCTTGCCCAGTTGTGTTAACTGACTCTGATCACACTGCTTGTTGGGCTTGTTTGTAACACTCGTTGCAAAAGCCTTCGAGAAGAAATTAACCGGTTTAAATCATCTTTAGAAGGTTTACAACTTTGTATGTATTCAATTTTGTTATCTTGTATGATTTTCAGTCTGAACTATGTAACTGAATCAAAGCAAGTCAAAGCACACCTGTAGCATTTTTCAAATATTTACACTTTCCAATTGTAGCACAAAAGTGGGGTTGCAAACATTTTTCTGCTCTCCCCCTTTTTGACGCAAAAAATTTGATCACTTCCTGCAGTCTGACACATTTAGAACAGTTTAATTTTCATTGCAATAATTAATAATAATAATATTGTTATTAATTAAAATACATTTTTCAAATATTTGCTACAACTGGAACAAAACACTAAGTTATTCCAGTTGTAGCTTTAGAAAAGTTGGACAAAATTACTTTAGATCAGAAGGGATTTACTTATCTTATTTCTCATTATGGATAGAAACAAGTACTGTGAGTTTATGCTTTCTGTGTGTTTGTTAATGTATGAAAGAAGTCTAGTCAAAGATTTACGTAGCTTATTCATTTGTTATTGTAATGTTTCGCTTTTCCTATGTAATATTTCCCTCTGTAATGTTTTTTTCCTGTTCAGGTACAGCGGTTTGAATCGTCTTATTACTGAAAAGTGTATATAAATAAACTTGCCTTGCTAAATTTTATTCTCACTCCAAACTTTGTTTGCTTCAACTCACTGTTTAATTTTCTGTCAGACCCTTTATAGCAGTGGAGTTGAAAGGTAAAATAAACAGAATTTCAATAATTTTCTATCCTCACTACTCGTAGAAACAGTATTTATCTGGAGAATTTTATGTAAATCTATCTGTAAACCGTTTAAATGACCTACACCAAACAAGAAACTACACAGACTCAAACTCTCCAGAACAAAAGGAGCGTCTTAGATCTCTCCTCTATCAGTCCCACACAACTTATGTGTTGCCAGGGATATGTTAATAATTTGCAACCAACGTGTTATGGGCCTCTGCGATTGGTGAGGTTTTAGAGGTTTTGCGTATACATGAAAGAAAGTACTGTATTCATTTTATTTGATGCCATTTAATTCTGGTGCTGGGATCTACAATGTGAAGTTACAGCTGGAGTTGTTGTGGGGAGTAAAAGCTACATTATTTTCCAGATTTGTTCGCCAATTATACAACATCACCAGGCACGCATGAATCAATTCACTTAATATAGCTAATATGGCACATATTTTTTTTATTCATGTGACATGAATCACACATAACTTAAACGCTCTCCAAATTTTAATCAAACATTCTTATAAAAATAAAGAAAACCACCCATTGGTTCTTAAACTAGCTTAACATATTTGGGGTTTTATTCATCCTTCACATTGCTAAAAAAAGGATTAAACAGCCATCTTATTATATTACTACTCTAAGGAAACTACTTTGCCATTTCATTTCATGGATTTACCCACGAAGCTCTGGTTTATATTGCAATTTACATTTGTATCCACATTACGCTTGGCATTTCATGTGTGCATTGAGAAAGCATCAGCTTTACAGCTTTTGGTCTCTAAGAACGGACCCGTTTTCATAGATATGAATTCCAGTGGACCACCTGTGACTTCTGTTATTTGTATGTTTATTTTTTGTTTTGCCAACCATAGCTCAGGGAACACCGAGTAAATATCAGAAATAAATGAAGTAACCCACCCACCTTCTCTACTTTACTTTCCATTGCACTGCCCATCCACACATTCCTGGTTCTGTGTGTGTCTAGACCCACATTTAGTAGCGCCAGCCCATCTCATTATTAAACTGTCTATTGGAGACCTGTCTCTGTATATGAAGACGATTAGGTTCACCAGATGACAGACATTGATCATTTCATACCTGTGGAAATGATTGACACCCAAGTAAGGATTTATGAGTACAGGTTGTTTTATCCCTTGCTTTTATTGTCCTGAAAGTTGTAGTTAGATTCAGTTAGAATGCTTCACACAGGTGGGGATGTGAAAGGTGGAGGGGCATAAAAAGACAACATGAACAAAATTCAGTTTTTAGATGACATTACTGAAATTAACTCAGCATCAATTCTGTTTAGGGGTAGGGCACCCCATAATTACATTCCTTTTCAAGTCTCCATCTCATTTATGACAGGGTTACTATGGTGATGACCTACCCCAAAGCTTCTTATCAGATCATTATTTTCTCACTAGGCTTGGCAGTGCAAACTCCTGTCAACCCTGTTCCTCCATGCCACTAAACCAGCCTAATCAAACGCTTGGCTGAGAATTTGGTCTCCCAAGGCAATCACACAGCACCATTACATTTATATTAGCTGTACTCTTAATGGACTTTTTGGAGAAAACAACAACAACACGTTAAAAATCCCAGGTTCTAACTGATTTCTTTCTGAGGATGCTAGCCAAGACTAAAATGAATGTTTAAATGTCTGACTGATGGCTGGGTAAGCACTATATTCAGAGTTTATCCTTTATTTTCCTCACATTTAAAAATCATTAATACAAATAATCCTACCTGCTTCTCATTTAAGTTAACATTTTATAAATAAAATGAGAATGTCCATCAACAGAATGCCCAAGAAGTGGACTGTTTGCACCCTACTCTACTTCTAGGATGCCCAGCTACAGTCCTCAAGAGCTACAATCCTGCAAGTCTTAAGATGTGTTCACACCGAATGTGAAAAAGTAGAATTTTTCACGTTGATTGCCTGCTTTTGGTCAGTTGATATTTCGTCTCTCTCGCAAACAAATTGTGTGGACAATGTGGCAAAATTTTGCCCAGTTTGCTTCATCACATCATCAAATAGGAGGAGCGTTTGTCCACTTGCCAGTTCCTCTTAACCGTTCAACTCACCATGGCTGACCTCAGTGTCCATGTATTCATGCGCAAAAACACTTTTTCATACTTGAATATATGGACAAGGAAGACACTTAATACAATGCAAATTGACAGAAAAGTTCAGATTTTGGAACTCAAGCAAAATGTTGCTTCGCTCTAGCTGTGTGTTTACGATACTGTTTGTGAATGGTGCGAATTTGGTGAATAGAGTGAAGGGAAACTGCAAAGTTCAAAATGCGGCGTTCACATCCCTGACCGTTAATTTGCTTCTGATCGTGCCTTAACATAGGAATAACATGGGAATCACCCGCTCCATTCATCTTGTTCGCGTTTGGTGTGAACCCCTTTAGATATATTCCTTGTGCAACACACCTGAATAAAATGGTTGAATTCCCTAATCAGGATGTAATGTAGCTCTACAGAAGTCTGTTGACAAGCCATTGATTTGATTCAGGTGTCACTATCTCCTAACCTTGCCTGCAAGCTGAATTCCCGTGGTATTTGTGTGTTCACAAACACAAGAATCCATTTTGTACCGCTCAGCCTTCAACTGTTTGTCTCCAAAACAAAAACGGTTCTGGCCCATCACATTCCAATATTTTGGTTTAAGGTGGGACATACAGCTGTGACGAAAGTAAGAGCGGTTGAGCCCACAGCTGAATCAACACAAACATGGCAGCACAGAAGGACACACTCAGAGCTGCTGCTATCACATCTGTTTTATAAGAATCCACACTTTCTTCTTTGATAGTAGAACAGAAATAAGTGCCTTGACTAGCGTACCTTATTTTGCTTCCTCATAGCAGGTGCTGCTTCCGTTTTTAATTTGATAAAGTGATTGGCTAAAACCAACCTTTGGTAGGAGGGCACTATGTGTCGATCTGGTCAAGTAAAAGACTACAGGTGCAGACTTCAGATCGCATTTTCGCACTGTGAAACATCAATATGTTATTACCTGTAACTCCAGCACAAATCCACCAGCGGATCTCACTTGATACTTGACCTGAAGACGATTTTAAATTGTATTTAAAGCCTACAAGTACCATATAGTGCGATGATGAAATCCTCGCATGATCTGTGTCCAACTAAGCAGCGGCACTCCACTCTGAATAACTTCTGGTGCAAAGGGTACCTGGCAGAAAGCGCAGAGCTCCCGCACCGAGGCGCTCCCACAATGCTTCTGCGTTCAATGGAACCTCGGGGTTCCTCTCCTTCAGCTCATTACTGTCACGTAATTCACATGTGCTAATTACTCTCACCTGCCTCCCCCTCTGTCTCCTCCTCTATTTAAACTGCTGGTTTCCGCTTCCTCCTCGGCAGATCTTTTGTTATGCTACCCCGTTTTGGTCTGCTCCTTGCCGTTTCCTGGTCCTTGCCTACCCAGTCCGTAAGTTTTGCCAGTTTGTTCTTAACTAAAAACCGTTCACGTCACCATGCGTCTCCAAGCCTATTTCTCTTCTCCACTTTGGTTCATCAACAAAATACAAAACATGACATCAGGTGTGTTAAAAGATTCATAGATTTGGCCATCACAAACTTGTGGCTTAAGTACTCATAAAACAAGAAGGGCCCGTATTCACAAAGAATCCTAAGATTAAAAGCAGCTCTTAGTGAGGTAATTTTAGGAACAATCTTAGAATAACCTGAATTCTAATATTTTTCTTAGAATTTTACCTCGGTAAGATGAAAATTATTCGAAAAGACTCTTAGGCCTTAAGAGATCTCCTAAAGTGACACAATGTTAGGAGTAGTGAGGAGGACTTTTAGCGAGCCTAAGAGTGTCTTAATCAGGGACAATGGTGGAAAATAGAGGGCTGATTGGCTGATACCTGTTATTGGAATATTATGCTAAAGTCACTATGGCCTCACGCCACTCAGACATGTGAGCACTGGAGAAACGGGAGAGGCTGCTGCACAGTACCTGCTGACTGAACGCAAGGCCAAATGCTTGCGTTTTACTGTACAGATAATGAATGTCCGGGATATGACTCTGTTTCGTCTCACGCTAAGGCCACTGTCAGGTATTAGGGGAGCCAAGAGACAGAGGAGCAACAGAAACAGGGCAGACAGGCTGGCGACCGGACCGGTGGAGTGCGATTACTTTCATCTATATGATCTCTGCTCTGTTTCTCAATAAAAGTGCTGGAACTTCATCACTCCACCGTTTCCTTATTCAATAACTCCAGGAAGTCAGTTATTGTTTAGAATTCTTACAACAATCCCCCACCTAAACAGTGGAGGAAATTAGAACATAAAGTTCTTTAACAATCATAAAATTATAAAATGTAGATAAGATAAACTTTATCATCCCCATAGAGGGAAATTTGTTTCAGCGGCCCGACGGCACGGAGGGATTCTCACTTTCCAGGCTGGTGCATAAAAGCAGGGAAGAATATGCATTTATCTGCGGCAATACGCTTCAAAGTACATATGTTTGCACTGTGATCCAGGGGCCAATTTACCTTTACAACACTTCTCTAAGAGCTTCCCAGAGCTGTGGACTGGATAGCTCTCAGCATTTGGTTTCTTCCACCTTTTTTCTCCATTTTATGTTGGTCGTTTTACAAAATACAATCGCTTTATACAAGCAGGCAATCCCAGGAAAAGGCTGACAGGCGAGTGTTCGTTAATATCAAATAGATGAAGTTGTAAAATGACTGGCGAGTAAAACTAAAAAAGCTAATCAAAATAATGATGAGGATGTAAATAAGGCTTGTTCAAACATTTTGAGGCTGTGCGACAATCAATTAATTTTGCTAAATTTCATCATGACATTTCTTAATCCAGACTAATCGGTTAATTTCTCTCCTTTGAGCACTAGGAGCGCATTTGTGTTTTTTTGTCCATGTACTATCAACCAATCCCAGCTCTTAGAAGACAACATCACACCTAGCAAAGGGGTCAACCACACCTACTCACTAAAAAAAAAACCCTGTAATTTCCTTCATCAGAGTCACTCTCAGCAGCTGTCTGAATTGCTTTTAAGCTAAGACTTAGGTAGGAATTTTTAGACCAAGATGGAAGCTTTCTGACAGGACTCTTTGTGAATACGGGCACTGATCTTTTAGTTATCAGGCTCCTCTCCTGTGGAACCAATTCCCAGTTTTAGTCCATGAGGCACACACACTGTCTATTTTTAACACTAGGCTTAAAACTTGCCTTTTTGACAAAGTGTATAGTTAGAGTGGCTTAGGTTATCCTGAGCTATCTCTGTAGTTATGCTTCTATAAACTTAGGCTGCTGGAGGACATCAAGATCTATTTCTCTTACCCTGCTGAATTCTCCTTCTGTTCCCCAGTGTTACATTATATGTTGTCATTTCAACTTTTACCCTATTGTTCTCTCTGTGTTTTTTCTCTTCATAGTAGGTACATCTGACCTGCCATTATGTTAGCTGTGACACCATCTAGGGGGGCAGATCATCTGCCATTACCCTCTCTAACAGAAAAGATTTCTTGATCAATGTGTGCTTCTGTGCTTTTTTATGTCTCTGCTCTGTCTTCTCAAACCCAAAGTCGGTCGTAGCAGATGGCCATTCACACTGGTTCCGGCGGAGGTTTCTTCCTCTTAAAGGGGGAATTCTCTTCTCCACCATCACTACGTGCATGCCCAGTATGGGGGATTGCTGCAAAGCCATCGACAATGCAGATGACTCTCCACTGTGGCAAAACTCTCTTTCAGGAGGAGTGAATGCTGCTTGTCAAAGACTCAATGCACTCTGCTCTGTTTTCCTATAGGAAACCTTTTGACCAATCAGTCTGTATGATTTTATTGAATTTTACGTTGAGATGAGATGTGCTGTGAATTGGTGGTATAATTAAAATTTAATTGGATCGAATTGAATAGGGAGCAGAATAAAAGCAAGCTCTGTGCACAATTGCTGATTCATATTTTTTTGATGTAACATGCTGCATTGACTTAATGATTTAAAGTACTCCACAAAGTGTGTGTGTGGACAGACTTCCTAATCAAAGTATGGGAGGCATATTCACTACAACAATCAGCTGTAAGCTATAATAGAGCTCAATGCAGCAGCTAGACGATGCTATTTGAATTTCATAAACATTATAAAACAGCCAGTTTTTTAATGAGTCACTGACGTCATTCAGGAATTGATGTCATTCACTTCAAATATCCCTCAAGGTCTGTCTGCGACCATCTGACAGCCCGTTACCATAGTTATTTGGACACATGGTGGGGGACTTCCTGGTATTTGTAACTGATTAATATTTAGCAATTGGTGGTGAGGAGAGGGCGGTCTGGTCATGTGCATCCAAGTCCTCACAAATTAGGATTTGAGTCAGTTACTTGAAGGAAACATAACCCTCTCATGTCTTTCTGAGAACTCAATGAAATCTTTGGTGAAATTAATAAATTACGGATTGTTGACCTTACCTGAAACATTATGCATAGTTCTTGCCAGAAATGTCATAAACGTTTTTCGGTGAGATTGGGTTGCCTAATTACCTTTACTCTTCTCCCTTGTGTTAATGTGCTCCACCTGCTGTTCCTTCCATCTCCTCCCCTACTTAGTCAGCCCGTTTTGGTCTGCTCCTTGCCGTTTCCTGGTCCTTGCCTACCCAGTCCGTAAGTTTTGCCAGTTTGTTCTTAACTAAAAACCGTTCACGTCACCATGCGTCTCCAAGCCTATTTCTCTTCTCCACTTTGGTTCATCAACAAAATACAAAACATGACATCAGGTGTGTTAAAAGATTCATAGATTTGGCCATCACAAACTTGTGGCTTAAGTACTCATAAAACAAGAAGGGCCCGTATTCACAAAGAATCCTAAGATTAAAAGCAGCTCTTAGTGAGGTAATTTTAGGAACAATCTTAGAATAACCTGAATTCTAATATTTTTCTTAGAATTTTACCTCGGTAAGATGAAAATTATTCGAAAAGACTCTTAGGCCTTAAGAGATCTCCTAAAGTGACACAATGTTAGGAGTAGTGAGGAGGACTTTTAGCGAGCCTAAGAGTGTCTTAATCAGGGACAATGGTGGAAAATAGAGGGCTGATTGGCTGATACCTGTTATTGGAATATTATGCTAAAGTCACTATGGCCTCACGCCACTCAGACATGTGAGCACTGGAGAAACGGGAGAGGCTGCTGCACAGTACCTGCTGACTGAACGCAAGGCCAAATGCTTGCGTTTTACTGTACAGATAATGAATGTCCGGGATATGACTCTGTTTCGTCTCACGCTAAGGCCACTGTCAGGTATTAGGGGAGCCAAGAGACAGAGGAGCAACAGAAACAGGGCAGACAGGCTGGCGACCGGACCGGTGGAGTGCGATTACTTTCATCTATATGATCTCTGCTCTGTTTCTCAATAAAAGTGCTGGAACTTCATCACTCCACCGTTTCCTTATTCAATAACTCCAGGAAGTCAGTTATTGTTTAGAATTCTTACAACAATCCCCCACCTAAACAGTGGAGGAAATTAGAACATAAAGTTCTTTAACAATCATAAAATTATAAAATGTAGATAAGATAAACTTTATCATCCCCATAGAGGGAAATTTGTTTCAGCGGCCCGACGGCACGGAGGGATTCTCACTTTCCAGGCTGGTGCATAAAAGCAGGGAAGAATATGCATTTATCTGCGGCAATACGCTTCAAAGTACATATGTTTGCACTGTGATCCAGGGGCCAATTTACCTTTACAACACTTCTCTAAGAGCTTCCCAGAGCTGTGGACTGGATAGCTCTCAGCATTTGGTTTCTTCCACCTTTTTTCTCCATTTTATGTTGGTCGTTTTACAAAATACAATCGCTTTATACAAGCAGGCAATCCCAGGAAAAGGCTGACAGGCGAGTGTTCGTTAATATCAAATAGATGAAGTTGTAAAATGACTGGCGAGTAAAACTAAAAAAGCTAATCAAAATAATGATGAGGATGTAAATAAGGCTTGTTCAAACATTTTGAGGCTGTGCGACAATCAATTAATTTTGCTAAATTTCATCATGACATTTCTTAATCCAGACTAATCGGTTAATTTCTCTCCTTTGAGCACTAGGAGCGCATTTGTGTTTTTTTGTCCATGTACTATCAACCAATCCCAGCTCTTAGAAGACAACATCACACCTAGCAAAGGGGTCAACCACACCTACTCACTAAAAAAAAAACCCTGTAATTTCCTTCATCAGAGTCACTCTCAGCAGCTGTCTGAATTGCTTTTAAGCTAAGACTTAGGTAGGAATTTTTAGACCAAGATGGAAGCTTTCTGACAGGACTCTTTGTGAATACGGGCACTGAACTTTTAGTTATCAGGCTCCTCTCCTGTGGAACCAATTCCCAGTTTTAGTCCATGAGGCACACACACTGTCTATTTTTAACACTAGGCTTAAAACTTGCCTTTTTGACAAAGTGTATAGTTAGAGTGGCTTAGGCTATCCTGAGCTATCTCTGTAGTTATGCTTCTATAAACTTAGGCTGCTGGAGGACATCAAGATCTATTTCTCTTACCCTGCTGAATTCTCCTTCTGTTCCCCAGTGTTACATTATATGTTGTCATTTCAACTTTTACCCTATTGTTCTCTCTGTGTTTTTTCTCTTCATAGTAGGTACATCTGACCTGCCATTATGTTAGCTGTGACACCATCTAGGGGGGCAGATCATCTGCCATTACCCTCTCTAACAGAAAAGATTTCTTGATCAATGTGTGCTTCTGTGCTTTTTTATGTCTCTGCTCTGTCTTCTCAAACCCAAAGTCGGTCGTAGCAGATGGCCATTCACACTGGTTCCGGCGGAGGTTTCTTCCTCTTAAAGGGGGAATTCTCTTCTCCACCATCACTACGTGCATGCCCAGTATGGGGGATTGCTGCAAAGCCATCGACAATGCAGATGACTCTCCACTGTGGCAAAACTCTCTTTCAGGAGGAGTGAATGCTGCTTGTCAAAGACTCAATGCACTCTGCTCTGTTTTCCTATAGGAAACCTTTTGACCAATCAGTCTGTATGATTTTATTGAATTTTACGTTGAGATGAGATGTGCTGTGAATTGGTGGTATAATTAAAATTTAATTGGATCGAATTGAATAGGGAGCAGAATAAAAGCAAGCTCTGTGCACAATTGCTGATTCATATTTTTTTGATGTAACATGCTGCATTGACTTAATGATTTAAAGTACTCCACAAAGTGTGTGTGTGGACAGACTTCCTAATCAAAGTATGGGAGGCATATTCACTACAACAATCAGCTGTAAGCTATAATAGAGCTCAATGCAGCAGCTAGACGATGCTATTTGAATTTCATAAACATTATAAAACAGCCAGTTTTTTAATGAGTCACTGACGTCATTCAGGAATTGATGTCATTCACTTCAAATATCCCTCAAGGTCTGTCTGCGACCATCTGACAGCCCGTTACCATAGTTATTTGGACACATGGTGGGGGACTTCCTGGTATTTGTAACTGATTAATATTTAGCAATTGGTGGTGAGGAGAGGGCGGTCTGGTCATGTGCATCCAAGTCCTCACAAATTAGGATTTGAGTCAGTTACTTGAAGGAAACATAACCCTCTCATGTCTTTCTGAGAACACAATGAAATCTTTGGTGAAATTAATAAATTACGGATTGTTGACCTTACCTGAAACATTATGCATAGTTCTTGCCAGAAATGTCATAAACGTTTTTCGGTGAGATTGGGTTGCCTAATTACCTTTACTCTTCTCCCTTGTGTTAATGTGCTCCACCTGCTGTTCCTTCCATCTCCTCCCCTACTTAGTCAGCCCATTCAGTCAAACCCATTGTCAGGTCCTTCGTTATGCTCCCCTGTTCTGGTCTGTTCATGTTTGCTTCCTGGTCATTGTTCTCCTCTGCCAAGATTGTAAGTGGCCTTTACTTTAATAAATCACTGGCATCATCATCATGCAACTCTCAAGTATTTGTCTGCCTTTTGGTCCAACAGCGCCACTGACACTGGGATGAACAATAAAGAAAGTTCTAGGCGCTAAAAAAAAACAAGTGTGGTTTGATTATTGTTTTCTTTGAGACAATGATAACGATAGATTTAGCATTAAATCTGAGAATGATATTGGTGTTTTTTCTTTTTTTATGGAATTAAAATAATACGTAGGGCCCTTAATGTCACAGTGATGGTAAAATAAATAAATAAATTGAATTTGGAGCTGTTTTGGCGTAAGGGAACCACACTAACAACTGCACCACCATGCATCACTTGCTTAAAATCTGTTGCTTTTGTTCACTTAATTGTTTTATCAAGCCAAACATGAATTATAATGCTGGGATTACCTGAAAGTTCCCCCATAGCTTGATGCATGGTTCTCTGGACTAATAACGCACTCTCATTTGACACTGTAAGTAGAGGTTGCAGCTGATGTTAAAAAAAGCACACAAGTTTCAGCTTTTAATTAAGTGCCAGACTTGATTCTGAGATAATGATATTTGCTTTGTGCACATTTCGCTTTGCACAGTGAGGTCAGCCTCATTATGTTAAGACTTGAGAGACTGAGAGCCCTAGGGAGCCTTCATCACTTTTTCTATGGTGATATCAGTAAATTGAGTAGATGATGTAATTATTCTTCTCACTGACTCAGTTTAGGTGATGAGAGTAGAGCTGAGACACTTACATAGAAAACCACCCCGACACATTTGTAAAGGCACATCTTGTGGCTACAATGTATTTTCTAATTCATGCAAACTTTAGGGCATGTTAATGCCACAATGTTTAGGATAAATGCATGCACAGGCATAACCACACCTTCTGAAACACACATACATAGTAAGAGGTCCTGCATTCTGGAGTATCACATTTTTCACACCCTTTTTCACAAGCTAACACAGAGAGCAGACTAGGACTCACAGTGTGAAGTTCCCCTCTGGGTAGCAACGGTTCCTGAGCAGCCCCGCCCACAGCTGCACCCCGATGATGCCGAAGATGAAGAAAACAAAGAAGCAGAGGAGGAGCACGTTACCCAGCATGGGCAACGTGTCAAGCAGCAGGTTCACCAGGATACGCATACCTGCAGTGAGACACAGACAATGCTTTTTAGTAAAAGCACAGTTTCAACATGCTAAATGCTATATTTGAAACAGAGAGATTGACCTCTATACAGACAAACAGTGCTTACACTTCTACATAACCCAATAAATAAAAATTATATTATGATCATTGTCCTACATGTTTTTCAATTAGCCAGATAGGTTCAAGTTGAGCCAAGTGTGTCAGAATTACTAGAAGTACGATTAAATTACCTTCCATTTCTTTGAAATATAAAAAAAAAAAAAATTGAGAAGCTTGCTGGAAAGATAGAAATTTTATTTTACGTTTGTCTCACAACAAACTAAATAAGTGTTTACAAACATGCAACTATTTCCCAGGGTTCTTGGTCTGATCAACAACTGTTGGTACCTGTCTCTCAGCCAGGTGTCAACAAGTGGCATTTCAAAAGAATAAATCTAAATCCTTAAAATGGGATAAACTGTAATGCGCTGATATACAGAACACCCAATATTCAAACCAGACACGGTGTTGCACTTAAAAAGATTATTTAAAATAAATAAATGAAGCTGTGGTGCAGACATGGCTGAGGCTGGAAGCAGGTCAAGCAAGCTTAATGACAGGCAGGCAAACAGAACTGTAGGGGCTTGGCAAGGATCGTGGTCGTAACAAAAGTCCAAGTTCAGTTTTCTGGACACGGGTCCGACTTGAGCAAAACAAGAGAGAAACATGAGCATGGCAAAGCTGGCAAGAAACGCTGGACATCTAATCACTTCAATAGTCAACATGAGACTGTGGGACCCAGAATGTAAAAGCAGGTGAACATGTGTAGGTTGTTAGCTTAATGAGCTGCTGTCAGAGGATCACAGGTGAAACAGATCACAATGATTAGGCAGCACAGCAGGAGAGGTAGGGACCAGACAGCTGGTGCAAGTCATAACACAAACCCATTTGTTGTTTGAAAAAAAAATTTAAACATCTGTGGGGCCCAATGTGGCTCAGTTGTAGTGTAAAAGGAACGTGCACGCACACCGGCGTTACACGAGCGTGTCAGAATGATTGGCATGTGGGATAACCAATAGATAAGTTGATGCCCCCGGAACTTGATGGACAGAATTGGGTGAGAGCCACTGAGCTATATTATACACTGGAGTGCTAAAAGCCACCAGCCGCCATATTGGTACTCCCTATTTCCCCCCAGTAACTAGGGAATATGTGCGCTAAAGCATCGAATAACGAGGATTTTATCATGTTCAGGGGGGGCTTAAAACTTTTAAAATGTCAAATGCCATATACTTTTATGTTATGTTCTAAAACTATCAAGTACTGAGAAAGTCATGTGCTGAAATATTTTGCATTTTATTTATTTAAATATATAATATATATAACATTTATAAATATATAAATAACAATATACAAAACATATATTTACATATATGTATACATATATATATATACATATACACATATACACATACTTATATATACATACATATATATATATGTTTAATATGAATAACATGTAAAATATTTCAGCACCTAATTTCCTAGTAGTTGATAGTGTTGGTACATCCACTGACTGTATAATTACCTGTGAAACGTCTTCCCACAGCCAGAAAACTGCTTGTTGTTGCAACCAAATCCTATGGGATTTTGTGAGAGTAGGGAGTAGCAATATGGCGGCCAGTGACTTTGGTTTTTCGGCAAAATCAGCACTCCAGTGTATAATATAGCTCAGTGGTGAGAGCAGGACCAAAACTCTGACAGATCCCTACCCTCTGGACCAAATGGCAGGGATTGGTTAGAGTTTTTACAGACCTGCAGCACCCACAGAAATACATTTTTAACCAATTTTTTTCTGAGTATATAATGTATTATTATTTTTCTGAGTATATAATGTATTAAGTACTTTCAGGATAGACGGACGATATTACCCAGTATAACAAAAATTGTCTCTAAATAGGATCACCAACAATAGTTTTAAATTAAAGTCTATTTATTTCACTTTTGACAAGAGCTACACTAGAAACACTAACTTGTCTTTTAAGTATTTAGTTAATTTGAATCATAATCAGGGGTTCCAATCATTTTCATGACTCCAGGTGTTTAAAAGTCAGCGCCTAAGCCTGCTGACTGCTTAACTTGTGAAAGAACTGACCACTCCCATGAGCACAGTAAATTCCAGTGTGGTATGATGCTACCTTTAAAATGTCCAGTTGTAAAACATCCTCACTACAAAATTTTACACGGTCAACTTTTAGTGCTATTCTAACAAACCTTTGAGTGGTATACCATGTGAGGCATATGGTGTGAAAAAACTCATATGGCCAACTTCATGGGGCCTCAGATTAGCTCAAGAACATCATGTAGGGAGCTTCATGTAATGAGTTTAATTTTTCAGACTTGATCATCACTTAGGGTCTAAACCAAGGATCCTCAATTCTTGTCTTCAGTTAAATAACAACAAAACTGAAGTATTGATTTTTTTTTACCAATATAAGAATGATCAGCAGCTTCAGCTGCTGTTTTCTATTCTCTTAATTGCTCTTATTTAGAGGATTTGTAAAAAGAGCTAAAGATTTATGCATGGGCCAAGGTGGCCAGTTCTGTCAGGAGTAATGGCTAAAATTCCAGGCAAATTTTGTAAAAAAGCTTTGTGGCAAGAGATCCAAAATATATGCTTCAAGTCATACTGTTTGAAAGGCATTGCTATCAATAAAAATAATAAAAAATACCATATATTTTTATCCTGGAAATTGGGAAATTGACCTCTTAGAGGATGAAAAAGTATTGAGACTGGGAACATAACAGCTCTTAACATACCGAAAGAGTCTGTAGCAAGACTTAAAGAAAGGTGGTGTTCAGAAGCAGTCTGAGGCTACGTTCACACTTCAGGTCTTGATGCTCAACTTTGATTTTTTGCTGAAAGCGGATTTATAGACGTAGCAGTTCATACTACTAATATTAAATGCGACTTCTGCCTGAATGGTTCAAGACCGCAAAGCGTCCCCCATGCACGGACAACAGGAGACAGAAGTAATCCTGAATGTAATTGTTTCAAAAAGTGTTCAATAAAGTTAAAAAACAACTCAAAAAAAGGAAACCGTCCGGCATCTCTCCTTGCTGTTATTAGAAAGCTGCTGATTAATGACAGCCAACAATATTAAGAGCATATCATAGCAAGACTAAATAAAGGAAGAAGAAAGCAGCAAAGCAACTTTTTTTTTCTTTTGGTTTCCCATACATACCCTTACAATTGCCCAATGTGTAAAATGAGTTTTCCTCTATTTACCACAGTTGATTCTATAGGCTCTATTAGTCAGTTCACAAAAGAGAGATTCGGGTGACATTCTCTGGGCGTGCATGTGGGTGTTAGGCGCTGCATGCTCTTGTTAACTTTGTTGAATCTCCGCTGTCATGGACGCATTAGTGAGAGAACATGGGCTAACTTCAATGTTTATAACTTTCTTACTTCAGAAGACATTATGCCTCTAAACAAAAAAAACTGTTCAGTCACAGTGGCAGATGCTCTTCCTCTTCTCCTTCTATATAGTGTCATTCTATCTTGTCGCCAAAATGGGCAAACTTGTGCAAAAACTCTGGAACTTGCGCTATAGACCAGCACCCTTCGCGACCCCAAGAGGCATAAAGCGTGTCGGAAAATGGATGGATGGATGGACATCATGGCCACATCTAGCCATGTAGACCTTTGTTTTGTTATTGTAATTTGACTACAAAATACTAGTGAAATTAAGTCAAGTGATAATTGCAAGTGGGCTTCCCTCAGGTAATATACAGTAAAAATGAAGTCAAACCTTGACAGTGTTTCTGTCATAAAATAAATATCACAGCCTGGGATTTCCTTTGAGAGAGATGAAACAAACGTCTCCCATTGATTAAGTCTCTTTGAAGTCTGCAGCAGCTTAAAGCACTGCAATATCAAATGAGTCTTTAATTCAAGTTTTACTATTAATTTAGACCATTTTAGACAGTATAATAGTAAAAACAATAAATTCTACAAATTATCAAAGAAAAAAAACAAGGACTACAGGACAGAAGCCATATGATTAAAAAGTCTAGTTTGAGAGATCGTATAAAATATATTTAATGGTTCCAGGTTCAGGTTACAATATCTTTATTTACAGTGATATAATATAAAACAAATATTCAATTAGCTCAGACAGTTTATTGAGCTATTCTGAACATAACAGGTCAGCTGTAAACAGCTGATACTGATAGCACTGCTTGTGGGAGCAGCAATCAGGTAGAGGGGAATGTTACCTGATGAGAGAAAAAAGTGGAGAACAAGTGCATACTAGATTAAAGGTGAGATGTATGCCGCAGGTGGCGAATAGAAAAGAAAAACTGACAGAGTGCTGTTAACTGTTACCTTGGTTGCTAATACAGCATCCCCCATGGGGACATGTGGGTAATGCAGACAACAGACCGATGCTTTTAAGCTGTGGCCGGTGGGAGACAGACATGGATAACTTCCATTAGTGCAATTAATTGATTCACACCACACAGATCCTGCACTGAGAGTTTCTGCGCAATCATTCAGTCATCTTGTGCTCACAGGTGTGTGTGTGTGTGTGTGTGTGTGTGTGTGTGTGTGTGTGTGTGTGTGTGTGTGTGTGTGTGTGCGTGCCTGCTTGCGCATGTGTGTGTGCTTGATGTGTGTGCACAGCACTCTGACGGTTTTGGTGCATCTCCCAAAGAATGGAGATTGAATTACCCCTGAGATGAGCTTTGCGATAAATTGTTCGTGCAAAAAAACAAAGAGTTGAAATAACTGTACCCTAGCTGCAGATACTTCTTCAGGAATAATAATAATACATCATATGTGACGCTTCCAATCTATATTGGTCATTTTCTTGGCAATATCTGATAAAGCATGAAAGTGACATTCATTTAAAAATCAAGAAAGATTTTTGTGTCCTCTTAGTGACCACTTTAAACAAACATTTAAATGGAGTACTGATAGAGCATGATGGGGTAATTCAGTATAATAATCTTTCCACATCAGCAGTTATGAGTCTATAATGTCTGCATAATCTGTGTCTGACAGCAGAGATCTGAGTTATATTCATGGAAGGACTCCAGCTATTGATTCTTCAGAAGGCATTTTGACATGTCAGAGTAGATAATGGCTGAACTTCATCCAGCCACTTAATTTTCTGTTTAATGACACTGTTCCTGCTCTTTTACGGACATCCTTTAACAAAGCATTTTGATATGGCGTAGGCTTGGTTAAAAATTAGGTTTAGGCAAATAAATAAATAAAAATGACTCAGAATGGAAAATTGATTACACATGACACATTGTCGTTTGCACATCTGTTTCTTTTTTTTTTTTTTTTACATGGGCCAAAGTAAAAGATTATGCAATTTGACTATGGGATCATTTCATGCATGCTGCCAACATTTGAAATCCATGCTAAAAGTTCTTGTTAAAACCCTATTCTAAATGTAATACATTGGATTTTCCTCTTAAGCCCCATCTCCTGCAGGGATGATTGGGTCTATGGTTGGTGGAAGGCCAGTCTGTGCATGGCATACATTTGTGAATAAACAGTTTCTGGAATATATTATTAAAATAATGTTGTGTTTCATATCATTGCTGGGATTGGCATCACAGCAATAAATTATCATGTTCTAGTAGCTGTAAGTGGGAAAAAGATTGGGACTGATTTATATTTGTTTTGTGCCCAGTGACAGAGCTACACACCATTGGGAATACAAGCCAATATAAAGCATTTCCCCATTCTATGCATTCTAACACCGCAGAAACAGTCTCACAGATTGTACAGTATGAAAACTGTCACCTTTTATGAGACACGAACTGTTTGATGTATAAATAAGTTATTAACCCCTTGAAGTTTCATTACATTTTACATGTGCAATTGCAATAGTCATTTTGAACTTGGAGACTCAGGAAAGGAGTCAAGGAGACAAGGACTTTCTGAATACTATGGACAAACAGATTGAAAGAAAGTACCTTGACTTCAACTCATCCTGTTTCGTGTCTCATTTTGAGTGGGAGACAACAAAATTAATCCTCTCATAAGACCCTATCTGTTGGTGCCATCCAAAATGAAAGCAATCTTCTGTGAGGAAAATAAAAATCCTCTTAGGGCACAGAAAAGGCTTTTCAAACTCAGCTTCAATTGGCAATTCTTTTTCTTTCTTGTTTACTTAAAACACCTTTAAAGTTAACATTTCTTTAAATCAAAATGTTGCTTTAAACATCAAGGTCAACCTCACAAACATGGTTAAAGAAGAAAAGTAAATTTAGTTTTTGTAATGAAACAAAATAGAATAAAACAGCTTCCATCAATTCAAGGACCGAGGAAAACTGGGAATTAATCAGCAATTACTCTAAACATAGCCGAATGGAGCTTACTTACAATGTTCTCTGTATTGCTAAGCATTGCAACACCACTGCTTACAAATGCGCTTGCAAAAAAAAGGACAATGCATTTATTACTTGCTCTCTTTTTATCACTCATAATCACTTATTTTTTTCTTATTCCTCTCACATCGCTTCTCTGTCCTCTTTGTCCCTTGCTTGCTTTATCTCTATTCAACAGATGACTCCCTCCATCCCTGGCACTTCCTTGCTCCTATCTATCACTGTAATGGCCTGTTCATGTGAGTTCCCCAGCATCTCTCTACTCGTCATCTTCTACTGCCTCCCCTTCATCATCACCCATCCTTCATGGAGCTGGATAATCCCATCTTCCCAACTCCATTTATCTGTCTTGCTGACTCCCCCCGCTTTCTAATTTTTCTTTTGTGCATATGCTTTACTAACCCACATTCTTTCTCCTTTTACAAATTCTGCTAAAACAACCTCTGATTTCTGCATAACAATAATTGCTTCTTGATATTTGTGTTTGCTTGCTTATTCTTTTAGGCTAAACATTGTGTAGTTGATTTTTTTTATGCATATTTTGGAAATCTGCTGATAGCGATTTGCTTCTGCTGATGAAATTTTAAATGAACTGTTAGTCTCTCAATTGTCGATGTCAACGAGGAACTTCTTTTTTTTTTGTAATCAGTTTTACAATTTGTCTCCTTGCTGTCCATAACCTAAGGGCATTTTGTCATCCTGTCAATCCCTGAACATAAACATAGAACCTGGAATAAGGCTCTAAACCAAACATGTTCCCATCAAGGCATGTATAAAAAAATGAGAAGGCATAAATATCAGATGAGAATTCCAGGCTGTGCCGATGATGTCCCTGTTGATAAGCCCAGCCTTCATGACTCTAGAACTCACAATTCAAAGAATCATCCAAAGAAGATCATAAGTGTAGTTATTTTATTCTCCCTGTGGAACAAATTGCTCTCAGAGGAGGGAAATGAAAACGAGTGACTTTGCTAATGAGATGAAATGAGATGAAGTGATAAAGATTATATAGGAGAAGAAGGTAAAGAAGGAAAAACTCAGACCAGGGGAAAGTGGGGGGAGGGACATTTCTTATTCTTGTATTTATCATGTATAACACTATGACCAAAGAAAGGTGAAATAAAGAGTATAACAATAATTATTTATTCTTCAGGACACCATGGCAGGTGTGGCCTGTAGTGGACAGCAAATTAACATTGTGTCCCCAATGGTTTATGGAACAAGAAAAACAAAATAGGCAAACAAACACTTCTGGGAAAATGTGTATCTGGTGTATATATGAAATAAAAAAGAAATGTGATAAAGGTCATAAGAGTAAAATAAAAAAATAAAAACAAGCAAAGGAAATTTTGATAAAAGAAAACAAATTAAAAAGAGTTTAGCACAAAATGCTGTTATAAAAAAACACATACTTCTTAGCTGCTTACAGTATGATTTGGGTCACATACACAAATACAACTGCAAGTTTTCACCAACCATATTGGTGTCACCTACTTTTGTAGAAGCAAAAAGATAAAGAGCTTAGTTTCTGCTGCAGATTTATGAGCAGTGGGTGGTGCACAGCAAGCAATTACAAAGGAAGCAAAACATTAACTTCAAGCACCAACATATCCAACTTGGAGAGTACTCATAGCCTCTTTGTGTGATTGAGTGCTAAGCACAATTTAGTCATATCAAAATAGAGAAAATGTGGCAAGCAAAAGGCTCAAATAGTTCATCAAAAGGACAAAAGGACATAAACTTAGCAGCACTCATGGAATTGACATGGCCAGCTTTAAAAGTCCCAAAGCACATTCTGATCATTTTATAGCTGCATTTGGTTGCTGGGTTTTTTCCTGGATAAACAACTTTGTTTGCGTGTCATTGACATTTAAGATTCTGATTATTAAGTGTCTTGAAGTACTTGTATCCTCACATAAGTTGAAACCAGCTACATTTCAGAGTATCCTAAACTACAACAAAATTAGACGTGATCCAAACATTTTGACTTTCTCTTTGATTTATTTTTATGCTTTGTGTCAAGTCTTAGTCCATAGCTCGTAAAGTCCATAGTCAAAACTGGTACCCATCCAAAATGGCAAAATTAGAGTAAAGACAGCAAGGCCTTAAGGATGTGTTGTGTAAGATGCTCTCTGGCAGTGGTATTGGTTTTATGTATTCCATTCCCTTAAGCGTTAACAATGTCTGCCATTGCAGCGGGATTTATTGCATTAATAACATAAAACACCATCTATTGTTAAAATCAATTTACTCACCAGTATATTTAAAAACAAACAACCAAAAGATTTGGAAAGCTTTAACATATGTGACATGTCTCACAAGTTACCTTGTAGGGTTTTAACTATGGAGTATTTATGGATATTTTTCCCCCTTTTCATGTTTACTTAGCAATACAAGTAATAAGTCAAGGGTTTCTGAACATTGACATGCTTGCTTTTATCATTAGGATAGTAAATGAATTAGATTAATTTAATTAAACTGTTCTCATTAATTGTAATGTCCACAGAAACCAAAACAATTTAATGTGTTTGTATTTTCTTTTACAAAGTACTTTATGTAATCACAACCTTTTTAATTTTTCTGTATTTTATTAATTAATAGTAGTATTTAGGAAAAAGCAAGGATAAATAGTGTTGTATAGCATTTCATGTGTCATGTAATAAATGCACATTATAAGAAAACTGAAACTTTACTGTATTGTATAATCATATGACAATTTAGTTCACATCTTGTTTTTGAAAATACATATTTTAACATGTATTACCACTATTATTACCACTCTTTTTTAGGATTAAGTTTGTTTCATAATCTACTAGGATAAGTGACCATGAAAATAACCAAATTTTAATTTTTTTTTCCCAAGCACTATTCATTTGATTCAGTCAACTCATGAAATATGACTATAACTAAAAAGGCCACAAGCAACTTTGCTAAAATAAACTTTCTGAATTGAACTTATATATATATATATATATATATATATATATATATATATATATATATATATATATATATATATATATATATATTGCCCATGGACAAATAAATGATTTTCTACAACAGCCTGTGTGTCATGATTTTGGTTTGGTGAAAGACTCAAGTGCAGAAATGTAACTGGCCAAAAAAATTTCTTTAGTAAAAAAATAGAAAATAAATTACAGTTTAGCACATGGTGAACAAGACATGAAACATGGGTAAAGAAACAGGCATGCAACAGAAAGGGTAATGGACAATCAATGCAAGACTCCAGCAAAGAGCAATGACAAACAGTGAGGTTCAATACAGAGGTGTGGTGGAGAAATGACAAGCAAGCCAGAAGAGCAATATGAGGAGATGTAGTCTAAAAAATACTTCACATCCTTGGTTATAAAAGCATAAACAAAACTTCCTCAAAATGAGCTTGGATGTACAAACTGTCGATAGGAAATGTCCTGTGGGAGACACTCCCTTTTCATAACCCAGAAAAGTGGGGTGGAAAACAACCAAACTCCAAAAGAACCAAATGGCATAAGGCTACGCTGAACAAAACCTAATTTAAGATGTTTTTAAACGATATAACCTTTTTTTGTCATATAAAAATTGGAAACTGCATCTGAAAAGATTATGCGACTTACTTGGTACCCTGTTGATCGCCTTGAGAGGCCGTAGCACCCTCACTGTTCTGATGGCTGTAAAGTTGATGTTCTGCAAATCCAGAGAGTATTCAACCATCCTGGAAAACACACAATAAACGAAGGATAAAAATTAATAGCAGAAATAGTTAGAGGTAATTCCATCTTTACTTGCAGCCTCAGATGATTCATTATTTTCATCCACACAGATTTGTTCCCATTAGAAAGCAGAGACAGAAACACACATCCCCAAACAGCTGGGGTCCTGCTGTGCTGAGTCTAATATAAATAATGGGCTTTAATTTATGCACTTTTTAAACCAGCATCTAAATAAAGTTTGAGGAATATTTCCCTTCACGTGTCTCTGCAAAACAAGCTGACTTGTACTCGATTTTTAATTAAATCAGTTAGCTGAGCATGAGCACTTATGCATGCAGGTGTATTGTTTTACAGGCAATGTTAAGGTGCACTTCAGGGACTGAATGAACCAGACATTGCTTCATTTGGACTCAGGTGAAAGAAGGTGTCAAATTGCTCTTGAATAAGTGCAGTAAATCTCCTGGGGTCTTGTAAAGTGGCTATGCTGCCTTTTAGCACATGGAGTGAAGCATCAAAGTGTATCCTGTTGGTCTGGAGGCATCTATGAGCAAGAGAGGCCCGAGATTGAATGTGCAACCATCTGAGATGAAAGAAGAGAGTTACAAAGGGGCAGAAATTGGAGGTGGAGGAGTGTTCTGGTATAAAGCAAAACTAGGAAAAGCATGTGATAACAGAAAATGAGAGGGAAGGCAAAGAGAATGTATTTTGCTATTTGACCTATTTTTGACAATTCATTACACTGAAAATATACTTTGCCTGTGGTATAGAAGAAAGCAAGACAGTTGAGGAGGAGGAAATAGGAGGGAGGGTCCCTATAAAAACAAAGATTACAGGAGATGGAAAAGCAAGAGACAAGGGAGAGATCAGAAACAGACCTGAAAAAGCACTGAACGTTGATTAAGTGCAATATAATGAAGGCAATAAAGTCAGATTGAGAAGGAGAGTCAGAGAAAGCCTGAGGCTTTTATCAAGTGTTAGAGATAATTACAACTTTAGGAACAGGCAGACAGAGAAAAGGGAGCAATAGGCATATATATATTTATATATAGATATACCTGGCTGAACAGAGGAAGGCTCCTTGTAGACTTAAAAAATTCTGAGCTGGGGAAGTGGGAAGTGTGGGAGATGTAGGAAAAAACATTTGAACGTTTTAGGTATTTGACACAAATTTTCTACTTTCACTAAGATAGTACAGCTCTTTTTAATAAGTTGATTTCATTGACAGGACGGAGAGCCTATGCAAATTCTGAAGTGATTAAAAAGCCCTAGACAATTATTCACTTCCAGACTCTTGAACTGTGAACTTGAGAAACTGGCTTTTAGGAATTGTCAGTGTAATAACAATGGAATGAAATAAAATAAATCCAGCTGTTTTAGAGGGAGTCCAACCAAAATTAACTTCTGCAAGGTTTTGAAGTCGGAAAACATTACAAATGTCTTTCTTTTAAGTATTAATGAATATTTTACTGGATACTGTGGGTTTAGGGTTGGGTTCAGTATAAAAAAATAGGATTGAAGGATGCTAAAGAAGTGTTTTGGTGCTTTAATCTAGGTTTACAATGCCGAGATTAGGGTTCCATTTGAGTTAGACCTTGGAAGCCAGTTGTTTATGAGAATTAATGGCCAAAAAGAGCCAAAACATATACTACGCTTAAAAAGCTTTCATAGAAAAATCTGTTGTTCTCCAATGACCTAACATGCATTACCATAGGTAATTGGAAATACAGACAGTGGATGGATTTGGTCAGAACAATAGTGCAGCTAAATAGACATTGAGCAAGCCATTCCAGTGACTGCACACTGGCCTAATAGAGCAGAATATACTAATCCTGCAATTACTACAGAGCACTAAATGTCGCCTTTTATGCTTGCAGTCCAGACTTAAACTCCTTTTGGAGAAGAAGGCATCAATTATTAAAATGAGATTAATGAGTGCGGTACATTTTGTGTCCCAGAAGTGGTTATGAAGTCAGAGAAGCTACAGAGGTGCACATGAGCACACAGACACGATCATTCACAAACTCTACCCGTAATTTCTTCCTCTTTACCTTTCCCATATTGGCCTTGTATTTTACACAGGCTCTTACATTAGTCTGATGCTGGTAAATCAGACTTGATTTTAACTGTTCCATTTTTATATTATTTCTAACCTTTTAATATTGGTGCAACATATTTAATAGATCTGAGATCTCAACCAGGTTGGGTACAGATAATTAAATCCAGCTTTCTCTCTTCTTACTTATTAATTTTTATTTCCTTCTTTTTTACTTCAAGTTGTATTCAGAGTAGAATATAAATGTTTGGCAACCAGAAAAATCTAGGCAACAAATGACATGGGCTCCACAGCATGTAGATGTCAACATCAATAAGTCATCCTATCATAAATGGGGGGGAAAGCAACTGAGCTACTTTAAGAACTGTTGTAGAGGCCCTCCGCAGCACCTTACGTGCATGTGTTCTTTGACTTCTGCAGCTTACTTAGAATGCAGCCATCATCAAAAAAACATGCACCAGCCGGTATATTTAAATAGATGTAAGAGAAATTCACTTACAGAGACAGTTCGTAATCCCTGACATTTTCACAAAAATAAATTTTAATAGGGGCTGATTATTCATGTAAGACGTGGTTCTTTAAAGCTTGCATTAGCTTTTCCGCAAAGCACCAGGCAACAGTTTGTCTCTCTAGAAAGGCATGAAAGCCTTTTTCCTCTAAAACTCCTGACAAAAGAATGACTTGAGAAGGATAAAAAACGGACAAGTAAGAAAAAATAAGTCCTAAAAAAATCCTTGGTATATTTACACAGACAAATGCAAACTTATTTTAAATGTTATATTCATTGTCATCTTATTAAACAGTGTATAATGTTCAAAATAATTAGCAGCAAAGGTGCTGGGGGAGCTTAACCTGAAAAACACAAGGTACACATCAGAACCAACTACACTGATAAATGTTTATATATAGGCATGTTAAAAAAGTTGCAATGATTGTTTTTATTTCTCCGTGGACTCCATCCTCAGTATTTTGTATCAGACAAATAAGATATGATAAGACAATATAAGATAAGGTAATAATCTCTTTATTGTCCCAGCAGAAAACATTCAGCTCACTCTATTTAATTTAAGAAGAATTTGCAACCTCTCAGGGCACTAAAACTGAAGTAAGCATATTTATCCCCCAAAAAAGTATTGGAGAAAAACTTTCATGGTGAAATAAATAAATAAGTTGATTTTAGAAACTCTCTCTCTCTCTCTCTCTTTCTCTCTCTGTCTCTCTCTCTCTCTCTCTCTCTCTCTCTCTCTCTCTCTCTCTCTCTCTCTCTCTCTATATATATATATATATATATATATATATATATATATATATATATATTAATACGGTTTTAAAATTGTTTTAATCTAATACATGTACAATAACGTCCAATGTTTTCTAAACTACATCTAATGAACAAAAAACAAAATAGGTATGGTGGGAAACACACACACACGGGAACGTGGGAGGCAGGTGCTATTAATTAAAACACTTGATTGATTGATCATGAGTAAATGTGAGCCCCTCTATAAAAAAATGAACTCTTATCAATGTGCTGCTCTGGAAGAAACAGATTTTTGTTAATTCAATCATGAGAAAAAAAGGTGTGTCATGGCTTTGGTGAAGTGACTGAATTTGAATTTTACCATTCTATAGTGAGAAAGATCATCAACTAAGGGGAAACATTACGCAACTGAGACTCGGTGGGTAGAGTAGTTGTATGCAATTGGGAAGATGGGAGTTTAAATTCAGCTTCCTTGAGCCATATGTTGATGTGTCTCTGGGAAAGGCACTTTTAACCTAAGGATCTGTTTATCAGTGCATAAGTGGGAGTGGGTGAATGTGGCTCTGTTTTTCTCTCCAGATAATCTAAATGACAACTTGAATTAGGCTTGCATAGTTGCATCAGATTTAACCACTGGAACAATATCCTTTAGAGATATAAAGTCAGATAACGCATGTTCTGGGACATTCCTAATCATTAAGAAGTTGAGATAACCCAATACAGAATCAGCAAAAACTATTTTCACCAATCATCAAGCATGGTGTTGGAAAAGTGACTGTTTAGGGCTTGTTTTGTAGCTGAAGGACCAGAGGACGTTGTAGTTACTGAGTCAGCTTTAAACTTTTCTTTATAACAAAGTAATCGAGTCAAATATGAGGTTATCTGGCAAACAGCTGAAACTGCTGGTTCATCAGCAGCAATGTATTCAAAGTTCTCACCAAATCGGATATAACTGCAATAGTACGGACACAAAGGGTAGAAAATTTCAATGAACATAAACAATGTTTGTAAAGAAGCAGCAGGCTAAATTCCCTACACACCAGTGAGAGACACGAAAAAGTTATGCAGAAAATGATTAGTTCAAGTTATTACTATTAATTTTGTTAATAGTTTTACCTAAAAAAAAGTGAATAATATTGTGACAAAGCTCAATACTTTTGTTGCTGATTTTAGTAAGAGAAACAAATTTATTATGCTGATTCATTAAACACAAAGTGAGTTTTCTAGCCTGCATTTCTCTTCATTTTTATGATTACAGCTTACAGATAATGAAAACCCAAAATCCAGTGTCCAAGAAAGTTAGAATATTTCCTACGATCGATTTAAAAAAGGATATTTTCATCATATATGTCAGGCTTCTTAAAAGTATGTTCATTTCTATGCAATCAGCCTGTGGCACTGCTGGGTTGTAATGGATGCCCAGGCTGCTTTGATAGTGTTGGGGGTGGTGCTTCTCATCTCCCTCTTGAAGACATCCCATAGATTCTCTATTGGGTTCAGGTCAGAGGAGTTTGCTCGCCAATCAAGCACAGTAACTCTTTTGAACCCAGCTTTTGGTGACTTTACCAGTGCAAGCAGGTGTCAAGTCCTGCTAGAAAATGAAATCAGCATCTCTATGAAGTGCTTTTGCATCATTGTTACTTATTGGGTACAATATACTGTTAATCCATCCATTCACAAGATCAAGCCAAAGTTCTATCACTGTGAGTAATGATTCAGAAAACTGATTGCAGTAAACACACACCTGTTGGAACATCTGTGTCATTTGGTTTACTTGCTGCAGTTTAATCTTAACAGCAACCTTGCAAAAAGCCCCACCTTCATAAAAGCTCATTCAATGCAATTCTGCATCCGACATGCCATTCCATCTGCTCTCCTTAAGATTAAAAGGTGTGACAGTTCACAATATGAGTGAAGCTGTTGACTTGCAAACTTCCAGCATATCCTTGATTCATGGATTTGACGTTTATGGAGTGCAAATGTACTACCGGAACATGTTTGTGTTCCCAAACAGGTACCACAGCATGAATGTGTAAACAGATGGTTGAATGAATTCACATTCTGACATGGACGGCACTTCTGTGGCTCTTTTTTTGTGATCACATGAAACAAAAATTTTATATTTTGGCCACGATGATGTAGCATTCATTTGACGTGTATAACATGAAAGATTCAACCCCAAGAACAGCATCCCACTGGTTAAGCATGTGTGGTGGGAAGACAATGCTTTGAGGGTGTTGAAAATAACTTTCAGCATAAAAAAAGACTACTATATATTCCTAACAACAAAATCCGAAAGTCAAGAGAGAAAATTGGTTATAGGTAACATTGTTTGTTTTAGCATGATATTGAACCAAAACAAATCTAAATGGGTGAAGATATGGCTAACAAATGGAAAATATTAATGAATCTGTAGAGGAAGTTAAAGATCAGGCAAGGCAAGTTTATTTATAAAGCACTGTTCAGTACTAAGACGATTCAAAGTGCTGTAAATGAAAAAAAAAACATTACAGAGGAAAGGAGATAGTAGCAGTAGGTTAAGATATAAGACAAGTTGGACTACAGACTAAAACATTAACATTTAAAGGCAATTCTAAAATAAGTAAAATAGGTTTTTAACCTTGATTTAAATTAACTCAGGGTTTCAGAATTTTTACAGTCCTTTGACAGTTTGTTCGAGATAAGGAAAGGCAAGGCAAATTTATTTATATAGCACATTTCAGTACAGACAATGCAAAGTGCTTTACATGTTTAAGATATAGGAAAATAAAACAGAATAAAAGCAAGCAGGAATAAAATGCAAAAACAAAATAGAACATGGGAAAATAAAAATTAAAAGCAAACAAGTACAAACAGTTGGAATACAAAGTAAACTAATTATATTTCAGTAATACAGTTCAATTAGAACAGTCGAAGGCAATCCTAAACAAAATGTGTTTTTAATCTTGATTTAAAGGAACTCAGCCTTTCAGCACTTTTACAGTTTTCTCAAAGTTTGTTCAAGATCAGTGGAGCATAGGAACTAAATGCTGCTTCTCCGTGTTTGGTTCTGGTTCTAGGTATGCAGAGAAGGCTGAGGCCAGACGACCTGAGTGGTCTGGAGGGTTGATACACTGATAACAAGTCTGTGATGTATTTAGGTGCTAAGCCATTCAGGGATTTATAAACTAACAGAAGGATTTTAAAGTCTATTCTCTGAGATACAGGGAGCCAATGTAAGGACTTTAGAACTGGGGTGATGTTCTCTACTTTCTTAGTCTTAGTGAGGACGTGGGCAGCAGCGTTCTGGATCAGCTGCAGCTGTCTGATCCACTTTTTAGGCAGACCTGTGAAAACACCGACGCAGTAATCAATTCGACTAAAGTTAAACGCAGTTTAGTTTTTCCAGATCCTGCTGAGACTTTAGTCCTTTAATCCTGAAAATGGTCTTTAGGTGATAGAAAGCAAACTTTGTAATTGTAATTAGATGGCTTTGGAGGTTCAGTGGTTTCTAGCTGAAGCAGCTGAAGTTGTGTGCTAACTCGTGATCACTCCTCTCTTGGTCCGAAAATTATCACAAATTTTGTTTTTATTCAGTTGAAGAAAATTTTGGCACATCCATGCACTGATTTTTTCTAATCATTTACTCAGTGCTTGAATGGGTTCATAGTCACCTGGTGACATGGTGATGTAGAGCTGTGTGTCGTCTGCATAGTTATGGTAGCTGATGTTGTTGTTTTTTATGATCTGAGCTAGAGGGAGCATGCAGATATTGAATAGGAGGGGACCCAGGATGGATCCCTGGGGAACCCCGCATGTCATTTAAGTGGTCTCTGATGTAAAGTCCCTGTATTTTAAGTAAGATTTAAACCAGTCAAGTACTGTACCAGAGAGGCTGACCCAGGTTTCTCTAACAGAATGGAGTGATTGACAGTATTGAATACTGCACTGAGGTCCAATAATACCAGTACTGTGGTTCTTCCACAGTCCGCATTTAAATGGATGTCATTAAACACCTTGACAAAGGCGGTCTCTGTACTGTGGTGTGCATGGAAATCTGACTGGAAAATGTCAAGCAGTTGGTCATTGTTAAGAAGGTAGTATTTAATTGTTGAAACTGTTTTTTTCAATAATCTTACTGATGAAAGGGAGGTTTGAGATTGGCCTGTAGTTCTGCAGTAGTAATCTGTCTAAATTGTTGTTTTTGCAGCAGTGGTTTGATAATTGCTGTTTTTAGGGACTGGGGGAAACACCAGACAGAAGGGACGTGGTTATTATCTGAGTCAAATTAGACATTATGACAGGCAAATCTTTATTAAAGAAAGCTGTGAGTAGAACATTGAGACAGCAGGAGGAGGAACCTAGCTGGCCTAAGCTTTTGTAGTTCATTTGGCTGAATTGAGACATTTTGTCAAGATATGTCCAAGTTGGAGACAGCTTTGGTAGTGAGTTTGAAATGGATGTACAGACTCATAAACATTCCCTTGCTTTTTTTCTGTTTTAAGATATATCTGTAAAGTATCCCTTTATAGATGTCACAGTGAACCTGGAGTCTAGTCTTTCTCCATCTGTGTTAAGCTTTTCGACACTCACCACAGAGATTTTTTCTCCCTAGGACAACCCTAATTTTAATTGGAGCCATGCAGTCAATTATGTCTGAAACTTTAGATTGAATGTTATTTACTAGTTAATCTACTGAGTTACAGGACAAAGGGGAAGTAGAAGCATAAGCTTGGTTAAAGGTGCACCTTTGTCTTCCGGGTTGTCAAAGTGAAAGTCTCCCACAATAATTAAAAAGTCATAACCAACTTAACAAATAAGGGGTCATTAAAATGATTAAAAACATTTGATTTGGACTACAGAGGCCTGTAAATCTTAAATAATGCAGTCTGTACCGGGCTCTTAGCCTAGAGAGCCAAATATTCAAAGGAGTCAAATTTTCCCAGAAACAGCTTTTTACATTTTAGTGAATCAATAGACAGAGTTGCCACTTCAACTTTCATTTGCTTTCTGCTCTCACAAATAAAGTTGTAGTTTGGAGGCATTGACTATCAGAATAGGTCCCTCATTAAATTAATGTAACCATGTTTTGGTTAAAAACATAACATCAAGATTATAGTCAGTAATAAAGTCATTGATTAACAATGCTTTTCCAGACAGTGATCTAATGTTTAATAAAGCCAGGTTATATTACTTAGTGGTTGATATTGTCTCTGTGGCTGGTTATATCTGGTAATTTATAGCTTCTAAATATGATTGTTTATTTATGTTTGCTGTCCTTTTAGCTGTGTCCTTTCTGCTATGTATTATCACAAATATTTTACAGCTATTAGGGTAATGGCAAAGAACCCTTCCAGCCTCAAAGATATTGAGCTCTTTGGAAAAGATATAGGATGGAAGATTACAAGTGTGGACATGCAAATAGCTGGTCAGGCAAGTGTTTGGCTACAGGAATAGATCATTTCCACTGATTACTTCTGTAGGGTTTGAATAATTTGGGACATGCCCTTTGCTGTTCAGATATTAATAAAACATTTTATAATGATACTTTTTATAAAAATGGCAGCTATGAAATATGAACATGGCTCTGTTTTTGTGGTTTGTTGTTCAGAGAGCGACAGTGGGGATGCATGAAGTAGACCAGTAGGTTAGCCAGTTCTACATGGAAACATCCAAAAATGCTGTGTTAATGTGAACTGGGGCCTAAGGTTAGATGGGTAATGCTTAGGGTAACAGCTGAGTGAGTAATTCTTGGTTATGTTTAATCATTTATAACTTTTGCTTAAAATGCAGAAAATAATTAACTTTTGTTATTTTTTTGGCTAAATTCCATGTATTCCTTACTCAAATTTTAATCACAAAGCAGGTTTTTAACCACCTATTGTGCTTCTGCTGAGTGTTGCAGACAGATAGAGTAGGTCGGGGAGTCGGAAGGAGCTCAGAGACCACATGAATCCCGAGAAAGGGGGTGCATTGTTCAGTCTGCACACACTGCTAACCCCTATAACCATATTTCCCTGGACAGGCTCACTAGAAGGGTACACGCTATTCTAAATATATAGAATACACTTAAAATAAGAAAGACAAAGCATGTCAGGGAAGCAAAGCGTGCATCTCCATGTGTTTCTTTGAAGAAAATGTATGAATTAATCTCTTCAAGGGAGAGTGTGATCACTCAGGGGAAGACAATATTGACAGTGAACAGACGTTAAAGGCATACTAATTCTGGTTAACTGAACTGGAAGTATTTTGTTTTTCCACAGCCTTTATCTCTTCTTTGTTGTGTGTCCAATGTGTTTTTTGCAACATGCAAAACGTTTGTACTCACCACACCATCCCAATTTGTTGGTGCTCCAACAAATTAGGATGGTGCCACTCACGTGATCTGATCATATCCCTGGATCTTAGAGCCAAGAGCAACTGCAAGCCATAACACTTCACATTAGATGTTAAAATCAAGGGAGAGACATCATAAGGTAGTGCTTGTGCTGTGGACTGATCTTCATTCATGAGTTTACCTATGAAAAAACCCCAGGAGTGATTAAGGAAGAACAGTGGAGCAATCACTCTTGACACAGAACATGCGTTTTTAATTGTTTTTACGGGCTTTGCTGGTTCCTGCAACATGTAGATGATTAATGTGAAGTATGTGCTAAATTGGAGTAAATAGCTGCTAAAGGAACGACCTCAGCATGTGCATCTTTCAATTCTATTTCAAATTGTCTTAACATAATTTGAAGCTGCTGGAAAGAGTCAAAATCTAATTAGACAATTTCTTTGCCTGAAAAACTTAACAAGCAGGTTGATCCCATAATGTGTGCCATTATGGGATTATGGGCGACTGTTGCTTGATGGTTTGAGTAGTCGTCTGGCAACCAGAAGGATGTGGGTTCAATTCCAGCTTCCCCTTGCCACATGTCGATGTGCCCCTGGGCAAGGCACTTAACCCCAAGTTGCTTACTGAGCTGCGTCTCGGTGTATAAATGTGTGCGCGTTAGTGAGAGAGACTGGGTGAATGTGGCTATAGTGTACAGCGCTTTGGGTGGTCAGCATCACTGGAAAAGTGCTATATAAGTTCAGTCCATTTACCATTCATTTACCATTATGAGTTATTGATGCTTTAAAAGTAAATGCTAGAAGATGATGTATGCTGAATATATCTAGATCACCTATCACAAAAATCCATGTGCCTTTCTTTGCTTTACACAAACAAAACCACAAACCTAATTTAATGTAGTTTAATATACCATTAATGTTGGAAATAACTTGAATGTCAAGTATATACAGTATATAAAATAAAACTATAACATCTAAATAAGAAACATATTATTTAGTTATAAGGTAATAAATGTGACAAAATTAAGACGCTAACGCTTCTTCTCCAGTAGTTTATCTAATAAGATCCAGTAAAGGTGCTGTGAAATAGTTTATTTAGATAAGTGTGAGATGTCATTTCATTTGCTATTATCCAATCATTGATCCTGAGTTTTCTTCCCTTTTCAACTAACTATTGATTAACTCCTGTTGATGAAGTGAATAATACAATAGAAATACCCTTCATTGTCCCAAAGTGTGAAATTCAGGTTTACCAACAGAAAGGGAAAGGAATATGGAAGCATGTAGACATACACAAAGGTGGAAAACACAAGATTAAAAGGCTGACCAGTAAGGGCTAATTTACAACATAAGAAAAATTATATTGTACAGTTAAGAAAAATAGCACATTTAGATTAAAAGAAATATGCAACTGAGCAGGGTCGTAAAAAAAATGCACAAAATGTGCATGAATGTTTGCGTATAAAAATTGCTATTTACAACAAATGAAAGAAAATGGTGGAAATAACAGCAGGGATGTAAACTACTATTGTGCCAAAGTTTGTTTGGAGCGATGATCATTACAAAGTCCTACAGTTGATCGGAGGAAGCACCTGCACTAATGTTCCTCTTTGTACCTACTGCAGTCACTGAAGGTGCTCTGGGGTTCTGCAACAGCTTCATGCATGGCATTGGAGACTTTGCTCAAGAGTGATATTATTTTTGCTTGAGTTCTTCTGTCTCCCACCATCAGCACTGAGTCTAAAGGACATCCTAGGATACCCTTGGCCTTCCTGATGAGCCTATCTAACCACTTCCTCTCAGCTGTAGATTAGCTGCTCCTCCAAAAAACTACAAATTAGAAGATGGCTGATTCCACCACCTAAAAGTGAACAGTAAAAAAAGAAATTAACCACATTAAATGTGTCACTTTGTGCATAATGGCCTCTCCAGCAGCTCTGCAACAGTTCCATGCATGGGGTAGAAGACATTGTCCATCAATGATATTATTTTTCTTATGGCTCTTTTGTCTCCCATGACCTGCACTTGGTCCAGGGGCCATCGCAGGATATAGCTGGTCCTCCTGATGAGTTTCTCTATCCACTTTCTCTTAGCTACAGATAAGCTGCTGCTCTAACAAACCACACTATAGCACACAGCTCATACCACCACAGAGTCAAAAAAAATTTCAGTGGATAAAGATAACCTGAGTAAACACAAAAAGCTGTTTTGAAATGACAATTTAATTCATTAAGGGAAAAACCAAACCAGGCCTTTGGGGAAAAAAGAAGTAATGACCCTTGTTAAATTAATTAAGTGTGATTACACTACATTTACTAGAAAGGTGAGCTCAATTTCACAAGCCAGACTTAGATCTGATTATTAATTGACCTGCAGTTGTCGTATTCTGGTATTAGAATTCTTTAGGGACACACAACTTAATAGCATAATAAGTTTTATTTACATATACACTCTTATGAAACTGTTAATTCTGCTTTATCTTTAGATACTGTAAATCAGAACTAAGTCTTAATTCACAAAATTAGTTATTAATAAGAAAAAAGTTGTAAAACAGGAAACTATTGGTTTACTATCAAACAACTGTCTGCACTACACTTAACCAAGTTGAGAAACATCAGCCTTACATTTCTAACTTTGTGTGAGGTTTGCTATGGCTAGGTTTGCCATCCAAGCTAAGCTCATACGGCTCATCGTCACCTTCCTGCAAGCCTGCCTAACATGGCTTGTGTTGGCAGCACATAGTTCCCAGGTGTGCAACATTTTCCCACAGCCTACTGTTCCTCGTAATGATATGCGCTACATGTGGTTGATGTAAGACTAGGGAGGATTTGGACTGAACTCTTTATGCTATGCATGCACGGAATATTGGGATTTGGCCCAAAGATGAGGCAACAGGTTTCTGTTCAAAGCTTACAAAGTGATGGTGACTGAGGGAGAGAGGAGTGGCCGGTTGAGGAAGGTTATATGAGTTGAAAAACCTGGGATAAGAGGGAAAAAGAGATTAAATCAAACATACAAAACTCCTTCTTGCCTTAGGGCTGAAACTTTGTGCCAGTGAGTGTTGAAAGCTAGAAAGCCAATGGAGAACCATATTAATGACAGTAAACAAAAAGTATCTCCCTTTTGATGCCTAAATAAGATATGGGGACTTAAAAAGGAGGACTTAGAAGAATAGAAAACATTTTACTAGGAAAAATATATAGAATATGTTCCTGATGTTACAATAAAGTGTCTTTTAAAATTATTCACATTTAGTTATGTCACAACCACAAACCTCAATGATTTGTATTCAGATTCTGTGTGACAGATTAACAGAAATCTTTGAATAATTTGTAATGTGGATGGAATTGTATTTAAATAGATAGATGATAAAGTAAACACTGCTCCATGAGAAGGTCAAAGCATAGTACAATGTTTAATAACTTATTGCTGCTTTTAACATTTTGACAACTTTATCTCTTAAGCCCCTAAGCCCGCCCATACCGGTACCAGTATGGGCCTCTAGGGGTTGGGCTATGCCCCTTTTTTGTCCAGCAATAAGGTCAGGTCAAAAACGGTCACCTTTGTTTTCCTAAATTCTTCTAAAAAAAGAGGCTTTAAAGTTTCTAAAACAAGTCACCATTTTTTTCCACACATTTTTGGTTTTACAGCACTTTAAACACAGCCATTTAAATGTCTATCAAAAGTTGCTGACTCTCACTGCAAAAAAGCTACAGTGCAGCAGAAGACGAGGAGTATCAGGCACCTGCCCATCGGCTACGGACGTCTCCAAGGCCTGTGAAGTGCACAGTTGCCTCTGCCCCAAGAAAAAACGAGCAGTTCAACCAGGCCAATCCCCAGGCAGGTGAGTCAAGCTACCCCTCCGCCTATTGATGACAGCGAGGACATGTGGCACTCTCCAGGTGAACCAGACACTGAGCCTCAGACGCTTACATTCTCACAGAGGCATCCTCTTTGTCCCAGAATCAAATTGTGGTCTCCTCTGAGCCTTTTCAAACTTTTTTTTAGTGTCCGTACTACTATTTCAAACACAAATTCCAATGCACAATGACTAATTTCTTTTTTTTTTTTTTTTTTTTTTTTTCCCAGTGTCCTGTCTAGCAATGTGGCAATAAAAATTGATATCTTAATGCCAAATAGAGCTCGACAGATTTTACTTTCACAAGTGGAGCAAACAGCTTTCGCCATAATGCTCCGCTTGATTTGTGCGTGTAAATAGCTTTATTGTGATTCCTGCAGGGAGAATTTCAAATTATATGGACACTACAATGGGAAAGTAGGAGAGTAAAAGAAAAACAAGAAGAGAAAAAAAAAAAAAAAAGAAAAAGAAAGAGAAAGAAGAGGTGAAAGAAAGAAGAGATAAAAGGAAGAGAATGATAAAACTTCCTCTGTCTGCTCCATCACCTGGAAAGAGACACAAAAAGAACAGCACAACCAACAGACATAAAGCAACAGATACAATCGTGTAACACCTTGATACCATTGCTAAATCATATGTATTATTATTTAAGCTGACATGTGTAATGTGATACCTAAAAAAAAAAAAAAAAGGTAAAAGAAAGTAAATAAATTATAGCCTTTCTGTATATAAGTGAACATTTAATACCTGGGACCAAGCACCTGTGGGAGATTGTGAGAGTGCACTAGTTTAGGTGAAAATTATCCAGAAGGAAATGGCTTGATAGTGATTGTGGAGAACCGAAGACCCACCTTCCCCGAGCACAGAGGCAGGGGTCAGGGGACCCATAACCCCGGACTCCCAAAGGGGCCCCCAAAGCAGTGCGCCCGAGAGGGGCCTTCACAGGAAATGTACAACCCCCCCCCGAGGAAAGAGGAGAGACGACCCCGAGGAAATCCCCCAGCCACCGCAATGCCGACGCCCCCAAGAGCCGCGGGGACGAGCCCGTGGGCTCCGCCGGCAGCCGGCCCCGCTGAAGTGGTCCCGGCCATGAGCCCTGGGGGCCAGAGGCCCCAGGGGCGCCCCGCCCCCGCGGCAGGGGCCCCGGCCGCCCCCCGGGGGGCCAGGCCCCGCGAAGCCACCGCCGGGAATGGGCCGGCACCCACCCGGGAACCCGCCCCAAACCCGAGGACCGTCAACGCGCCAGAGGGTCAAGGCGCCCGCCAACGCAGCGGAGGAGGGCAGGACGTGGGGGGATGGGCTCCGCACCTAGCGGAGACTTGAGATGATCTTGGGAGAGGGAGCTGACCGAACCCAAACCTGGGAAAAAAAAAAAAAAAAAAAACTCATTCACACCATCCCTCCCTTGTGCCCCACTCGCCACACACAGACACCAAAAAAAAAAAAAAAAATAAATAAAAAAAATAAAAAATAAATAAAAAAAAAGGACGCTTTACAAACATTCCCACATAGCATTCACATCCAAAAAACCCAAGTGGGGGGGGGGTCACCACAATTCAACAATACGACTGCCTGTGCCCGACCCCCGGCCCCGCCCCCGGACCAGGCGCCCCCCGGACCAGGCCCCCCAAAGAGGGGGGGCCGACACGACCCGCTCGGGCCATCCGACCAGAGCCCCCCCATCACCCACTATATACCTAATAAACCCCCTCCCACCCCGACCTTACCCTAGCCACCCCTGCCCCCCATCCCTTCCTGGGGAGAGCAGAGGCGCCAGCCCCAGATCCGGTAAGCCGCCGGCCAGCCGCAACAGCCCCCCGCCAAGACCCCGTACCCAGTGGCCCGCACCTCCTCCAGGCCCCAGACTCCGTGCCGCGATCGGAGATCGGGGGTGTGCAAAAGACCCCCGATCCTCCCTACGCCCGCTCAGATGTTGTGTTGTTGCATGTTGTTCTCAGGTGTGTTTAAAACTGGGAGCACCGAAGGGGGTGCACGGCACAGCCCACCCCCCCTCCGGAAGGGAGCTGGTGCCAGCGCCCCCCCTCCAAGCAACTACCCAGAAGAACCCTCAATGTCCTAAGCCCCCCCCCAGACGTCTTCCCCCCCACCCCCCCCATATCGTGGCCTACATGGATGTGCGTTGTTAAAATGTTTGGAGTGAAAGTGTCTAAAATGCATGATAAAATTGGGGAGAGGGACGTCACCAAAAGGTGGCAACCTCCAGTAACGCCCTCTCCCCAAGGACCTACATGTGTGGCGGCGTGATGGAGCAGGCAGAGGGAGGAGTCCGGGGATGGGGAGCAAAGGACTGGGGAGCCAACCCAGGGAGCCAGCTCCCCTACTGACTCCAATAGGCACCCCCGCTCCCCGAAAGCCCCACCCGGAGAAAGGGGCCCCTCCAGCGGCACCACCATAGCCCGGGGGCCGGGGAGAGGCCGCAGGGCCCGCCAGCCAACCACCCACCAGGACCAACACCTCTACCTCCCCCAGCCCACCCCCCATGCCTACTGTATTTAACCCCCCCCCCAAAAAAAAGATTATTGATAATAATAATAATAATAATAATAATAATAATAATAATAATAATAATATATAATTAAATAAATAAATTAATAAGATTAGCCTGAATAGAATAAGCCAGCCCGCACGAGCCATCCCAAACCCCACCCCCCAGGTGAGACCCGCACCGGGAGACTACACGGACCAGGACCGGGACAGGGGGCCGGACACAAGCCCACCAGAACGTCCACCAACCCCCCCCCCCCCCCCCCCCCACACACACCACCCGTAGATTTAAACCCTCCCCAACACTAACATTCAAACATCTCACCATACATTCGACACTAGACATCCAGGCTGGGTAAGTCACTACTCCCCCTCCCTCCCCTCCCCCCACTAGCAGAATGCCAACCCAAAGAAGGGGAAGAGCATCTGCCCTGAGATGTTAATGACCATGCCCCCCTACCAGCTCAACAGGCCCTGAGGACCCCCAGCGCTCCAGAGGCCCCGTGCAGGGGCGGACACCCGGGCGCACGCCGGCCCAGACCCCAAGCGGCACACCCCCCGGAACCGGAACCCCCGAGGCCCCGCCGGGGCCCCCGCCCGAGGGCGGCGCGCCCCAGGGACCCCAGGCCCCCAGACCCACCCAGGACCCACCCAGCGACAGCACAGCTACCAGGTCAGTAACCCACGTCCGTCCCCGCGTAGCTCCCCAAGAGCGCCGCAAGCGGTGCTGTGGGCCACCCGTAGGCCTCCCAAGCTCCTCCCATATGGGGGCAACAGACCCTGGAGTCAGACCCACCAAGCGCCCCACTCCAAGTGCCCCCAGAGTCCCAGGAACCCCTCCACCCAGCCACTGCGCCCTGCAGGAAGCAACCCACCGCCCCCCATTCCACTAAGTGATAGTGCTAATCAAAGGAGCCCAAAGAGATCGAACAGATGTTGATGCAGATGCTGTCTCAAGATTAATATGATCCAACAAAAGATCTCTATATTGATTGATACTGAGATTCTCCTTACTTTTCCAATTCATGAGGATAGTTTTCCTTGCGATACATAGTGCAGTGAAAACCATGTAAACTATTTTATTCCCCAGAGGACTTTCCTCAAAATTACCAAGCAAGCAAACTGATGGGGAAGGTGTAATTTTACAGCTCAAGCACTTTGATAAGTCCTTACATATCTGTGTCCAGAACCTCTGGACTGGTGTGCATAACCATAACGCATGAATATAATTATCAGGATGATTGCCTATGCAGTGTGGACAGATATTAGATTGTGCCAGACCCATCTTGAATAATCTTTGTCCTGTGTAGTGTACTCTGTGAAGGATTTTGTATTGTATTAGTTGTAAGTTGGTATTACTAGTCAATTTGAAAGTTCTTAGACATATCTGAGCCCAGAAGTCTTGTTCAAAGTTGACTGATAGATCCTCTTCCCATTTCGTAATAGGAAGAGATATTGAATCATCTATTTTAGTCAGTGTCCTGTATGATTTAGACAGTAGTTTGGGGGGTGTCAAAATACCTCTAAAATCGGTGGTGTGGTGAGCTCAACCATATTCTCTATCATTCACAAATTAAGGTATGATTTGGACATTAAATGTATCATGTAAAAAAGATAACATAAAGAGCTCTTTAATTGTGTGTTTAAATTGATTGTTTTCTCTTTATTGAATTGCATGTTTTGACTGATTGTTTTTCTTTCTTAAAAAGATCAAGCATTCATGTATTAAATGAGTGAAATGATGATTATTTTAGTGCAGTCCAAGTGTCAGACAGGCTAAGGAGAAAATAGGTTTGTGGAAAGAGGAAGTAGCGCTTGGAAGGAGACTGCAGCTGCTGGCTACAGGAAATCTGCCGAGAAGAGAAGAGGAAGTGGAACCGGACGGTTTGGTTCAATGACCTGCTGCCTGGGGTCGGAGAAAGAGGAGCGAGAACTTTTGACTCGGCCAGAGATCTGCATAGGGTGAAAAGGTTATGAGGTGATAAGGGACTGGGTGCAAGTGTTCGGTGGAGGGAGGGGGGGTTGAGGTTTGCAACCTCCCAACGGCTCTCTCAACACATAAAAGAAGGGTGATTTGGGTACTCGTTGCTCAGTATCTCGTCTCAAGAAGACACGCAGCACGGAGCAGAAGAACAAAGGACCCCAGACAGGAAAAAGCAGTGCAACGGGCCGAGAGGAAGAACACCTGTCTCTGAGAAACACCGAGGCTGAGCCGTTACCCACTTCACCGTGTTCCTCCACAATTCAGGGCCAACGCTTTTGCGAATCCTGCTAAGAAGAGCTGCTGTGGTTTGACCTGGTCGATGACGTGACCCCAGATGTGCTGAAGATTTGGATCGCACCTGTGAGATGCCAGTTCCGAAGATTGAACCAACTTTGTGAGCAGAAGAGACGTATCCCTGCACAGATGTCGAAGCGGGGGCTCAGAGCGTGAGTTTCCGTGAGCGGAGCAGCAACGGGACATCGGGGTAACCATTGAGAGAAGAAGTCGTTCGGCTGGACAACTCCTTCGCCCAGAGCTCAAATGCACGTTGTGTTTCCATCTAGAGTTCGGGTCAGTTCGCTCCTCTAAATTTAACATCCCCTCCTGAACGCATTAACAAGCAGCCTTAGATAAGAGATAGGATGTTGATTCAATATTAATTTGTAATCTGTTAAATTGCTTAATGCTGTTTCTAATCCCCTGCTAAAGCATATTAATTAAAGAAGCATATAAAATTTTATTAGAAGTTGTGGACATTCTCTTATTGAGTCAATAATTTTCTGAGTTCTTCTATGATTGTAAAATAGTCATGGTGCATGGTTCTAGAAATATTTTGGAGGTCTTAAAAGGTTGCCTATAGCCCAAACTTTAAAACAACACCCTTAGGGACTTTTGAGTCTTTAAAAAATACTGATCGTGTAACAAGTGCTGATTTATAGGAGTAGGAGCCACCGTTAACTAGGGCGATGGATGGGGCACAGGTGGCTTCGGGCTACTAAGTTGCCTGACACGTCCACGGCAGAATTGTGTGGCCCTAGGACGAAGGTGGTTAGCTGGTCAGTCGAATCCTACTCATCTAGCTGAAAAGGTCTCACAGGAATTCTAAACAGGGTAATACTCGTTAGATTCAGAGTTCTTTAAAAACCCCAGCTAGTGTGAGCTTTAACCCAGAAACAGAAGGGATGTGGTGAGTGGGGTTTTAGTTCAAAGCCAACTTTAACCCAAAAACAGAAGGGATGTGGTGAGTGGGGTTTTAGTTCAAAGCCAAAAATCTGACATGGCGCCCAACGTGGGGCACTGAGAGAGGGAGACCCCAAAAGTAGTGGTAGGAGTAGAAAGGCTGCTTCATAGACCACAACCTGTAACAATCTGAAGGCGAGTAGGATTGTTAGTGGCTGGCTCCGGCCGTCAGTCACAACCCTCGCAGTAACTACCGTCGGCGTAGGTGGGGGATGAGCTTTATTGAGGGTAACTGACCTGACCCATATAGTAAAGCTAGTAGCCAGCAGTCTGCACTCATCCCTGCTCCGAGGATCCAGGAGAGGCTTTGGGCGGCAGACAACTCGAGACGACAAAGACAAAGGATGGCTGAGGCCAGTGAAGAGAATGAATCCCAGGGCCCAGATGACCTCTCTGGACAGAGGGAATCCGAGAGAGATCCAGGAGAATCCCAGGGACAGATGTTTGCAACTCCCCGAAGAGACAAAGTAAGCTATAACACTGAATTTATATTTCATGGGAAAGGCTATGACAGTTGGACCATGTCGATGAAAAGATTATTCCTCAGCCGCCATGCCGGCACTGAAGGGACAGCGAGAACAATGATGGGATACAGTTGCAAAAAGAACGGTTATTATGAAGTGCCCCAGTTGTACCACCGGCTCAGACTGACGGTGTTGGAGGATCCAGGACCAAGCCGCAACTGTGAAGAAACACAGCATTGCCTGAAGTGGTTCGCCGATTTCCTGGAAAAGTGGGGGGTAAGAAAAGTAATATCCCTTTACAGCCCATCTGTCGAATATGATCCATTGGTGAAAATGGTGTCCAAAGTCCTGGGGATGAATGGGTTTTTGACCGACGAAACCACCAGAGCAGCACCCCAGAAAGCCCAGTATAAGACAGAGCTGGACAGGTTAAGCCGGTTCAAAGTAATGAACGAGAACAAGAGAAACGAGGACACAGAGTCTGAAGTCGGCGAGGCACCCCTTTCATCACAGCAAGGCTCCCATCCCCCAGAACCACTGCATGGAGAAGAGGACGTAACCGTGATTTCTGATGGGGGAGAAGAAGCAGGGCCGGTTAATGCAAAGGTGTCAGGGAAAGACTTGGTGAGACGGGCAGAAGAACAGCTCGATAGCATCGACAACAGGTTAGATAACATCAATGCTCAGCTGAGAAGTGACCCAGAACGCACAGAAGTTTGTCTAGGGGAAAATTTGCTGACAATCATGAGCTCAGCAAGACCATCTGTGAGTCATGACTTCCATCCCCAGATGAGCAGCACTACGCGGCGGGCCTCGCTGCCCGGGAGAGGGCATGTCCTAGGGACCATCCCGAAGTTTCAAGAGAATGATTCAGAGGAACCCTCCCAGTCTTCGGAAGAAGAAATCAGCCGGCAAGAAAGGAAGAAAAAAACTTCAAAAAAGTCCAGGACAAAGAGAATGAAAAAGGATTTGGATCCCATCCCGATTTCAGCTCAACGCACACCGTACCCCCATGGTGTGACCTATTACCGGCTTGTTTCGGAGCCGTGGGACCTAGAGGGAGATGCATTATTGGTGGTCACCTCGTATGATTACAAGCTGCATGATCGCAACTTCAGGAAGAAGCTGAGGGAGCGGGCTGGTCAGGAGTATCAACACATGGTGAGAGAAAAGCGCAGAGGAAGCAGACAGCCAGGAGACATCATGATCACTTACGGCGCTGAACTCCCGTACTGGTTAGTAATCCACATTCCATTTAGAGCCTGTTCTGAGGGAGAAGACATGGAACGATATCAAGAACAGCTGATAGACCTCTTGGGGGCTGGTGTTACTGCAGCGAACAACGAGCGCTGTCGTAGGATTGTGGTGAGTGTGAGTGGGGTCCGAACTAAGCACATGAACTGGACAGATGCTGAAAATGTGACTGTGGTAGGGATGACCACTACAGCTAAGACGATCAGCCCAGATGCGCCCTTGAGAGAGGTGGTTGTCATCATCCCGCCGGCCTTGCACAAGAGTAAGAAGAAAGATGGGCTGACAATGTTGTCAAAGATGAGCGGAAACAAACCAGCAAATGCCTTCCCCACGGGAGTGACGACTATCATACCAACTGGCCTCTTCCAGGGCCGGCAGCCAGAGGAACAGAGTGATGAGTCAAATGAAGATGATCCTCCTCTGATCACGGAGGAGGATCTGAAAGAAGCAGCAGTAAAGACGACAGTAAGAAAAGGAGCCCGAGCCATGGCCTACAGCGCTTCAGCCGACAACAGGGGTAAAGTGACAAAAATTAACCTCCGGCCGATCAAGTCACCAGAAGCAGCCCGGGACCTAACGCCCAGACCAGCCAAGATGACAGCACTGAACGAAGAGGGACCTGAGGACGTCACACCGGAGATTGACAGCGCGCCCAGCGAGGACGACGAACCCAAGCTTCCCAGTGGATCAGAGGATGACGACCAGGACAGCGACAGCATCACCTCGGTGCCTGCACCTCCAACATCAGGTCACAAGACGCTGAGGGTCGGTCATCGCAAGGGGCAGAAGAAAGAAGTGGAAGTTTTTGACATCTACCGAGCATCCGAGAGGATCGCAAGGGACCTAACCTGGGGTCCTGTGCAGACGAAGGATGGGAGAAGGACGTTCGTCCCTGACGTCAACCAGAGGCAGTACTCCATCCCTGTGGTGTGGCGTGACCGGCAGGACGACGAGCTGGAACTCAAAGTGAAGGCTACTGTTGGTGAGTGGGCAAATATTTTAATGATGCCGTCTTATCCTACCTTAGCTGCTTATCAAAATCTAACCCATAAGTTTAGACCTGCATATGTGGGGATAGCTCATGATGTGATGTTAAGGAGAATGAAAAAAGCGGTTTACAACTATTCCAAAGAGATAGTGCATAAGGTTGAAGCTGTCTCAGAGGGAGAAGATGATGTGGCTCCTAGGTTGTTACCCTCACAGAGACCTGTCCCGGCTCACAGCGATTTAACACCTGCTGCTCCGATGCCTAGCCTCGAGAATATGGGATACCAGGAGCTGAAAAAGATAAGGATGATGGTTCCACAAAAAGATCCGGGTGAGTCCATTGATGCTTATCTTAAGAGAGCGTGGCCAATGGTTGAGTACGCCACAACGAATGAAGAAGCAAGAAAAATGTGGCTGGGACGGACGACAGGGAATCCGGTTGTGAGAGATGAGTCTGCACAAAGTTATTATGAGAGACTTGTTGTTGATGAGGTGGACGCAGAAGATTCATGCATTGAACGAGCGAAGGACCGGCTGGACAAGGGCCAGACTCTTTCGGCAGTTTGGGCTGACCTTCGACGTGTGGTGGCACCGGCCAGGTATTTAAAAGCTCTGCGGGAAGTGACCCACAACAGACCTGGCCACATCAACTTCAAGAAGATGCCTGTGCGTGACACCACACTGGCCCAGATTGAGTATGAGGTGAGATCTTACGACCTGGAACGTAAGTTTTATGATGACAGGCGGCGTAAAGAGTCTGGGCCGGGAACACGGGTCCCGACCAAAGCAAGTCTGAAAGCTCCAGCTGACCCCCAGCCTCGTCCCACGTTTCAAACGGCCCAGGAGACAAGAAACAGGAATTCAGGGCGGGCCTCCACGCCCCAACAACAGGGTTATAAAACCTATTTGCCGTCCGAAGAGTACCAGAAGTTGACACCAGAACAGAGGAGAGCTCTTCATGAGTCCCGGCGTGCTGGGATTCAGGAATCAACCAAATGAGGATGGACAGGTCGCGGGTCACCCTGGATAATGCCTACTGGGTGGGGGACGAAATCTACACAAATGTGGATGGGGATCCCTACCTAGTGGACACAGGGGCAGAGGTGTCCATGACCCGCAACAACCTCATTACGACGGGACACCTACAGGTCCAGTTGGCTAACGGGACCATTGAGGAAATGCAGTATGGGACCTGGAAAGGGATAGTTTGGGTGAAAGGTCCATACAATTTGATCACAGTGACTGATTTAAAAAGACTAAACAATCCAAAAAAGAACCGACGCTCAGTGGGACGCAGACTGAAAGAATTAAAATCCAGGTTGGTAAAACTAGGCTCCACAACAGAAGAATCAGCTGCAAGTGAATGGTATAAAGCTGTAAATGTGCCAGAAGTGACAGAACAGAAGCTGGAAGAGAGCGACTTCTCCCCGGCTGGGAAAGAAAGGTTACGTCAGATCATCACTGCAGCTAAAGTAGCAAGATTCAAGAATGACTGTGGGGATTTGGGAACTAAGTTTGTTCACCTCATAGAAGGGGGGGTACACCCCCCAGTTAGGCAGTATCCCTTAAACCCGGGCGCTGTGGAAGAGATGGACAAAATAGTGAAGGAGCTGAGAGCCTTAGATATCATCAGAGAAGAGCTCAACCCCATCACCAACAGTCCTATACAAGCAGTGAAGAAACCTGAATCAGCCGGAGGTGGTTGGCGGCCTGTGATTAATTTCAAGGCCCTTAATCGCAGGACGGTAGCAAATAGGGCCAGCTTAATTAACCCGCAAGGAGCTCTGAAGACACTGAGGGTCAAAAAGTTCAAATCCTGCATCGACCTGGCGAATGGATTTTTCTCTCTTCGGCTCGCAAAGCAGTCACAGGGTAAAACGGCTTTCACCCATAAAGGCAAGAGCTACGTGTGGCAAAGGCTGCCACAGGGGTACAAAAACTCCCCCAACGTGTTTCAGTCAGCAGTCATGGAGGTTTTGGGTGACTTAGGAGCAACGGTGTACATTGATGATATATTCATCGCGGACGACACGGAAGAAGAACATCTAGAAAGGCTGCAGAAAGTCATCGAAAGAATCACCGCAGCAGGCTTAAAGCTGAATTTGAAGAAGTGTCAGTTCGGGCAATTCCAAGTAAATTATCTGGGGTTTCAGGTTTCAACTGATCTGGGGCTTTCTGAGGGTTATCGGGAAAAGCTGGACCGGATCAGGGCCCCGAGATCTGAAAATGACCTGCAAAAAATCCTGGGACTGTGTAATTACGTCCGTGATCACGTCCCCAATTATCAAAAGTATGCCAAGCCGCTGTATGCCTGTCTGAGAAAACAAGATGGGGAAAGAGAAGAAGAGACTGAGAAACAATGGACATGGACTGCATTGAATCAACACGACCTTGATCATCTGAAGAGAGCAATTCAGCAGGCCGTGAGGCTCGAGCCGAGAAGCCTGACATCACGGCTGGTTGCAGAAATCAGCTGCGAAGATGAAGATGCCATGATCAAAGTGAGTAATGAAACGGGGGGGTTAGTGACCATTTGGAGTTACACATTGTCATCTGTAGAGAAGAAATACCCCCAAGAAGAAAAAGAGTTGGCAGTACTGGCCAAGTACTGGAGCGCATTAAAGGATCTGGCGCAAGGACAGCCTCTCAAAGTGACCACACAAAGCCAGGTACATAAATACCTGAGGAAAGGAACGATCGAAAGCACCAAGGCTACAAACACCAGATGGGGTAGGTGGGAGGACATCCTGCTCGACCCTGACCTCGAGATCGGACCAGCACAGCCAGCCTGCAAGAAGCAACCATTAGTGCACGATCAAGAACAGCCACCGGAATGGGTGCTGTACACTGATGGGTCAAGAAAAGGGCCCGACCAGGTGGCCTATTGGGGGTTCATATTGAAGCAACACGACAAGGAAAAATGTCGTCAGAAAGGTAGGACCCCAGGAAGTGCACAAGCGGGTGAGGTAACTGCAGTGTTAGAGGGCTTGCTGGAACTGATAAAAAGGAAAGTGAAAAGGGCTAAAATTGTAACAGACAGTTATTATTGTGCTCAGGCCCTAAAAGAAGATTTGTCCATTTGGGAAGAAAATGGTTTTGAAACTGCCAAAGGGAGACAAGTTGCACACCATGACCTGTGGAAAAAAATAGCCGAAATGAGGCTGGACCTGGACCTCCAGGTGGAGCATCAGAGAGCTCACACCAGAGATGGAGCGCATTGGCGCGGAAATGATGAAGTGGACAGGTACGTCCAACAGAGAAGAATCGTCTTTGTCGGGATCGAGAAGTGGGACAGGACACCCAGAGGACGGGTGGTCCCAGATGAGTACGTGGATGAGGTAGTGCGGAGCGTGCATGAGGCCTTGGGACATGCAGGCGTGCTACCTACACGTAAAGAATTGGAAGAGCAGGAACTCTGGGTCCCGCTAAAACACATCCGTCACGTGCTGAGGGACTGTGAAGTATGTGGTCAATACAACGCAGGTCGCCGAGGGCAGCGCACGGATGGCTTAACCATCAAGAGCACCGTCCCCTGGGGTTCAGTTTGCATAGATGTTGCAGGCCCCGTGGGGATGACAGGAAAAAGAGGTGAGAAGTACCTTTTAGTGCTGGTAAAGCAGGTTTTAGACTGGAACACTGTGCTGCTGCGCACAAAGGGGATCCAGGGAGTGGAGCAGCTCAAGCCAGTTCTTAGCTAAGGAGAACCAGAGACCGGAGAATGGCCAGTGAATCATGCACCGTGCCACCCTATATCAGACTGGCCACTGTAACAGGGGTGGTTGTCATTAGAAGAACCACTTCAGAGCTCTGGGTAGGAAGAGCTTTGAAGAAATTGAAATGGGTTAAAAAAGGACTCCTGCCAGAAGAAGATGAGAAGTTCTTGTGGCAGAAACTCAACTACTGCTGCACCGTTTGCCAATCTACAATCAAGCTCGAAGTCCGCTGGCAAGGGCCGGGGAAAGAAAAACCCTGAGTCACCATGCCTCGGGCAGCGAGCTCACTCGACTACTGAAACATCAAGTCAAGGTCACTGATGCTGAAGTATGTGGGGACTGCCGAGTACGACACCTTCCTAGGGTGATTTTCATCACCTGCTGGGACCTGGGTAAAGTTTCCCCTACCTCGTGCTTCTGTTCATGGAATGAAGGTAATCTGACGTACTGTACTGCCTGTCAAGAAGAGTTTAAGGAGGGGCGGCTTTTAGAAGTCGGACGTGCCTACGGTGTATAGGCTGCAGTTTATCTCAGATCTTCCATCCATGATTTCGTTGATGACCTAAGCTGCCGTGTTCACCTACACCAACGCGGCCTCAGACCCTGACCCGCTGTTCAATTCCCCCTGGCTGGCTGCCCAGGCCGGAACCTCGGCGTTAAAGGGCCTGTGTTTTTTCTTATTTTTTGCTTGCTGCTCAGCTGCGAAGATTTTTTATTTATTTTTTTCTCTCTCTGCTAAGATTTTTTCTTTTTAATTTTATAATCAGGTAACATTAATTCTGAGCTACTTTATGTTTCCTCAGGGCAAGGTTAATTGTTTTGAGTGGGGAGTCACAATCTAAAGGGTTTGATTCATATGATCAACTGAAAACTCTGTGATGATGTCCTGGAGATCAGCTGTTTCGACCTGGATGGACGGTTCTAGGGTCCTGCAGGGACCTTGGCTGTGGAATCTGGTTGACCTCAAGAAGGGGGTGTCAAAATACCTCTAAAATCGGTGGTGTGGTGAGCTCAACCATATTCTCTATCATTCACAAATTAAGGTATGATTTGGACATTAAATGTATCATGTAAAAAAGATAACATAAAGAGCTCTTTAATTGTGTGTTTAAATTGATTGTTTTCTCTTTATTGAATTGCATGTTTTGACTGATTGTTTTTCTTTCTTAAAAAGATCAAGCATTCATGTATTAAATGAGTGAAATGATGATTATTTTAGTGCAGTCCAAGTGTCAGACAGGCTAAGGAGAAAATAGGTTTGTGGAAAGAGGAAGTAGCGCTTGGAAGGAGACTGCAGCTGCTGGCTACAGGAAATCTGCCGAGAAGAGAAGAGGAAGTGGAACCGGACGGTTTGGTTCAATGACCTGCTGCCTGGGGTCGGAGAAAGAGGAGCGAGAACTTTTGACTCGGCCAGAGATCTGCATAGGGTGAAAAGGTTATGAGGTGATAAGGGACTGGGTGCAAGTGTTCGGTGGAGGGAGGGGGGGTTGAGGTTTGCAACCTCCCAACGGCTCTCTCAACACATAAAAGAAGGGTGATTTGGGTACTCGTTGCTCAGTATCTCGTCTCAAGAAGACACGCAGCACGGAGCAGAAGAACAAAGGACCCCAGACAGGAAAAAGCAGTGCAACGGGCCGAGAGGAAGAACACCTGTCTCTGAGAAACACCGAGGCTGAGCCGTTACCCACTTCACCGTGTTCCTCCACAATTCAGGGCCAACGCTTTTGCGAATCCTGCTAAGAAGAGCTGCTGTGGTTTGACCTGGTCGATGACGTGACCCCAGATGTGCTGAAGATTTGGATCGCACCTGTGAGATGCCAGTTCCGAAGATTGAACCAACTTTGTGAGCAGAAGAGACGTATCCCTGCACAGATGTCGAAGCGGGGGCTCAGAGCGTGAGTTTCCGTGAGCGGAGCAGCAACGGGACATCGGGGTAACCATTGAGAGAAGAAGTCGTTCGGCTGGACAACTCCTTCGCCCAGAGCTCAAATGCACGTTGTGTTTCCATCTAGAGTTCGGGTCAGTTCGCTCCTCTAAATTTAACATCCCCTCCTGAACGCATTAACAAGCAGCCTTAGATAAGAGATAGGATGTTGATTCAATATTAATTTGTAATCTGTTAAATTGCTTAATGCTGTTTCTAATCCCCTGCTAAAGCATATTAATTAAAGAAGCATATAAAATTTTATTAGAAGTTGTGGACATTCTCTTATTGAGTCAATAATTTTCTGAGTTCTTCTATGATTGTAAAATAGTCATGGTGCATGGTTCTAGAAATATTTTGGAGGTCTTAAAAGGTTGCCTATAGCCCAAACTTTAAAACAACACCCTTAGGGACTTTTGAGTCTTTAAAAAATACTGATCGTGTAACAAGTGCTGATTTATAGGAGTAGGAGCCACCGTTAACTAGGGCGATGGATGGGGCACAGGTGGCTTCGGGCTACTAAGTTGCCTGACCCGTCCACGGCAGAAGGGTGTGGCCCTAGGACGAAGGTGGTTAGCTGGTCAGTCGAATCCTACTCATCTAGCTGAAAAGGTCTCACAGGAATTCTAAACAGGGTAATACTCGTTAGATTCAGAGTTCTTTAAAAACCCCAGCTAGTGTGAGCTTTAACCCAGAAACAGAAGGGATGTGGTGAGTGGGGTTTTAGTTCAAAGCCAACTTTAACCCAAAAACAGAAGGGATGTGGTGAGTGGGGTTTTAGTTCAAAGCCAAAAATCTGACAGGGGGTTTAAATCTAGGAACTCTAATATATTACTTGGAATTTGTAAACCACCTTTAATATGCTTAAATTTTTTTCTAATTATAGATTTAAGTTGTTCATATTCCAAAAATTTATTTTTACTAATGCCATATTGCATATTTAGTTTGGAAAAATTGATGAACTCGGTTCCATCAAGTAAATGTTCCAGATATTCAATACCTTTGTTCTTCCAGTATGTAAAGTTTATCATATTATTATTTTGTAGGATGTCAGGGTTGTTCCAGATGGGTGTACGACTGCATGGGATAAGTGACGACTTTGTCATTTTAAGAAACTCCCACCATGCTGTCAGAGTAGAGCTGATATTGATATTTTTAAAGCATGTATGCCGTTTTATATTTGAGCTAATAAACGGCAAATCTGAAATCATGATATTATTGCATATTTTCTGTTCTATATCTATCCAGGGCTCGTCTAACGGATTTTGCTTTATCCATTTAGTGATATATTGTAGTCTATTTGCCAAGTAGTACTTATGGAAGTTAGGCAAATCTAGTCCCCCTCTGTCTTTAGTTTTCTGTAGCGTCTTTAAGCTGATACGGGGCGGTTTATCTTTCCAAAGAAATTTAGAGATTGAAGAGTCTAGAGATTTAAACCAGTCAGATGATGGTTTATTGGGGATCATTGAAAATAAGTAATTAATTCTAGGTAAGACCATCATTTTAATCGAAGCTACTCTACCCATGAGTGAAATTGGAAGCGATTTCCATCTATCCAGGTCATCTTCTATCTTTTTTAAAAGTGGGATGTGATTAGATTTTACTAAATCTGCAAGTTTAGACGACACAGTGATACCCAAATATGTGATGTTTCCTGAGCGCAAATGTAAATCTAGGGGGTTTTGGAAAGAGCAATTAATTGGCAGTACCGTAGATTTAGACCAGTTTATAGAGTAATCAGAAACCTTTGAGAAGGATTCTAGTAATCTAATTACTTGAGAAAGGGAAGAGTTTGAGTGCTGAAGATAGAGTAATACATCATCAGCATAAAGACTAATCTTATGCTCTATATTCATGCATTTTATACCTTTAATAACCTTTGTTTGTCTAATTGTTGCTGCTAGAGGTTCAATAAAAATGGCAAAAAGTGAGGGGGAAAGTGGGCATCCTTGCCTAGTGCCCCTTTGGAGACAAAAGCTGGAAGATGTTTGATTATTTGTCCTGACACAGGCTGTAGGAGAGCTGTATAAAATTTTTAACCAATTTATAAAAAAATTGCCAAAACCAAATTTATGCAGAGTAGCGAATAAAAAATTCCAGTTTACTCTATCAAATGCTTTTTCTGCATCTAAAGACATTATAATAGTTTTATTATTTGTACTGTAGGAATAATCTATTAAATTAAGTAATCTGCGTGTATTTGTGGATGACTGCCTTCCTCTGATAAAACCAGTTTGGTCTGGGTGGATTATGAAAGGAGTGACTTTATCTAATCGTTTTGCAAAAGCTTTACATATTATTTTAATATCCACGTTGATTAAGGATATGGGACGATAGCTGGTGGGCAACATAGGATCTTTGCCTGGTTTAAGCAGAAGACTGATGGTGGCAGAGTTCATATTAGCTGGAAATCTGCCATTTTCCTGAATTTCCTGCAACATTCTGTGAAACGTTGGTGCCAGAATACTCCAGAACTCCTTATAAAACTCAGTAGGGAATCCATCTGGGCCTGGAGCTTTTTTATTGGGCATGCTTGTTAAAGCTTCCTGAACTTCAACTGTTGTCAGCGGTGAGTCCAGTGTCGTTCTTTGGTTATCTGATAGTTTAGGAAGTGTAATTTTATCCATAAACTGCTTGATGACATTGTCTGATGGATTTATCTGTGATGTGTATAAAGTTTTGTAGAAATCACGGAAGGTGTTATTTATACATTCTGGATCATGTAATGTATTCCCATTGGAATCTGTAACTGCAAATATAGTCGTTTTCTCTTTATTTATTTTTAACTGATTAGCTAAGAAGCTTCCTGACTTATTGCCATGTTCAAAATTTTCTAATCGAAGTTTTTCTATTAGAAATTTGTTTTGCTTTTCAATATACTGGTTTAATTCTAGTTTTATTTTACGGATTTTTCCCAACTTTCCCTCTTCCAGGGAAGTTTCTAGTAACTTAAGTTTTTCTTCTAATTCCTGAATCTTCTTGTTTTCCAACTTCTTTTTGTGAGATGAGAATGAAATTATTTTACCTCTCATCACTGCTTTCCCTGCTTCCCAAAGTATAGATGCTGAAGTGCCTGGCAGATCATTGTGTTCTAAGTATGAAGCCCACTCTTCTTTGAAAAATTTATTAAAATCTTCATCTTTAAGCAACGATGTATTAAATCTCCAGCTCTTGTTTTGTGGGGTTATTTTGACTAATTTCAGCAGGGAAGAAATTCAAGTGGACATCACTTATTGCTGAAGAGTTCTTAGTTTACTTAGCAGTTGTAGTTTTTAGTGAATTTGAGCTGAGCGCTCTCGAGAAAAGTGATTTTACAGTGAAGGTTTTTGCGCATTTTTTGCAAAGGCTATCTAAAGATTTTGTTTTGTGATTTTCTTTCCTTTGCAGTTTATATATATATATATATATATATATATATATATATATATATATATATATATATATATATATATATTGTATACCATGTTTCATTTGATAACTGTTTCTTTGAGATTTACTTACATCCATTTTTACTGTGAAAGATTTTGCACATTTTTTGCTGCACATTTGTTTACAAGGTTTCTACTGATAGCTTTTTATTGCACATTTTATTCATAGCTACGTATTGGAAAGTTTTTCACATTCTTGTTTTATTTATTATTTAGTTTTCTCATGTTGTTTATTAATTTTTTTATTGATAAGTCTTTTATCAATAAAAAAATGTTTGAGACAGAATGACACAATTCAGCTAATTTTCTCTTCATTTTATTGATATTATGCTGTGCCCAATGGTACATTTTGATCAAATGGGGTAAATCGTATGAACAAATACTTTGACATTTGCAGAATAAGTCCTACAATAGAAATCACCACTTTTATTTGACCAGATTGCCATTTATGAGGCGAAAATCACATTTGGCACCATTTTGGCCCATTTTGACACAACTGTGCCAAAATTAGAAGTCCCCCTGGCACACTGCCAACTAATAACTTTGTGGAGAATATATGCTTAAACTGATTCAGTCCAGATTTGTTGCAGTTACAGCCTAGATGTGAATATATAAAGTCTAAGGCTTCTCCTGTCATTTCAAATGGGTTTTCATGGTATTAGTACAGTGTTTATTTTGGAAAAAATGTAGGTGAGGCTCAGAAATGTAGATTTTTTCTTTGTTTAATCATCTATAAATCAGATAAGGTGACATTTGCCATAGTGATTCCACCTGCAAAATGTTCTTTAATACCTTTGTGTCACACAAATACTAACTTTTACATTTACATTTTATAACTTTGGAACTGTACTTGATTTATTTCAAATATGGAATTTCAGGCGGATATTGCTCCTAAAACTCTTTGGGTTTAAGGCGTTAAATGTCTACAGTGCTCTTCATTTTTGTGATCCTATTCAAATGATGTTCTCTAACCAACATTCATAAAACTGTGGTATTTATTCTGAGATTAAACTTTTTTTCTGAAGGATATTTGTTTAACTTCATTAAAGGGTTATAAGGGGACTGAACACAGAAGTACACAACCTATTTCTATACGAAAACATTGGGTCGTGATGAGCAGTTAATTTCAAGTGCCTTTCTTTTGATGATTTACTTGTCATAGAGTTGAATTAGAAAGGGGTTAGTGAAAAAAAATAATGGTTCAAAACTAGCTTAAACCGCTTCGAAGTTACTGTTTTCAGATACCTGTATTCACAATCTTTAAAGCTATAGTAATCCTGTCCAGAAAGCCTTTTTGTTATACTGGGTAAAATCACCCTTCCATCCTGAAAGTAGTTAATAGATTATATATGCACAAATAGGAGGTTAAAAAATTATTTTCTGTGGGAGCTGCATGCCTGTAAAAACTATAACCAGTCCGAAGGGCATGGATTTGTCAGAGTTTGGTTCCTGCTCTCACCCATACACGTTATATACACAGCCCCCTCTCCCCTTCAAGTTCCAGGGAAATTGCCTTATCTATTTAAAGGGATTCCCCTCCATACTTTTATGGCATAAGTGTCATGACTCCTTCAGAATAACTATGAAGAAGCCTTTGACTCCTTAAGACGGTACTTTGTTAAAATTGTTATGAATTTTAACAAAAGTTCAAGTTGGAAGACTCAGCCCTGGCACACCTGATTGCCTCTTCTCGCGCTTCCGTGCACCAGCCAATCTGCGTCAAGACCTCATCCTACCATCCCACAAGATTTTGCTTATAAGGCACCCCACTCATGAATTCTTCTGCTCTTCAGCTGAGCTTCGACCCTCCTCCACCCCATCTCCTCCTTCACGCTCTTAAGCTTCAACTGGCTACTTCTCCCCTATGGCCTCCACCAACAGTGCCTAGACCCCCAGGGGAAGACTTCACTAATCCTAATCCTAAAATGAACATCCAAGCTCATAGACATTTGCCACTTTCATATCTTCTGCGGGGTCCGAGCGCCAAAGAAGTTCTCTAATCTATGTCAATAAATCTCTCTAATTGCCTCTTTGTCTGTGTGCGTTTCTCCAGATTGAACTTGCATTTGTCTCAAATCATCTGACTGTGAGATAGTTTAACATTTTCAAACAGGATGTTTCGCTTAAAATGCTTCAGGAATAGTAATGTAAGTTTGTCACCTGTTAACACAGAAGGGCTGTTTACTTTAAAATGGTTCTTCGTTAAGAGCAAAGGAACATTCCGGTAGCAGTAACAAGTTTAAAACATCACTTTAAAAAATTACCCATTTTGAAATTAATTTGAGTAGTCTATAGGACTGATACAGTATTTCCTGTTGGACTGTCTTTTCTTTTTATGTGACATTATTCTGTGAATACGTTTATATAAAAATTCTGCAGAGGACAAAGGCTGTCTGTTAAGACTGTCGGCTTTGACAGCCAGTGAAACAAAACCTTGACACTACATCACATCATTTTATGACAGAACATGTGAACTGAGCATGAGTCAAGACGTTTAATGACCTGTAACTCGCCAGCCTTACTATTTCCTCTGACAGACCAGAGGTGTTTCAATTTTATCCCAATTTTCTTCCTCCTTATGAGACAGTATAGACATAATGCTGTGGTGCAATTGATTAGACAAATATATGTAACAAAAGGTCATGTGTAACTTCCTTTGTGTTTTGAATAGGAAAAAAGAAACCACACAAAGGATTCATATTCATAAGGACAACTAATACAAATTAGACAGACCATTTAGTAACTCTCCAATTAATTTGTGTTTAACTGCAGTTTCAAGGAAATCAAGGTGTTTGAAGTCGGTTTACTCTGAATTCAACGATTAATGGTTGGTTACCATGTGGAAATGTTTACCACACATGTATGAGCAATAAAGAAACAGAAACACATACAGAACCTCCACTGTAAAGCCAAACAAGAAATTTTCCATTAATATTGAATAAGTAGATGTATGGTAGAAGAACAATATTCAATGTGGGGTCATTGAAAGGATTCACTGTATGTGACCTCTTTGTACTAATGACAATAATATATGTCTTTAAAATTGTCTGTTGAGTAAGAAACCTGCCCTGGTAAATTTGAGTATTCATTGAAAGTTCTAAATGATTTAATGTGGAAAAAAATCTATCAATTTATTACTAATATAAAAAAAAAAACATCAAAGAAATCTGAAACCAGTAGGAGTAATCGACTGTAGTAAGACAACATTGCAGGAGGTGGAGATAATAGGTGCTTTGAGCATTATAAAGGGAGTGAGAAAAAGTACCACAAACAAGATGCACACCCAGTATATATAAAAAACAGACATGTGAAGATATGCACGTGTTTGCTTTTAAATGTTTAAACTCTCCTGATAGAAAGAAACAAAAACATTGAAATAATAATTTTCCAGCAGATCAAGACACGACTGAAATTCCTTTCAGGTTATAAGCAAGAGTAGGAATCCATGTAAAATTTATGGCAGGGTAATTTCAGCTGATTCCTTAAATTGTGTTACGGTAATTAGTGCAACTGAACTGCATCATCACTTCGTCATGATGCTCCAGGTAAAAGCTAGCGACAATCAACATATTAATATTTAATGCTGCAATATATATTTAACAATGGGATGATCAGCCATGCATGGGAGTGCAGAGAATCATGTCAGGAAGACAAAGCAGGTTGAAATGAAAGAAAGTGATTCAGGGCCAAGTCTTTAAATAGAGCCACAATAAGTCATACTTACATATTTAAAATTTGAAATAATTTAAACATGCTGTACTTGGAAGCTATAGTTACAACTCTGAACCTTACCTGTCCTACGCAGCATTTTATCAGTTTAGGCACACATCTTTGAAATATTCAGCTATATATGGGTTTAATCCCCCATGTTTATTTATTTTAAAATCTTCATATTCTGTGCACCAATTGTGCTTTTGTCCCTGTATCACTTAATCAATTTTCCAACACTCACTTGGCACACTAAGATGCATCTCCCCATATAGAACAGGATCAAATGAAGGCAAAAGGAGGTTCTCACCCTGCCATGACGATGAAGAAATCCAGCCGGTTCCATGTGTCCCCAAGGTAACAACGCCGCCCAAAGATTCCCAGGGCGACCATCTTTATGACCATCTCCAGGGCAAAGAAGATGTAGATAAACGCATCAAAGGCCTGATAAAAAGGTAAGTAGAGACATGGTGTTTAAACAGAAGTATAAGGGATTTTTTTTTACTGTATTTTGTGCTAAAAAAAGCAAACAAGTATCAGGTTTTTGCCTTTGGAAAATAAAGCAAAATACGGAGGACATCTATTAGAGTTTAATAAAGCCAAACTAACTGACCATATACATGTAATGATGATGGTAATTGTTTTTTTCTCACATAATAAGACTAAACAGAGCTTCTGGCTCAGAGTGTGAATATTGTCTGCTGTCAACAAAAAATAGTGTTATGGAGGAGTTACTATGTTTTACTGTCCCTTTTTATGAAATGATTATGACTTAAATGTTGCATCATCAAATGTCTAAACTTACCCAGACTTCGATACTTCAAGTTTGATTGATTAAGGTTCTCCATAAAAACATTTCAAAAACAGTACTGGATACATTTGTTCCCTCTCCTGGTAAAGATGCAATAAAGCCTTAAAATAAAAAGCTTTTATTTAGTCACTTATTTGGAATAAAGATAACATACATATTAAGCATTTTTATTGCAGTTACATAATCTCACACAGATGAAATTTAGAATTATTTAAAATTCAATGAGTACCCATATGTTCATTGGGAAAATAAAATCCTAAAAAAATGTCCAAACAAATTATCTGATTGCACAGTTACTGGTATCCTCAACGCTGTCTTTGACATGAATGCAACTGAAGTATTTCTTTTTATTTATACAGTTTTATGTTGATCAGTGCCCGTATTCACAGAGATTCTAAGAGCCGTCTCAGAGAGCTCCTATCTCAGATTAAAAATTCCTAACTAGGAGGCTTAGCAGCAAACAAGTTTAAGTCAGATGACCTGGATAACTGGGAATTTGCACAGGAATAGGAGTCTTAGTTTAAGAGTCATTGAGATAACTGTTCAGAGCGACTCTAAAGAAGGAAAGGACAGAATTTTTTATCTTAGTGAGGAGGTTTGGTTGACCCCATTACTAAGTGTGACGCTGTCTTTTAAGAGCTGTGATTGGTTGATAGTACCAATAATAAAACACACACAAATGTGCTTCTAGTGTTCAAGTTAACCAATTAGACTGGATAAAAAAAGTGTGGCATGATGAAGAAACATAGCAAAATTAAATAACTGTCACAAAGTTTCTAAATGTTTGAATGTACCTTATTTACATTCTCATCATTATTTTTGATGTACTTGTTATGTTTACTTGCCATGCTGGTCATTTTACTACCTCATCCATTTAATATTAATTTGCACTCGCCTGTCAGTATTTTATTGTGATTGCCTGTTTGTATAAAGCGGTTGTATTTGGCAAAACCACCAACATTAAATGGAGAAAATAAAAGGTGGAACAAACTTGAGAAGAGTAACGCCTCAGTCCACACAGCTCTTGGAGGAGAATAAAGGAGTGTTGGAAGGTAAATTGATCCCTGGATCACGTAACAAATAGGTAGACTTGAAGCACAGATCAATGTGCCTTTTTCTCTGTGCATCTTGGTGCTTTTACAAACAAGCCGGGAAAGTAAGAAGCACTCAAAAGTCAGAGACCAAACTTTATATAACCATTTAGGCTACTGACATTATCATGTAGAACATTGAACATACTTTCTCACCTCTTTCATCTAGTGTGTATTTATGTATCTATTTTTTTGCGACTTTTTCCATTTCTTACAAAATGTTTATTATGTTGAGAGTAACTAACATAAAAAAAAATCCTCTATACTATATTCTTTGTACATTTCTCGATTTTTTATTCATGATTATTCAATATTTCTCCTATTATTTATCGTCAAAAAAATTACATTACTAAAACTGCGCATTTAACCTGATGGGCCGCTGAAACTAATTAATTTAGCCCTAAGGAAATGATAAAGTTTATCCTATCTATATATTAATAATTGTATGATTGTTAAAGAAGTTTATGTGCTCATTTCTTCCACTGTTTAGGTGGTGGATCAGCCAATCAGCTCACTCTGTTTCCACAATATACCTGCTTAAGGCTTGCTGAATGTCCTCCTCACTACATATTTCCCTAATATGGCATCACGCAGAAGTTAATTTCTCTTAGCCAATGGCCACCATGCTGGACAAGGATCCATACCACCATCCAATGTGAGCATGCTGGTGAGGGAGTTTTAAAAAAAATCCCCAAAAGTTCACTGTTGGGGAACTTCAGCAAAGAGTGGCATCTTGTAGTCACCAGTTCTCCATAGAAATAACTAAATGCTGTCTATTGGCCAATTAGGTAATTGGTAGTGATGCCAGAACTAAGCAGTCATCGTCCGTACAATCACAAATATAAACAGGACGATGTTACTACACTTTACTTGCACTTTAACTAAACATGTGTGCCTTAATCAGGTGAGACTGAGATTGAGACTTGAGGCAGCAAACCTTCCAGGTGGGTTTGGCGTAAATTGGTTCTTCAAAGTGAGATCATGCTACTGCAATCACTGATTTATTTTTAAAGATTTTTCACAAATAATTGTCAGGTGCCAATAGATGTGGGTGAGAGTGAAAAAAAGTAATGTCGGCACATGTTTTTTTCTCACAACTATTTGCAATCTGTACTTTGTGTAACCAATTAGACTACATATTAGATTAGATTCCAATTAAAGGTATTTAAACACTAGCATTGCATTATTCATATGGGCCACTTACCTTCATTACCATAAACTGGATGCCTAAAATTACAGTTCAACTTTCTCTGCATACGTGCTATATGTTAAACTAATTATTCATTTTCTCTCTAGTAAATATATATAATTATTATTATTATCCATCAATCCATCCATCCATTTTCTTACTCGCTTTATCCCTCATGGGGTCGCGAGGGGTGCTGGTGCCTATCTCCAGCATTTCAATGGGCGAGAGGCAGGGTACACCCTGGACAGGTCTGTTATTATTATTATTATTATTATTATTATTATTATTATTATTATTATTATTATTATTATTATTATTATTATTATTACATGTATGTATTTATTTTTGCCCAAAACCTGTTCTAACACTTTGGAAAAACCAAGTATTTTACCCTAAACAGTATAATGATAGAAATCCATTTGTTTGAAAAGTAATCAAAGATAAGCCTCACATGGGCATCCCCCATTTCACAACCAGCTTTAATCAAGCGTCTAATTAAAAAGAGAGGGGGAGACAAAAACAAAACAAAACTAAAATCAGATCTCAGCTTGTAATGGCATGTTATTGTGGTTGCAAGCAAAAAGCTTTGATTAACAGTTGTTCTTTTCTGTGTAAATGGGGGAGATGAACTGTCATGCTTGGTGTTGCTTGTAATTTAATTTTCAGGGGGTAGGACTGAGGAACATGAGCTCAAGCTGAACCGTCTTTGTTTCATAAAAACCCAGTAGCTGCAAAGAAGCATGCTGCTACGGATTTCTGGAGAAATTTAGGGACACGAGTTTGGCCAGCTACTGAGCAGCAAGAGGAGAAGTTTGCAACCTTGACCTTTGTCCCTCTGGGGAGCTGGATGGAGTGCTAAACCTGATAAAGTTTATAAACCAAGGGGTGATGAACATCCCAAACCATGTTAACTAATCATTACTCCACTGAGATTGTTGTTGGCCTTGCTTTCACAGATTTAGTTTTCTCTTCTTTCTTCTTGCTTTTTCATTTTATTTTTCTACCTATACTTATGTGAGGCATATCACTTCCTAAGGATATAGCAGATTTGATTGATACTTATAGTTACCAAAGTGTAAAGACAACTTGGCCTACCCCCCTAACAAACTGTTCCAGCAACAAAAACATCAGATGTCAGTGCCCTCCGGTTGATCTTGACTTGCTGGTAATGTATGTTAGGCCCATGGTAAAAAATCTTGGTTTTAAGACAGACAATGATTTTAAACCTGACAGTCAAATAAGGGCTATATTGAAGTAGTTTTTAGCATTTGAGAAAACAGCAAAAATGAAAGATATACTTTCAAGGAAACAGTTGAAAACAGTAATCCACACTTTTATTTCATCGCGATTGGATTACTGTAATTCCCTTTATCTAGGAGTCAGCCAATCCTCACTTGCTGGTCTGCAGCTGGTGCAAAATGCTGCAGCACTTCTCTTAACAGAAGCCTGTAAAAGAGTATTACTCCGGTCCTGGCTTCTCTCCATTGACTCTCAGTGTATTTCAGAGTTCATTTTAAAATCCTTCTTTTGGTTTTTATAGTCTAAAATAACATGGCCCTGCCCTACTTGGTAGAGCTTCTCCGCCACTACACCCCCAATTGGTCTCTTAGGTCCGCTGATCAGTTGATCTTGATTGTTCTCAGCTCAAAGTGGAAGCTTAGAGGAGATAGGGCTATTGGGGCTCCGAAGTTGTGGAACACTACCCTTGCACATTCGAGAGGCTCATTCACTGTCCATTTTTAAAACTAGTTTGAAAACTTACTTTTACTTACTGGCCTTCAACCCAACTGAGATTTAATTTTACTTAATTTTTATTGATATGATTTTTATCTGTATTTGCATTGGTTTATTGTGTTTTGTAGCAAGTTTCTTAATTTATTATTTATGCTTACTTTTTCCATTTTATGCATTCTTGTGATTTTATCTCTTTTAATGTTCAGCACTTTGTGTCAGCTGTGTTTGGTGTTAAAGCGCTTTATAAATAAAGTTGTTGATGATGATGATGATGATGATGATGATGATGATGATGATGATGATATTGATGATGAAAATGAGATTCTGAAATTCTTTAATAATATTTTGATGAGCTGCTGATAAAACACATTTATTCTAGTCTATTGCTTGCTGACTGAAAGGCATATCTACTTATATACTTATAAATATCTGTCATATATCACTTGTTGACTTCCATTCTTTATTAGCAACACAATAACCTGCCTAGATAAACTTTTGTTGATTATAGACCAACTCTGTAACTTAAAAACGATATGCAGAAACTGTCGGACAAAGTAATTAAGTTGTGCAAGCATTTAGTCAGCTTCAATGGGATTAAGCCCCTACATGGTTTATGACCTAATAAATCATCTTTAGAAATTTAGGTAATAAAATTAACTAACAATGCTGAATCGATGTTCTTTTAAACAATAACATAATAGAAGAAACATATGTAGACTCTACCTGCATTGTTACTAATGGCACTTTTCCATCGCCCTTATCTACCCCGCACCACTCTACTCATCCCGCCCAAGATCCGCTCAACTGTACCCCTTTTGGTTATAAACAGACCTGGTAAGGCGCCCAAGTGTTGGTGATTGCCTCTTGGTGGTGACTTTAAAGGTGCATAGGCACGTTGTATGACTTTTCAAAATTAATACGCCAGTAGCTCACTCCAGTTGGATACAAAGGTTTTCTGACAAATTACGGTATCCTGCTAGCATATTATTTGTTATTGGTGTCTTTTACACTTTGTATTTGCTAAATCTTTTAGTAAATTTAGCCCTTCTGTGTATCATAACAGCACCACACGATCGGAGGTACAGCACTGCACATACGTACAATTGGTCAATAAGCCGAAGCAATGGAGGTGAGTGTGTGTGGAACTCCTAGGGGAGTTGCAATAAAAAGAAGAAAAGTCCAAGTCTGAAAAAACACAAAAAAGTGTTTGATTCCAAGACGGATAAGACTTGAATAGCGCTGTGAATACAGTGTGAACGTTGGTGTTCACTAAAGCAAGGGCTGCATTGGCGTGTTTAGAATACCTTTCGGCCTGTAACGTACGGCATCAAAAAGAAAAGGGTGAAGCTGGGTGAAGGAGTGGTCAGAGCAGACCAAAATGTGGATCACATCATGCATTGCACTGTGCAGTATGAGTCTTTTTTTTTCACTTTCTGTAGCCGTCTGCTATACAGCTGGCTAGTGCTGGCTGTAACACATCACTGAGCGGCTGTAAGGCAAGACGCACCACGTTAAAATCATATCCAGGAGATGTTTGTAAAGTTCAGATGGAGTAGGTCGAGTTGGTTTTCAACCACGGCAAGCTGTCTCTTTTCCGCGAGGCATGGCATGACGGTCGGGCTCTGTGTCAATGGCCACCATCTGGCTTTCTGGAATTTCCCTGGTACTGCTGGCAAATTACGCCACAACTGTTTATGTCTGCTCATTACACCCAGTGCTGGAATTTTATTTAGGCTCAAAAGGGACTCTCAACAACACTATCAGGATGGACACTTGTATATAGCATAATTTTATCGTGATCAACTGTTTTTTGTATAGGCATATAATGTGCCTATGCACATTTAAGCCCCACCTTCTGAATACTTGAATAGAGTTTATCTGTACCATGGGCCACTGAAAATATACAAAGGTCCAATACCAATTATGAGGGCCAGTAGGGAAACTGCAGCATTTGATGATACAATAATTTTGTGACTGTGTTCTTTAGTAGTTTGAGCTAGATTGCAATGATTGTTTCCAATTTCTGCTCTTTTTACATGCACTATCACATGTGCCTCAATGTGTAAACTGTTGTAAAATCTGCTGAGATCCACTGAACCACACACCATCCTTTGAAGTCTTATTGGCTCAACACACAGGGAGCGAAAAACGACAGCGACTAATGGCTTTCATCGCCACTGTGGTAAAGACCCAAAACACGGGACGGCAGTATCTCATGTCGCGCTGTTGAATCGCTTGTTTCCCAGAAATGCTATTGGTAATGAAATTGGAGAGCTTTTGATATTTTCAAAGCAGTCTGTTACCGACAAGGATGAAGAGTCAGAAGATATTTCTGGAATTGACTGAAATCTTGATGTCTACAAAAGAAAAATACAACCAGGTCCATCCCATATTACAGACAATGAAACAGCACAGGGGATATCACCATTTTAAGGCCACACCTTACGGCTGATCCGGATAAATGACTGTAGTGCCAAGCGACGGTGACAAAAGTTGAACATTGTTAAATGTTCTTGTGTCGCGTCATAAGCCCACATGTGCATCTCTACGTGTACGACCTTGAAATTTCACACGCACAAATCTAGCCGGTTGCTTTGCTGTAGGAGGGCAGACGATTGTCACCTCATTGGACAAGTTCAATAGGAAATTAATGGAAAGGGAGCAATGTCGCTCCCCATTTGTTGAGCCCATGAGACAAAGAAATATTTTTTATATGATCAAACACAATTTTGTCAGCATGTTTGAGGTTACAGAGATACTAAAATGAAGAAGAAAAAAACCTCACCAACTCAGTGCTGATATCTCACTTTCACACTTCATCGTAAACAATGTCCATTTCTCTATGTGATTCTTCAAGACATTTTTGTTGAGAATCGTTTTTGTCATTTGCAAGGGAGAAATTATTGGATTTTTCTCTATTAGCTGATATTCTTGGTGACTACAAAGAGCCCTAGGACTATTAATGTCAAAATTATGGTTACATAATGACAATATTAACTTGATTCTTGAAAATGTATGAAACTGATATAAACCAAACAGGAGGTTGGTTAGTTTTTATCCAAGCCATCTCTTTCAAGTCATGCTACTAAATCAGTTGACGATATCATCAAAGCATCCACTAGCCTTAAGAGCCACATTTGTTAGTTTACAGATTTAGCCGAATGGTCAGCATTAAACAGTATGATATTGAACCACAGATTTTCTAAAAGGAGTCCATCGATTCTGGTGATGTAGCTCACTAAATCCATGCTGATACAGCCTATATATACACACACTTGGAGGAGAAATTCAGTTAGATCCAATTCAACAATCAACCCCCTTTGAGAGTTTAAATCAATGTGCCGTGTGTGTTTCCAAGTTCTGTGTGTGTGTGTGTGTGTGTGTTTGTGTGTGTGTGGTTTGAGAATATAAGGAAAATGATAACAGATTGGTTCAACAAGGGGTCCAAGAGACTAAAGGGATTGCAGATGTTATTCCCACTAAAGACACTTCTGATATTAGGGAAAATATACTCTGTTTTTAGCAGCTGAATGAGAAAGCTGCAGACCAGATATTCAAGAGACAGTCAGGCTGCAACAAAAATATCAGATGTTAGCAGAGATTCAGGGAAGCAATACTTAGACACAGCAAAGGAGTGACAAGGCAGGGGGAAAGGAATGTGATAGATATCAGATCAATATGTTCTACAACTACACCTAAAAAGTAAAATATGAAGAAACATGTACAATATTTTTCTTCCTCTCATTTTAGAGTGAAACTCATATTGCTTAGATTCATTAGACATGCTGTGAAATATTCCAAAACCATTATTTCTTGTAATTTTGGTGATTATGGCTCACATATAATGAAAACCCAAAATTCACTGTCTATGGAGACATAACACCCTATCTATAAAAAGTGTTTTTAATCTTTACATTTTATGTAATGACCATACTGTGGCCAGCACAATCAAAGCAAAGACTGCTAACTTTAAAGATATCAAAAAGACATAGATTGAAGCCCACCGCAAGGATGTACTTACAGTCATTGTTAAAGAAGTTGAGTGCTGCATCCAAGCATAGTTATAAGAAGTGGAATGGAAGGAAAAAGTTTGGTATTAAAAGGTGCACCAGCAACAGGGATAACAGCAGCCTCGTGAGGAATGTCAAGCAAAATCGATTCAAGTATTTGGGTGAACTTCACAAGAGGTCGACCGAGACTGTAGACAGCACATTGACAGCACATTGTCAAGCCACTGCTGAACCAGAGACCGCATCACAAGTGTTTCTAGACTAAGGATAAGAAGAATTGGGCTGTAGCTCAGTGGTCAAAAGTCTTCTTTACAGATGAAAGTAAAGTTTGCATTTTGTTTGGAAATCAAGGTTCCAGTGTCTGGGAGAAGAGTGCAAAGGTTGCATAATCAATGTTACTTCAAGTCTAGTGTGAAGTTTTCACAGTTAGTGATGATTTGGGGTGCCATGTTGGCTTGTGTTGTCTCAATTCCACATTCACCAGGAAAGTTTATAGCACATCATGCTTCCTTTTCCTGACAGGCTACATGGAGATGTTGATTTCCTTTTTCAGTAGGACTCAGCACCTGTCCACGTTGCCAAAGTTATCAAAAGCATGTTGAATGACTATGGTGTTACTTCTTCATTTATTCTCTATTATTCTTCAATAGCCAACAAACTGGCCTGACCTGAATAGAGATTCCCACAGATAATCTAGGGGATATTGCCAAGAAGAAGTTGGGACACTGGACTCAACAATGCAAATTAACTGAAGTTAGTCATCAAAGATTCCTCGGCTTCCATTACACCTCAGCAGAGCCACCGGCTGGTCACCTCCATTTCACACCACATTGATGCAATAATGCATGCAAATGGAGGCTCAATCAAGTACTGAGTGCATATAAATTAACATTCTTTTCAGAAGGTTAACATTACTTTTCAAAACATAGATTATTTATGTAATGGTGTATTCAAATGTTCTGAGACACTAAATTTTGGGTTTTCTTTATTTGTAAGCCATAACCATAAAATTTACAAGAAATAAAGGCTTGGAACATGTCACTTTATGTGAATCTTTATAATACTGTGAGTTTCACTGTCGGAAATGGGTGACAAAAAATATTGAACTTTTTCATGATGTTCTAATTTGTTTTAGATGTACCTATACATTTTTAAAAATGAAAAAGAGGACATAGAAATTACCATGTATTTCAATATCATTCCAAGGTTTCTCAATGTGACCGTATAACTTGTAACTGTCTTTCCATATATTGTATATTATTTAGCTCAGATCTTTAAGATGTTGAATGAATGAAACGTGACCACATTTTAGAAATTGTGTTTGTGTGGTGTAAATAAATGTCAGATTTCTTCCGCAGGGTGGAATGTTGGTCCACTGCAAATAATGGGTAAAATGTAAAATTGGCATTATTACAAATACGTTTTTTTTCTCTCACCAAAACAGCTTTAATGCTTAATCAGGGCCGGTGCTAGGGCATGTTACTGGTTCTGTAAAGGAAGCGGTTTGGTTGATGAACAACCCTGTTTCACGTCATTATGTACTAGAGCATTAGTTTAGAACTTGAACTACTTTAGTGGGGGAAAAAATCAAAGACTTAGGAAGTCAGTTTATAAGGAAACATTATGGCACTACCAGAGTAAAAGTCACCACAGTCCCCATTTTCAACTGAGTTTGACATATGTATTGGCCTATACTGGGTAATCTATGTAACTGTTAAAACAATGACAAGTTGTGGATGCCACTTTATCAATATTTCTTAAATTACTAGAGATAAGGTGTGTACATATCAGCAATCAATACTGTTAGTGTAAAAATGGTGTGCAGTTTGTGTACCTGTAATATTTGGCACCGGTCTGAGGAGCAGTCGATGTTTTCGCAGGGCTGGTACATTCCCAGGGTCACGCAGTTTAGCAGGATTACCATCATGCTGACACGCTCAAACCATGTAAAAACATGTAGTTAAAGAAAAAAATATTGATTCTTGGATATCGTAGATATTGTAGATAGACCAGCCATACCTTAAACGTCAAATGCATTCAGTAATAATACAAGAAATAAAAAGAAGAATTTAAAACACATTTGTAAGTTTACTTGCTATCTGTAGGCCTTTTGCCTACAAGTTTTTTTTTCAAGCTCAAATGTTTTACAATGACAAAGATGGAGGCTGTAGTGTGTGTTTTTGTGTAATGTAATACACCCCTAATGTGCACACTATAAAAAAAAAAATCCCCATTTAACTTCATAATTCCCCTAGCACTCTCACATATACCCAAATTAAAAAGATAAATGAGCCGTAACTGAAGCTACAGGTACAATTACATAGAACTTTTGTCTTCTTTCTTTGAGCAAGGCAATTCATTTATGTTGGTTTAGCGATTACATTTCACTTTGAAAAATTGCTACACAGGAAAAGTTTAGGAATGTGTGATGATGTCAAATATTCATAGAGCACAAAATCATGAATAACCCTCGTTTGGATAAAAGGTTCAAACAGCAGCGAGAAAGTGCTAAACAGGATGTCTGCCAGAGAAGAGTCAAGGCACCACAGTATATATTACAATATGAATTGTTCTGGCAGTGACTGTACAGCATGGGTAGCAAGTGAGTGAAAGAAGATCTGCCAAGGAAGTCCAGGTTCTCCCTGAGGCTGTGAATGCTGAAATGCTGCACCAGCTGCTGATTACATACAATCTACAAAGGGAAAGCAGCCTCCACAAGAAACTGATCCCTTACAGAGTAAACTGCAGGTTTGTAGAGAGTTCCCAGAAAATAATGTATTTGCAACATGTTTCTTGTGGCCCTGCCTGAACCTTTCAACAAAGAAACAGGTTATTGTAGACATCACAGCATGGATAAAGATAGGTTATGAGTGGGCAAAACACATGCATTCACATAAACACACACACTTGCACACAAACACCCACTTACCAGTGCTTACATGAGCAGAAAAGCACACACGTGCAAAACAACCAGCAGGTTCAAATACATAAATGCTAACATTCACCCACCCACATTAAAGCACACATTCACACATCTTCTTTCATAAGCACACTCTTAGGCACAAGCATCCAGGCATATTCACTCTAAGGCTGGATCAGTGCATGCCAGCTGATGGGCTTATTTTCTATCAAAATCTTTAGCACTGCAGGAAGACACGCTATATGTCAAATTTACACATGTATAAGTACACACATGAGAGTTTAAGAGGCATTATATGTGTTTTGGTCATTTATTTAACTTAACTTCAGACACTGGAGCAGTGTTTTTTGAATAGTTTGGTCAGCACCATAATGTAGGTGATTTAATACTAAGTAGGGGGGAGGGGGAGGTGTCTTGAACACATCTATCCATCAACTATGATAAATTAACAGGACTTTGATTTTGCACAATGCGTTTAATAGGTTGTGTAAAATAAAATTTATATTTCTAATACAGAATTTCACTATAAATTCACGCGATGGATAACTTAACAGCAGTATGAAAACATCTTCTGCAGTCTGCAGAAACTATTTTAATTTACTAATATATGTTTTACATTGGGTGTAAGTGGGATATTTAAACTTGAGCTTTAACGTCAATTTGTTCTTGACTTAGACTTTAGACTTAGACAATTCAGGTGCTTACAGACTCACTTTCATACAGAATATCCCTATTATTAGCTTAGCTGTCACTTTATACATCACATATTAAATAATACTGTGTATTTTTCAGTGATCTTATCAAGGCGTTGATTGTTTGTACCTGTATTACTTAGTTTGTTTTGCTTTTCTTTATATATCTCTCTTTGCAGGCGTAGAAGCAGACTCCGAGGATATTATCTTGCTCTCTCCTTTTCCACTCCTCTAATTTTTCACCTTTTCTCCCTTTTAGCATTTCTTTTTCTCTTCTTTTTTTAATTTTCTTCATTTCCGTTTGTGTCTAGTGAACATGAAATAATCCAAGAATAAAATAAAGCTTTAAGCATATATAAATCAAGTGGAGCCCTATAACGAAAGCAGTAATGCTCAACTTGTGAAAATAAAATCTGTTGGACTCTCTTTGCCATTAAGACAGCAATTCTTAATACACTGCCAGACATTGTTCATGAGGTGTTTTGTGTTAACAATGTATGGTTGAATATGGACATGTAGTTGGCAGAACATGAGGTAGAACCTTGTATGCAAATGTTGAGGTGTGGCTGTGATTTATAAAAGGGAAATTGCTTACTTTATTACATGCACATGGTTTGAAAATCATGTCCTACTATGTAAACTGTAGGACTGAAAGTATACTTTTATCAATTCATAATCAAAATACTTTATTAATCTTTATTAAAAAGCTGAATTACAATTTTTGTGTGACTGTCATCTGTGTGGTTTCCATTGCTCATCACCAAAAATGCAAAAGCCAACAAAACCAAGACATTCAATGTTACATTCTTTTTTCAAATTGTAAATATTTGAAAGCTGGCGTTGCACATAGGGATTGTATAATAGCCAGTTTAATTTATTTAAAACTCGAAGTAGTTATTGACATCAAAATAAATGTGTACAAGCCTGACCAATTACTAATTAATTCAGTGACTGCAGAGGAGGATATAGAGGTCTCAAAGGGCCTTTGAAGATTACACTTTTTAATAGATAGATAATTCGTTAAAGTTTATCATTTAAAATGTTAGGAACAAGCCAACTTTCTACTCCGTCAAGTCAATGAGTCTTCCGTCTAAATGTGGCTTCGCACCATTTCTTTCCCAGGTGGCGGGCACACAGCTGCCATACAGTAGATTTCATTGAGAAAGCACTGCCCTGTTGCTGTGGCAACCAGCTCTCTACAAAATATAGTGAATCCTTTGTTGTGTTAGCATTAGTCGTGCATATCATCGTTTAGCACCAGAGAGGAGTCTTGCTAGACTCCTCATAATTATCTGAAAAATACATAGAAAGGAATAACACAAACAGACACAAACACTTTGCCAGATATCTTGTAATGACATGCTTCAGATCTTTGATAAACTCTAGCTACTGTTTTTAGGTCTTCTGCAACAAAAGTGAGAAGGATGTTAAACTTGGTAAACACAACATTCAGAAACGTAAGACTACTGTAACTCAAGGTGGCCTTGTTTGCTTTACTGTGCAAGCATATGTGAGTGGTGTGCTTTTCTGTGAGTGTATTTTCAATGTGAGTTTCAGTGAGTAAATTCTCAAGTCTTGAATTAAATCAATTTCAGTATTTTAAATGAATAATAAACAAACTGATACTCTACAGGTCTCAGGTAACTTGCCACTCATTCAACAAGACACTTTACAGCAATGATGTTATCAAACTTTCAAACTGTTTGAATTTGCTATCCTCCTGATTCTCTTCCTTCAATTACAACATTAAGTGATTTTCTGAAACTTAACTTGTCATTATCCAACTTCCTTCCCTGCAGGATAATAACAACATATCCCTTCACAGCAGAACGGGAACCCTGTGGGAAATTTAAAAGATCCACTATTTATGTTTATAATTGTTGCCAGCAACAGGGTCCAACTCCCAGCAAATGTGACACATTTTTGTTTATGCTGATTAGTTTTTCTTGCAATATTAGTACAGATTTTTTGCACTACTACTTAATCTTTCTTTAAACACTCAAATTCCTTAAAATGTTTTATATATATGTCTGTAAAAGCAAATACCCTAGGTAGTAAAACTATGGTTGTTTTAAGCATTTCCTCACCATCTTTCAGTTGAGTGGCGTCAATAAATTGAAGGACTTTGGGAAGATTGGTGGGAAAAATTACTAGATATAAATTCTGCTCATTCACTAACAGCTGTACTTTTTTATTCAGCTGTGGTAGGATAAATTTGATAACTGGAAAGAGCCTACAAATTCAAACAGCAGCCTTCTTCTACAAAAGATAGGGAAGATCAGATAATCTTACTTTACACCACTGGTCGTCATTTCCGGTCCTCGAGAGCTGGTATCCTACAACTTTTATTTGTTACTCTGTTTGAACATACCTGAGTCAAATAATCAGGCAGAACTCTAGCCGGCTTCACACTTATCGTCCGTTCACTGCAAAATGTACGACGCAGCGATCCAAACTGGTTCCGTTCATGCATCCATACAGCCCCTCCTCCTCTCTCCTTTATTTTGAAATGTTACTGGATCCGCTTTACACTTCCTGCATCTGACTTTGTGTGTGACTCATCTGGTTTTCAGAAATTGACACATTTTGCTCAGTCATCCCTTACAAACAGACTCGATCCGTATGTCTGATGGACAACGGATGAGGGTTCTCTGTCATGCAGTGGTGCCACCTCACTGCTGGGAAATGCTAACCTGACAAAAGCCAGCTGTATGTCGCTCCGCCTAGCTCCACTCACATACATCTGGGACACCGCCATAGGAATTGCCTTTACAGAAGGCTGGGCCTTATCAAAAATTCTTGCATATGATTGGATAAGCCACTTGTCTGTCATCTTTATTGACGTGCTATTTCAACCACTCACACCGAAGCTAACCCGTGACGCTGATGATAGCGACGCAGGAAAAAAAATAAAATAATAATAATAATGTGTTTGCGGCTCTAGTGGCATGCGTTTTATTGACAGTGAGCTGACAGGAAGAGGGGGGAAGACAGGCGGCAAAGCGCCGCGGGTCGGAGTCGATTCTGGGCCGACCGCGTTGAGGACTAAAGGCCTCCTAACATAGTTACTAACCGCTAACCGCTCCGGGGCGCGTCCGCGTCTGCACGTCCGCTGGCCCCGGAAAACAAAACTTGCCAAATCCGGTCGGGAGAAGGGCGAAAACATCGTTTCCACCAACAAAAGCCTTCAGAGACGTTCTCTGATGTTCTTTTAATGAAACAATATTAGGTAGATTGGACAACACGGAAGAAATAGCAGCATCAATGCTAACGCTTGCTTCATCGACGAGCCGCCATTGCTATCAAAACAGTCTCACATCATGGTCGCGTCTCCACTACGTCACATCTATGAAACTCCAGCCCTGCGTCCTGATTGGCCAGACCATAAATTTGGTTGGAGAGATCACTCTCTACCGGCGGTGTCCCAGATGTATGTGAGTGGAGCTAGGCGGAGAAACATACAGCTGGCTGTTGTCAGGTTAGGGAAATGCGCCATTGACTAGAATTGCTCTCATTTCTGACATAACGGAGAACACACAGATGAAGCAGAATGTGTGAATGAGGGGTCTGAGGAACTTAATTGCATACTGAGGAGGTAATTCAGGCATTTGATTCAGGTGTGTTGAATCAGGAACATATCTAAAAGCTGCAGGACATCGGCCCTCAAGGACCAGAATTGAGGACCACTGCTTTAGACCATCTGTTATATCAGCTTTGTATTCCAACCTATGATCCCTTTTATCTGTCTGTAATTATCCTCTGATCTATAGATACGACGGTAAATGAAATGAGGCTGCAAGGTTTCCTCATTTACCTATGAAAGGTTACATTGGATTTCTGTCCACCTTCGTTGATATGATTTTTGTAACTAAAAGCAATATCCAGGTGAAGACAGTAACCACCAACTCTCAATATAATATTGTGTGAGCAGATTGTACTCAGACTACTCTAGCAATGATAAGAAATACCAACATGAGATAAGAAAAATTGTCAAGACAGCACTGAATCCAAATTCTGTTTATTTATCAACATGATGAAGATGTAACCTGTCAGCACCACACAAAAGTGGCAATAAATATCTGTTGGATTCCCATTTTTGGTAATTCTCCAAGCAAATTTGTGATTGGATTTATTTAGTTCTTGTTTTTGTCTAAAGAAATTCTAAAATAATGCCTTGTTTTATTAAGGTTATTACAAACTGTATTTTTTCATATTAATGGATTTGTGTGTATGTGTAGGTATTACTGATATGTATGGTATGAATATAATAATTGTATAAATGATTATATTGCATTTTTTGTACTGTATATATGATGCAATTTCAGATTCTTTTATGATCTTCTTAATGTCCTCTTATGGAAATATAGAAAATAAAGGATGTTATCATTAGAAGGCAAAACATTTAAACTATATTTTTAAAATCTGTTTTCATTAAATAAAAGAATGAAGAGTACAAAATGAGAAAAAGTCAGGATCACAATAATCAAAACAAAAAGGAACATTAATAATATGTTGTATTTAATTACAAAATTGATCGTAGCCATAAAATATGTTGAATGTTTTGCACTCAACTAAATCAAAATATTTTAAAGGGATCCATGACTAGCTGAACATGTTGGACTAAATATGTTTTAATTTTCCAATTAACTTAAAAATGAGTAAAAACTCAAAAAAAGATGTATATGTTTGTTCTATTTTTCACCTATGGAGGTTGCCATTTTTTAACCTGTGCAATGCATGCTGGGTTGATGACGCGGTTAGATCCTACTGGACTGGAACCTACAGAGTTAATACATAGAGATTAACATTACCCAAGGTGTTTTTTATATACACCCATAAGGTGTATTATGTTTGAGTGGTGTAAATTTAGACAATGCCACACGGTGTCAGTGTTGGCGGTAATTTCAAAACAAAAAAACGGCAGACAAATTGAGATGAGTCTTCGTGGCTTCCCACATGAAAACAAAGAAGAGCACCGTTGGAAGAACACAACTTCAGAAGAACCCACATTTGTTCTCTCAACACTTCTCTCCTGAAGACTGTGAGTCATTTTTACCAACAAAATTGATGACAAAAGGTGGCTGTTACCCTCACAAGCTAAAACCAACTGTTGTGCAGACTATTTTTATCCATAAAGCATCTAAACCCTGCTGCCTTGTGAACAAAAGACGCTGGAGAAAACATCAGAGACAGGCAACACTAGAAACCCTTTTAAATAACGAAGCTACTGCCAGTGCCGCTGGTACCGAATGGGAAATCACGGACACGACACTAAACAAGTGTTAACGGACGAAGACCAGACTGATCAGATCTTAAGTGTTATTGGACCTGACAACGGACACAGAGCACTACTTGCTGTATCACACAGTTCTACGAGCGGCACGTGTCATTCATCATTTATTGTTGTTGTAGTTATTATTACTACTTTGTCATCAATTTCAACGTGCTCCAGTTCAAACTGAAAAGGTTTACCGTTGCTCATTGCTGTTTTGGCTGGAAGGCGCTAGCACTAGGACCCAGTATTCGTCAGTTACCTAGAATGTGTTGCAGCGTAAAAAACATGGTGACGTCTGTGTAACAATATTTTATTTAAATGTATTAAAACTAAATAGCTTACAGTATTTTGCTGTATTGTTTTTACATCTAAAATACATATTTCTCAAATAAAGTCCATTGTTACAACTAATCGTGGATCCCTTAAAGAGGTTCACTGAATTCACAACTGCTTACTATAAATCACAACTGTGAACGCAACAAAGCTTAAAATATAATAGACTAATACTAAATTTCAAAAGGTCTGTCCACTTCCTTTCATAGCTTTTCCACTGGCTGCAGCTTCCAGATGTGCCTTTTGATATTAAAGCATTTTACCAACTACATTTCAGACATCATTTGTTGCCAGGGTAGAACAAGTCTGCTTTGAGAAGCCTTCTTCTCTGTAGCAAAAAGCAAATGTCGATCAAACTGTTACTTCAACCAATTATATTTTGAATTGGCAACACCAAGGCCCTCTAGCAGGCATATGGTAACACAAGTGTATGCACACTCTTTGGCTGGTTAGTCAAAAAAGTTAACTAGCCAGAGCTATCAAACTGCATCTGTAGCAAGCTGGGCAAGCAAAAATATAGTTGTGATGATTTTATAGCTGTTTTGTAAACCACCAATTGGTCATGGTGAATAAGAAGTTTATTTGGTTACAGATTTATTTTAAAGCCGTTTACAAGAGAAACCTTTCGAGAAAAGCTGGACATCATTAAGAAAGGTTGAGCAAGTCCAAAGCTAGCAAGTCTATCACGACCAGGAAAAGGATTTGTTCGCCATTTTCAGTCCACTAACCATGAGCGGTACCCCTGGTTCACAGGCTCCGAGAAACACTGCAAATTGTATTGTTAGGAGTTAGGAGGAGCTTGTTCTTTGCCACTGATCAATATGGTGTTTGGAGCCCCACTGAGATTGCAAATATGACATGTCTAACAAGGTGGCAACAGGACATCAAAACACTTAAAAGCAACAATGCTTTCTAAAACTTTTGGTGAAACCAGAGTGGATCTACAGTTGAGCAAACAAATGCAAGGCGAAGCGGAGCTCTACAATGAAAAAGTGATGAAAAACAGGGATATCTAAAGACTGACTGTAATTTATTTGGGCAAGAACTTTCATTTCAGGGAAACAAAGTAAGTGCGGGACCTACAAGCAGAGAAAACTATAAGGAGTTTCTTTCTCTCATTGCTGAGAGCTATACAGACTTACATTATAGTCCGTCCACTAATTAAGTGAGATGTCCAGCAAAATACAAATAACCTGATCATTGCTATTGCTAGTAGTTAGACAAGTTATCAGAAGGGAAATTCAATTCAATTAAATTTTATTTATAAAGCGCCAATTCTCAACACATGTCATCTCGAGGCACTTTACAAAGTCAAATTCAATCTAATCACACAGATTGGTTAAAACGTTTCCTATCTAAGGAAACTCAGGGAAGTTACCGTTTTTCTCAATTGCCAAGACAGATTTCTCAGAAGCTGCTCTCCTTTTCTCCAAATGGTGAACACAAAATCCAATTTTCAAGCTACATTCACAACACATCTGACTTTTCTTGCAAAACCAAACTCTCAACCCAAAACAGTTAAATCTGTGCTCAGAACTGAGCTATGTTGTCAAATCGAGTCTATCAAAATTAAAAACACTAATGAGCACTCTCTAAACACTACATAGAAAAATAGTAAATACAATTATCAGGAGCTGTATAAACAAATGCTTATTGTTCACTGTAGGCAAAATGCATGTTGCAAAACCTGCATTTCGCACTTGTAAATAGTAAAAAAAGTACAAAAAAACAGAAATCCTGTGCATTTACGCGCAGCACTTGTATCGTACAAAAAAAAATCATGTCCATTTCGCACTTGTATACAGTAAGCCTATATTAAAAAAAATCTCTATATATATACAAATGAGAAGTGCAAAACTCATCCACAGCATTATTTCATCTACACTGTGTCATACCAAAGGACTTCATCCACATCAAGTGCCACATTTTGTCTGGCCGGGCAATGGGGCAAAAAAAAAAGACTACAAACTTAAACATTAACAATTAAAGACAATCCTATTACAAATAGGACACATAGGTTTTTAAGCTTGGTTTAAAGGAAATCAGGTTTCAGCATTTGTATAGTCCTCCAGATAAGTGGAACATAAAAAAAACATATTACTATATATACTTAAATAGTTAAAAAATTTGATTGGGAAGAACTAGCCATTGTTTGTCACAATGAGTACTAAAAATGTTTTGTGTTGTGTGATATCATTATAATGTGACCTGAAAAAGGTGGCATTAATATTCATTATCTTGATGAGAATAAAGAAGTGCTGTATCCTTGGGGTATCACTCTCAGTAGCAAAGAGAGGATTCCTAAATTGAGTTGCTTATTTCAGAAAAACACTGACATACACTTTGACACACAAGCACAACACATTAACACATGCCGCTCAGCAGTTCCCAAGATAGTACCACACAGGCAGCAATCACTGGAGGCGAGTGTTAATGACAGAATAATGACTGTCATTTACCAAATTTGGGGGAATGTCTTCATTTATTTGGAGGTTTATTAATACAATATTTTAAAATACACACTATACTGTATGTATATAACTGACATGTGTCTGAATAGAAAAAAAGCTCTTCCTTTGTTTATTATCAAGAGTATTGAACCATGTGTTCTTTTCTTCATATAGTTTTTCAAGTACACATCACACACAGTTCAGTGTCACTTTATTGCTATATGTAGAATTTCAGAAAAGTATGTTCCCTGATGCACAGAGGGAGACAGAAGAAGGAGTCCTCTCTGCTTATGGTAAAGCAAAAAAGTTTTAAGATACACATATTCAGTTAAAAAATTGTAAGTAATAAAAAATAAATGATTTTTAAATAAAAACAGAAATAAAAGAAAAAAATACAAATGTTTGTATAATTGTCTATGCAAGATTGAAACTACTGAAATAAGCCACAGCTCCTCTGCACTGTCTCTACCACTCCTGTCTGCAATGGTAAAACTGTCTGTATGCATGTGTGTATTTGAGAGAGAGAGAGAGAGAGAGAGAGAGAAAGAGAGAGAGACAGATACATAAGTGAGGGATGAGACACAAAAGAGGGAAAACACAGATGTGTGAACTTGCTCCAAAGTTTGTGTCCTGGAGTTAAAATTTACAGCTTTATGAGATTTGTTTGCCTCAGCTATGGTGGGAGTGATGCAAATATGTTGATAGCTCAAAAGCTATTTAACCACAATTAAGTTATTGTTATAGGTTGGATTTCATGCTGACTTCCAGGTTGCAGGGTGCTATTTCAGCAGGGAGAGCTTTCAGGCATTCCCCTGGCTACGAGCTGCTTTCAGCGGGCACCTTTGCAAAAGCATCCGGCTGCTCCCCCAGGCTGTTTTCTGTCTGAATTTCAGGATTTTAAGTGTGCCTTATAGTCCAAGAAATAGGGTAACGTACCTTGTGTTGTCTCACTAGCGGAGGCTTTTATCTATCAACTAGTTAAGCATTCCCAAAGAAAACTCATTTTCATATAAATGGCAAAATTCACCCATAAATTGTAAGTATAAAGCTTGAACATGCCACTACAACTAAGGCTAAGCGTGTGAATATTTAGGGCTGAAACTGGGCCTCGGTCAAACAAATAGTTACATAGTTTACCACAACAATGCTAACCTCATATGGTGAGCTTGACAAAGAAACTGACACGTAATGTTTTGCTTATGAAACTGACGTTTTACAAGTCTGCAGAGTTTTCCTGAAAGAATCATGCAGGAAATGCTTTACCAAATAACCTCCCTCACACATAAAGTGGAAGAATGGAAGGAAACAACTACAATCATGAAAACTATTTAAGAAAGCTCACAGGGGCAGTGTATACCCAAAGATAATGTTACATGACATGCACAGAAAGATATCTGTTTAACTTTAGCTGTGGTATGTAGAAGAACAAAAGTGAGAAGGAGGAAATGGAGATAGGAGCAGAAGATGAGAGTTCATTCAAATAATGACAAAAAGATGTGCAAGACACACTCAGGTCAAACCACGTACAGAGACTGCTGTTCAAATTACTCTGGGTTGTAGTCTTTTGATGGATTGTGCTCAGTCAGAATGACCTCTCACACGCACACACACACACACACACACACACACGCGCACACACACGCACACACACACACACACACACACACACACACACACACACACACACACACACACACACACACACATACACGCACACACACACACACCTTGTTTAAGATACAAAGTGAGGACCATGTCTTGACTTCCATAGACTTCTATTCATTTTCAAGCCTGTCTATGGCCTAACCCTGACCCCAACCCTAACCTTTGGTGGTATATACCGAAACCTAATTTACACCTTAGTGCTGAACCTAGGCCCTAGCCCAGAAAAAAAATTAGCACCAAAAAAAGGTGTTCAATTTACATCAAAATCGTCACTTTACTATAAAGTGAGCAAAACATGTTCAAAGAAAAGGACTTTCTGCCCTTGTCTACTCTCCTTATAATATGACCTTTCATCAATTTACTGTTATTTTGCTACAATATACTGAAAACTTGCATGGTACAATCTACATTAAGTAAATGCATGAATTGAAATAATGAATTTCTCCAAATAAGTTATATCAATATAATTTGTATCAATAAGTCATTTGACATTATATGAAATACATTGTAATACATAAGGCCTCCTACAAAGATTGGATTTATTTAATGTAAATATTTACAGCATTCAAAATCTAGTGCATACTTTTTCTGGCTGGAAAAAAAAACATTATAAAGTTAGACTGACTCCAAGCAGTCATCTCATGCAGAGATATCGACCACTTATATTTAATTTAGAACCCTTACTTGCATGTTGATCGTCTTTGTATTAACTTTTCTGCTTCAGAAAGCCTTGTGCAGTTGAAGCCACCCGTTGCTGCTTTGCCTTCATGCTGTTTGCTGCCAATACGTATTAGTGTCATCATGGCATTGCCCACTGGGCCTGCAGGTGCTGAAACAGCACACTGGATTCTGTAGAAAGATGGCTACAGTGTGTGAGTGTGTGTGTGTGTGTGTGTGTGTGTGTGTGTGTGTGTGTGTGTGTGCGTGTGTGTGTGTGTGTGTATATGGTCTAAGATTTGTTACAGTGTAAGGACCATTTGCCTACCATATACTACATTGTGGGGACCCACTGGCCTACTTCACATGTATTCTTTTGACGCATACAGCTCTGCCAACAATGTGTGTTAGCAGTGGGATTTTCTGGCAGACATCTTGTCCATGTCAGGATTATACCAATCTATGTGCATGTGGCAACAAACATGTCAAAGGGAGATGAGATAGATTAGATGGGGGATAGCCAGGATTAATTGTAACAATAACATTCATTCATTCAACAATCACATTTTGATGGAGTAAATGGTTTTGGCTGAAATGGTTACCTCACGATACACAGTAAAATAAATCCATTAAAATTATTTAAACCACTCATTCAATCAATAATTTATATATATTATGTATAAACTGACCCTATACTATTTTCCTCACTCTACTGAGTTCTACTGTTCTCCAATTTGCATTGCTTGTCGTCATTTCAGCTTTTAACTTTTTGTTCTCTCTCTTTTTTTTCTTCATAGTAGGTACACCTGGTCTGGCGTTCTGTTAGCTGAGACATCATCCAGGGAAGACAGATCATCCGCTATTACCATCTATTGTAGAACAGATTACTGGATCAATGTGTGCTTATTTGCTTTTTTGTCTGTCTTGTTGTGTCTCTGCTCTGTCTTCTCTAACCCCCAGTCGGTCGGGGCAGATGACCGTTCAAACTTAGCCTGGTTCTGCTGGAGGTTTTGCCTTCCCGTTAATGGGGAGTTTTTTCTTTCCACTGTCGCTTCATGCTTGCTCGGTATGAGGGATTGCTGCAAAGCCATGGACAATGCAGACGACTCTCCCTGTGGCTCTACGCTTCTTCAGGAGGAGTGAATGCTGCTTTTCGGGACTTTGATGCAATCAACTGGGTTTCCTTATATAGGAAATTTTTTGATCAATCTGTATAATCTGACCCAATCTGTATAATCTGATTGAATTTGACTTTGGAAAGTGCCTTGAGATGACATGTTTCATGAATTGGCACGATATAAATAAAATTGAATTTAATTGAATATATATATATATATATATATATATATATATATATATATATATATATATATATATATATGGATGGATATGTATGTATACATACATAAATATATAGTACAAGATTCAATAAATTAAGGAAAACAAGAAAGCCTCCTTGTATGGCCTAAATGATCTCTACGTAAAGAGACATACAGTAACTATTGGGATCAACAGTCATTTCAGTGTGAGAAATATTTTCATTGCTGCCCAAAAAAATAAATAAACATAAGGACGAGGGAACCAGAAGGTACAGTCATGGAAAATAGTTATTAGACCAACTTTGTTTTCTTTGATTTCTTGGCTGCGACCATCAAAAACAATGGTTATGCAATAAACTACTAACTCCTGTGTGTATCATATCACTAAAATAGACGGAGAAGAAAACATTGAATCTCTAAAAGCACTGTTTTTGGCAGTACAATTCCATTGACGTAAGAACTTTTTAAGTGATTATGGTTATTATAAAAAAACATTAAAATGGCCAGATATAAACTCTTAAATTAAATTCTTAAGAGCTACTTTTATTGTTATCTTTGTCCAAACAAATGCACCTTTAGTTGTACTGGACATTAAGATGAACAAGACGTTCAAGAAAACAAGGGTGGTATAATGTTTTTTTCCATGACTGTAGATGAAAAGAACGCAATGAATGGAGATATAGGAAAGCATCCACAATGTGAAAATAATGAAAGCACTGCCATAATGCTGGAAAAATAAATATGACCAAAATAGTGACTTTGAGGCTTGGTTTACATAACATTTTCTGATGAAAATAGAAAAGTTTGGTTACGTTTGTACTGTTCATTTACACGACAAAGGCAAACATTTTCTCTCACAACGGCACAATTTCAAAACAGGTTCCAGAATGCAATGATTTGAAAATGATGGCTACCTTCGCAGTATGAACAAAAATATTTCTCCAAGACAAACATTCACATATTCCAGTATTCTAAAATGGTAGATGGCCTTCACCAAAAAACGTATGGATACTGAAATAATTATTTTGTTGCTACAAAACGCCTGGAGAACTGGGTCGGCCTCTCTAGTACAGCTCTTAACTGGTTTAAATCCTACTTAAAGGACAGGGACTTTTTTGTATCAGTAGGTAACTTTACGTCAGAGATGACAAAAATCACATGTGGGGTTCCCCAAGGGTCCATCCTGGGTCCCCTCCTTTTCAATATCTACATGCTCCCTCTAGCTCAGATAATAAAAAACAACAACATCAGCTACCATAACTATGCAGACGACACACAGCTCTACATCACCATGTCACCAGGTGACTATGAACCAGTTCAGGCACTCAGTAAATGCCTAGAAGAAATCAATGCCTGGATGTGCCAAAATTTTCTTCAGTTGAATAAAAACAAAACAGAAGTAATAATTTTTGGACCAATAGAGGAGAGATCAAAAGTTAGCACACAGCTTCAGTCGCTTCAGCTAAAAACCACTAATCAGGCCCGAAATCTGGGAGTAGTAATGGACTCAGACCTGAACCTCCAAAAGCATCTAAAGACAGTTACAAGGTCGGCTTTCTATCACCTGAAGAACATTTCTAGGATTAAAGGACTAATGTCCTAGGAGGATCTGGAAAAACTAATCCATGCGTTTATTTTTAGTCGAATAGATTACTGCAACGGTGTTTTTACAGGTCTGCCTAAAAAGTGGATCAGACAGCTGCAGCTGATCCAGAACGCTGCTGCCCGCGTCCTCACTAAGACTAAGAAAGTAGAGCACATCACCCCAGTTCTAAAGTCCTTACACTGGCTCCCTGTATCTCAGAGAATAGACTTTAAAATACTTCTGTTAGTCTATAAATCCCTAAATGGCTTAGCACCTAAATACATCACAGACTTGTTATCAGTGTATCAACCATCCAGAGCAATAAGGTCTTCTGGCTCCAGCCTTCTCTGCATACCTAGAACCAGAACTAAACAAGGAGAAGCAGCATTTAGTTCCTATGCTCCACTTATCTGGAACAAACTTCCAGAAAATTGTAAAGGTGCGGAAAGCCTGAGTTCCTTTAAATCAAGATTAAAAACACATTTGTTTAAGATTGCCTTGAACTGTTCTAGTTAACTGAATCACCACTTTTTTGTTCTTTTTTCTATCTACATTTTATTCCTACTTGCTTTTATTCTGTTTTATTTTGCTATATTTTAATCATGTAAAGCACTTTGCATTGTCTTTGTACTGAATTGTGCTATATAAATAAATTTGCCTTGCCTTGCCTTGCCTTGGTCTTCTTGAGCTATACTTCGCAATGATACATATTGAATTGGAAAAAAATGGAGCTATGAAACACATTCAAGCAGACAATGCACAATGTTTTCACATGCATAATATTGTTGTGTGTCTATAAATCAGAAGAGATTTATGAATGTGAGAGTTCTTGAGATAGAGTGCAGTAATGCTAGAGGCAGAGAAGGCCACATGTGTTAGTCCAGAGGCAAATGAAAGTAAATTGAAAACTATTAATCTGCCCTTCCCTTCCTATCAGAGTTGTTTCAGAGCAGAATTTATTTTGACTGCATAAACCCTTCTTCAAGCAGCTTTCTCTCTCTTTCTCCCCTCTCCCCAATCAACCTTTGCTTCCTTCCGTAGTACAGTCATGTAGAGAGCAACATTTTACATGTCTAAAGAGGACCTTCATTAAGTGTTTTTTCCCTCTCTGTTCTCATAATTCCTTCACTATGAGAGTGAAGTAGACTGTGCATTTGCCTGAGAGCTGCTTAATCTGACAGTCACAGCTACATACTCAACCCTATAACCAGTCTTAGCTGAAAAACAGTAGAGTCACAGAGAAATGGATAAAGTGACAACAGTCCCGGATGGAAATTACTCTCTTGTACAGTGTAGTGTGGAAAATAAAATACATACACCATGACGTACAAGGTCTGACATTTCATTTCTTATGTGACTTTGTAGACGATTCAGCATGGGAATTTACTTTTCAGCACAAACCAATAGCAATTTAATACAGATAGCAATATAGTGTGTGAAAACAGAAAACCCATTTCCAGGTAAAATGGGCAAAATAACCACATTTGTTTGGTTAAGAATGTTTACAAATGCCCCAAACAAAAATATCTTAAACACAATAACACTCAATGTCTTTTAGTATTTTCATATTTTGGTCAGAAAATGAATTTGTTTCAGCCTTGTCTGAAAAATGTAGAATGAGGACTTGATTTGTCCCTTATTTCTTTGCACAACTACACAAAGAAATACAACATCTAATCATTGTCCGTTTTTTTAAACATGTCAAGCTACTTTTATAAACGCTACATAACTTATGACACCTGTTAATCCAAAATATTGCTTTGTGAATTTATTGCAGTTTAATTTAATTTAGTGATACAAATATTCCAATTAATAATTTTGTCTAAAGTTGTATTTATACATTATTTGCAGAGTTAGCCAAAGGCTGGTTTTCATCTGTCGTCCTGTTTGCCAGTTGTACAGTGGAACCCTCAGGACGACGGTTAATACTTCCACATTACACTCTCTTGCACTCAAAACTAGATATTTACATAAGTTATGTAGTGAGACAGAAAACCTTTTTTTCTCCTTTTTATGCACAGTTGATAGCACAATTGGCATGTAGTTACAGCAAGAAGATCCTGGATTTGAAACCCTGGCTTGGAATCTTTCTGCATGGAGTTTGCATGTTCTCTCTCTGTTTACTCCAGCTTCCTCCTACAGTCCCAAAACATGACTGTTAGGTCAATTGGTCTCTCGAAATTGCCCTTAGGTATGAGTTTGTGTGTGTGTGCATAGTTGCTTGTCCTGTGTGTCTCTATGTTGTTCTGTCTGGGGTATACACTACCTCTCGCCCAATAACTGCTGGGGACAGGCACGAGCCCCCCTCTAATCCTGCACAGATTAGTGGGTATAGACAATGGATGGATAACTAAACCTAGGCCTGGGTGATAAACCAAAAATGTACCTACACCGAAATGTATGACACTGACCAACGTCATTTTGCCCATGTCGGTATTTTCAATATTAACAGAAATGAAAGGAAAAATTCTTATAGGTAAAGGTAGGCTATGCTCCTATCCCTTTAAGATGCTGCAGTATGTCTAAAGTCTGTAGTGATATGACTCCACCCCATTTAGTCTGAAACAACAAGCGAAAGAGATGGGGGAATTTCAGAAAATGGAGAAAATTTCAAATGTTGAAGCGGTGGCGGTAGAGCTGCTTAAAGGAGGAAGAGGAGCAGCTATTAAATATGTTGCGGCCACATCTGATTTGTACATTAGTCTGACTGTACATTATTTCAATTAAGAATGGAGATTGCGCACCAGAGTGCTCAAGACAGTATATTTTCAGTGGATACCGGGGAGATGATCGGACAACGTTAAGTGTTACTGTCCATTCATCATTATTGAGGTAAACTGCTCAATATATCGCAATATCGATTTAAGGGCATATCACCCAGCCCTAACTAAACCCTTCCCTTTTTTAGGTCAGTCAGGAAAATCTAAAGTTTACATACACTAGTATATACCTATTGACAACTTGGAAAACCCTTAATATGTCAAGGCTTTGTAAGACTCTGTTGTCAACTAACTCTATTAGGTTAGTTGACAACATTTAAACAGCCCTTTCCTTTCTTTTTTTGTTATATAGAATTGCCTTTTCAAATTGCTGTTTTTTCATTCATGTATACAGTTTGTTGATATTTTTTATGCATGTACAATTTGCTTCTTTTTTGTTGTTTAAATTACACCACCTACTTGCAAACTTCTTTCATTTATTTTGTATGCTATTTTAATAAGTAATAACTGCACAGTATTTTTATTATGTTCTTGCTGCTGGTAAACTTCAATTTCCCCACCTTGGGACAATTAAGGGTCTTTCTATTGTATTCTATGAATGTATGGATTCTTGTGAACGTAGCTGGGTGAATGTGGTTGTAGTGTAAAAGCTCTCTGGGTGGTCAGAATCAGTACAAACATGCTATTTAAGTTCAATCTATTTACCATGGAATCCATGTCCTTCCTGAAAGGCATATCAACACTTAAAACTATAGTGTTAGGTGTTGATGTTTGCATATAATTGAACAGATGAAGATAGCATGTTGAGGTGCAATATTCTTTCTGATATCTTGGCTGACAGGTGACTTCATTTTGATTTTTCCAAAATGTTACACAAGTGAGGAAGGAGTTTGGGGTGTTTGTTGTTTAGTTTTTAGTTTTCTCAAAAATTACTTAACACATCAAAAGTCAAGCACAAAACTATATAAAATATTTTTACATTGGCCCTCTAATATAAATTGAACTGTTGCAATGAATGTTTTACTGAATGAAGTATTAAAATGATTTGAAATATTGATGCTTTTGATATATTTATGGATCTAGCAGAAATCAAAAAGATACTTTAAAAATGATATTAGTGATATTCTCACTGAAAGTTAGCTTCAGTATAACTGCTGTTTTTTGAAAAAAGGGTAATTTAGCCATTCATTAGTTGAGTGTTTTATTTCTTTATTGAAAATAAATAATAGAATTACAAATGAAAGCATTAAATTCTGTGAACTCTTTCCCTTTAAATAAAATGAATTTAGGTTGAAATGCATCAACACAAACATGCACAGACGTTCTCAGAGTGGATTTGTTCACAAAGGGGACTTTTTCGCAGATCAATTCTCCACACCGCTCAATCTGACCACACAATGTGAGAAAGTGGATCTGGTCAATAGTAGTCCTTTTATTTTAGGAGAGGAAAATCGACATACTTTTTAGCACAATTCCACACACTCACACACCCTTACTTTCATGCATGTTTCCACCCATTCAGTCTCTGATTATATTCACTGTTTTGAGTTTGACGTCCCATGTGCTGCACACTGTTCTCACTCTGCATGAGAACAGACTCACTAAATCAAAAGACCTTTTAAGACTTCATAAAGTAAAAATATAAAGAAAAAATGTCAAAAGCTGAACCATTAAGCAGTCTAACTAGGCTTTGCCACAGCACAAAAATAAAATGTGTTAAACACAAAAGATGTTCCCAAGTTATTACCAAAATCAGTGTAAACTTTTAATTGCTGAAATTTTCTTTAGTAAAAACACTGAGTGCCTCTCCATTTCTCAAGCTCGAGTCCTCTAGCAGAGGCCTGGGAGCTTGAGGGTTCTTCTTAGGATCTTAGCTGTTCCTACGATTGAGCTCTTCTGGACTGAGATGTCTGATGTTTCTCCAGGTACCTATTGGAGCTAATTCTCCAGAGTGGGGTTTACCGCCCCAAATGCTCCGATGACCAGGGGCACTACTGTTGTTTTCACCTTCCAGGCTCTTTCTTCCCTGAGCCCGTGCTTTTTCTCCAGTTTTCTCATGTTCTTTTTTCCTGACATTTCCATCACTCAGGAAAGTCTGCCTGGCCTCAAAACCAATTATCTCCACCTTTGATGGTATCCTCATATACCAGGTAACTTTGCATTAAAGATTAGGACAATGAAAAATTACAGGCTAAGGTTTGTCAAAACTTATCTTCAGTTATAGAATGTGTTTATCTTTTACTTTGCTAAATAACTCAGTCCAAATGACCATTCTCCCCATGTTTGCTTTATTTGCAATGTGGCATTGAAGGGCTCACTCCAAAAGCTTGATCTCATCTACCACTCTGTCATACATTTCATAATAAATGCTCCCTTCAGAACAGACCACTGCACTCTGCTTCTACTACTATGCTTCTACTACCATTCATTGACCATCATTACACGCTCACCACGAAATTCACTGGTTCACATTAAGATAATGCGCCAATGTCGGGGCCTGTCATCAGACGAGTTAAAAGTGCTATACAAGTACAAGCCATTTACCATTTGCCATAAAACACCAACATGTGTTCACATCTTCTGCATATAATATTTGCTCTGCAAATTTAATTCTTTTGACACTCCGAATAATAAACTTTTGCAGAGTTAGCCAAATGCTGGTTTTCATCTGTCATCCTGTTGCCAGCATAGGGTTAGGTCTACTGCATCAAAAGACCAGAATGACCAGGTGTGTTACAGCATGTTCAAAGATTCCTACCATAGAAGACTGAATGCTGTAGTAAAATGACTATCTGCTTTAACAAAGTATCGATTTAATGGCATTTTTGTTGTTTTTCATATGAATGTTACTGGCTATGTCACACTGAAGATGGAAAGTTCTGAATTGAAAAAAATAGTATAGCTTCCAAAAAGAAACAAACCCATATGGATTCTCGCAAAGTATTTCATCCCTCATGTTTTCCTTTTTTCAAAACTTTTCACCCGTTTCTTCTTGTTCATCTCATCATTTTTTCTCACCCTTACTGCGTCAAACTCTCTTTTTTCCCATTTCTGCAGTTTCCCTTTTCCATATGTCTCACCCTGCTTCAGTGAGTTTCAACCAGTTGGTTATATCTTCCCCACTCTCATTCTTCACTTGACTGTGCTGCTCCTGATAACCCATATATTAACTCTAACTGTGAGTCACACATCATTGCACTGTAAATGTTGCTTTTAAGACTCTTGATAAGCACGCTGTACTGATCTGAGGGGGCAGCACAACACTGTGTTCTGCATGTTCAGCAATCTAACACAGCTGTCATTACTTACACATGCAGGGCTATGATATATGTCTGTTTGTGAAAACACTCACAAGAAACACAAAGATATGTGTGCTTGGAATCCAGGATGACAACAACTTTAGAGTAATTCCAGAAAGTGAATCAGAATTTAAATATGCATTGTTTTTTAACAAAAATCTGGAATGTGTGGTGAACTACAGTATGTTTGCTCTGATACCCATAATGGTGACTTCTAAAGGTAATTCGCTAAACTTCGGTGCAACAAATTGCCTTCAGAAGTCACATTATTGATAAACTGGGTAGACCTGCATGTAATTAAATATCTGCATAAATACAGCTGGTGTTTGTCCATTAGATGACATTAGTGAACAAACAACAATGGTGAAGAGCACTCTTCTGGGGTCTCATTTGTAAAGCATGCGTACGCACAAAAGGGGGCACGAAATGTGCATACATCACTTTCTTCGCAAAAGTTGGGATCCTTAAAAAAAAAAGCTTGACGGGAAAATGTGCGGTCCTCATAGCAACTCTGACCCATGCGTACGCTCATTTTGGAGACATGGGAAATTGCCGACGCACATGGTAAAGTGGTGAATTGCAGCCAAACTGCATCATGATTCTTCCCAGATGTTTCATTTCACTCGATATCAGAATTTAATCATAGATCAACTTCACCATAAAGGTATGCAGCTATGTAATATACCTATGGAAAATACCAAAAACCGTTTGATCATGATAGAATAAGGTTACAAACACCAAGCCCCCAATTTGATAGCGTTTCCTTTTTGAACCAAAAGATAATTTGCTTTCGGGTGTGCTTAACAAATATAAACAGACGTGGCAACATCTAGCGGCAGTATGGCAGAACTATCATAATGCCGGTTTGCTTAATTTATAAATCAATGGGGCATTCCTCAAATGACATCAAATTACTAAATTTAGAACAGGCACCTTCGTTGCGGTGCACTTTCTGTGGTCAGACAAACTGTGTGAAGTGGTAAATCCAAGTGGACTTGGATTGTGGCAGATGGCCGTTCACTCTGAGCCTGGTTCTGTTGGAGGTTTTTTCATCCTGTTAAAGGAGAGTGTTTCTCTGTCGCTACATGCATGCTCAGTATGAGGGATTGCTGTAAAACCATCGACAATGGAGACTACTGTGACTCCACACTCTTTCAGGAGGAGTGAGTGCTGCTTGTCAAGATTTGATGCAGTCTGATGAGTTTCCTTAGATAGGAAACGTTTTGACCAATCTGTCTGTATGATTTAATTGAATTGACTTTGTAAAGTGCCTTGAGTTGACATGTGTGGTGACTAGGCGCCATTTAAAAATGTTTTAATTGAACTGAATTAGCTACAGAATTTTAATTTCAATGTATCACATACAATAAGTAGATATTCAGGTATGTAGTTTGAAACTTAGCTGAATTATGCATCAATTCACATGAATCTGACTGTCTAAAGGCTGAAAATGGCTTCTAATATGAGCCATTGTACAGCAAGTAAAATAAGAACTGAACACATCCACTTTTTTTACAGTATAAGTATAATTTTACAAAGTAAATTTAACACCAGCGGTTGGCAATAACCCAATTAATGTTTACATACAAAGAATAAAAAGCAAATTAGTGCACAAGAAGTTGAGGGTACAAAACTGGAATGAGGGTAGAAGTATTGAATTAAAAAAAGGAAAAGGATGTGCAAGAAGGAAAAGAAAGCCAACAAACCAGTTGAAATATGCCAGTATTTGGAAATTATTTGTACTTCTATCTGCAAATCTATGTGTCATCAACTGATGGACAGTAAAAATGTTCCTCATTGCCAAAGTATTGCTCAGAGTGGTAAGATCGTTATAAGCAAAAAGACATCCACAGACAAGTAGCAAAACATACTAAAGCCAATGACAACAGCTGCATTTCTAAAGTTATGCATGATCCAGTGAGTGCTGTAAGATCCATCACATGTGCAGCAAGGGGAAACTAGCAAGGAACGTCCACGCACATCGTCGTTATGTGAGCACATCACAATGACTGGCATGTAGGAAAACAAGTAGACAAGGTGATCCCCCGTAACTCGAAGCCCGAAAGATCAATTACTATACCTTTAAGCCGACGCTGTCAGCAGGGTTTGGAATAGCCCTCTCAAGAGATGTCCATCGGTAAGAGACATATCGCATCTGTGCTGCATTCAGGTCCGCTATGGACTGAACTGACTTATTTTGTAAATGCCACCTTTCAGTTTAATTTTGTATTAAAGGGGTTTAGAGAACCCATTGATTTAAGTTGTTAGCTGAAAATTAACTATTATTCACAAGCACAAAACAAACACATACCATATAAATAAATTGGTATATACCTCGCTGAAGCTTGTGGTGCTCAAGTGCTTTCGACATGTGGATCAGATTAATTGATTGTGTGCCCATATAAACTGTAAAATCTGGTTATTTTTTGTAAACATACAAACATAGCTAATGTGGCAAGAACTTGGGAGTTTTAATACTTTTGCAAGGCACTATATATTCACACTCTCCTCCAGCCTCATGTATGTTTCTTCATCCTGGGCTGACTTGAACTTCTCTTCTGAGGAAAAAATGTATTAAATAACTAAAATAAGGATAATTCTTACAGAGAATGAATACATACTAACTGAGTAAATATTGATTGACAAGACTTTGCAGACATCCCACACCATCATCTCTCAGGGAATTCAATTTAAAGGATATGGGTTGCAGACCATACGGATGCACAAGCTGCGGGGACAGGTTGTCTGTTTCAGACAGAAGAAGACCACAGGCACCAGCTCAGGATAGGGCACAACTAACACACTGGTATCACTGCTGCCATCATCATGGTCCTCATCTTCATCATCACCGTCACGCTCCTCCACCACCGTCAGCTGCTTTTCGTCTTCGATTCTCTCTTTCTGGATGATCCCTTTCTCTTCGTCCTTTGCCTCTTTTTCCTCAGGATGCAGGTGGGAGCAAGGAGAGGGCCTACAGGGGGATGAGGATGAAACAACACCATCCCTGCCTTGGGCTATGGCTGCTGTTACCCTGGAAGTTGCTGCTGCTGACTGTGTCGTTGATGTCGATGTTGCAACACCAGGGCCCTCCTCCTCCTCACTCATGGCAACCTAAGAGTCTTAGAGGAAAGAAAGAACACAAACAGAAATGGAAAGCTTTATTTCAAAAGCAAAGCATAAGGGCAGCTTGTGGATAGATTAAAATCAGGAAACAAATAAAGGCAACATAGTAAAATAAAAAGCAACATTCACTTCAAGTTTAGATTGATAATGAACTGTACAATGCTACAAAACGTATATTAAAGCTTGTAAAAATGCTGATTCTCATGAGAAACAGAAATTGGTTGGCAGGGTTATTTTAAAATGGTACAATTGAAAACCTCTGCAACAAGAATTCAGATATTGCTTTGCTCCTCAAGATCTTTGAATCCTTTTTGCTTTGTGACAGGATGCATTATCGTGTGGAAAGAAATCTTTTACATTGATTAGGTAGTTGGAGCACGTCAAAGGAACATCCACACAGATGGGAAAACCAAAGGTTTTCTAGTAGACCATTGCCCAAAGCATCACTTTGCCAGCTTTGCTTCTCCCCATATTGCTTCATGATGCCATGAATTTCCCCATTAAGTGATGCACTTGCACCCAGCAATCAATATGTGTACAAATTAGTTTAATCAGTCCAGGTAACCTTTTGCATTAAATTGGATAGTGAATCACAATAACAATTTGTGGAATATTGCAATTCCAAATGACGCGATATTTGGAAGGCTACTGTATTTAAGGTGTTTGGCACATGTGTTCTGTTTCACAATATACTATATTTAGCAAGTTGAATGGGCACTACCTGCCCTTAAGTCACCCCCTCATGTATACCTTATGTTGCTATAATGCTTAAAGGATTTGGTACTGACAATATTTAAAGGTAAAGTAGGAACATTTTCAGAAAAATGTGGGTTAATGGTTATTGATATTGTCATAGCAAAATATTATATCCAATATTAGGTCCTATATCCAGTACTGTGCAGCTGTATTAGCCATATATGCAACACACTGTGAGGCAGGGTGTATTCCAAATGGAATTCTAGTGGAAATACAATTAACTTTCATCAACATTTCATGTCATTTATACACTGTTCAAAAAAATAAAGGGAAGACTAAAATAACATCCTTCATCTCTGGATGAATTAAATATTCTTATTAAATACTTTGTTCTTTACATAGTTAATTGTGCTGACGACAAAAATCACACAAAAATTATCGATTGAAATCAAATTTATTAACCCATGGAAGTCTGGATTTGGAGCCACACTCAAAATTTAAGTGGAAAAACACATTACAGGTAGATCCAACTTTGATGTCCTTAAAACTAATCAAAAGGAGGCTAGTGTGTATAGCCTCTACATGCCTGCATGACCTCCCTAATCAAACGCCTGGGCATGCTCCGGATGAGTTGCTGGATGGTCTTCTGAGGGATCTTCCCCCAGACCTGGACTAACGCATTCACCAAATCCCAAACAGTCTGTGGTGCAACGTGGCATTGGTGGATGGAGCGAGACACGATGTCCCAGATCCGTTTAATTGGATACAGGTCTGGGGAACCGGCGGGCCATTCCATAGCATCAATGCGTTCTTCTTGTAGGAACTGCTGACACACTCCAGCCACATGAGGTCTAGCAGTGTCTTGCATTAGGAGGAACCCAGGGCCAACCGCACCAGCATATGGTCTCACAATGGGTCTGAGGATCTCATCTCTGTACCTAATGGCAGTCAGACTACCTCTGGCGAGCACATGGAGGGCTGTGTCCCCCCCCCAAAGAAATGCCACCCCACACCATTAATGACCCACTGCACACAGAGCCTGCTGGAGGTGTTTGCAGGCAGCTGAACATTCTCCAAAATATCTCCAGACTCACATGGGCTCAGTGTGAACCTGCTTTCATCTGTGAAGAGCACAGGGTGCCGGTGATGAATTTGCCAATCTTGGTGTTCTCTGGCAAATGCCAAACATCGTGCACGGTGTTATAACCCCCACCTGTGGACGTCGGTCTCTCATACCACCCTCATGGAGTCTGTTTCTGATCGTTTGAGCAGACACATGCAAATCTGTGGCCTGCTGGAGGTCATTTTGCAGGGCTCTGGCAGTGCTCCTCCTGTTTCTCCTTGCACAAAGGCGGAGGTAGCGGTCCTGCTGCAGGTTTGTTGCCCTCCTACGGCCCTCTCCACGTCTCCTGATGTAAGTTTTCAGGAACTGCGAAGTGGTCTATGGTCACCATCTGCAGAACCGCTCCTTTATTGGGGGGATCTTGCTAATTGCCTCTAGTTTTCACCTGTTGTCTATTCCATTTGCACAACAGCAGGTGAAACTGATTGTCAATCACTGTTGCTTCTTAAGTGGACAGTTTTATTTCACAGAAGTGGGATTGACTTGGCGTTACATTGTGTTGTTTAAGCGTTCCCTTTATTTTTTTTGACCTGTGTATGTTTATTTATTTCATTTACTTTTTATTATGTTTTGCCTTCCCCTTTTCCTCAGTTTAAGAAAGGAACAGGGTTATAGTACATCTAGCTCATTATAAAGTGGATTCCTTATAGCTGAATCAACTGTTTCTACAATTCTGCTTTTTAAAATAAAGAATCATTCAAAACTATCAGGGAAAAGACATGAGTAATTACCAAAGGAAACTAACAGAAAACCTTTTATAGGTCGAATAGATACATTTGCAAGTAAAAGACATTTTAGAACACATTTGGGATCTATCTACATAAGCTGTAATCATTCGCTGTCACAAGCAAATTTGTAGATTTGTTTATCTTTTTGAATAATTGCTCTATGAAACTCAGATTTTTTAGTGGCCTAACCCTAACCCTACCCCTACTCTCTGTTGGACAAAAATTAAAATACCCTCCTCATCAGCCTGAATTGTTGTAAAGGAGATTCAACAACAAGCTGACAAAAGAAGTCCCTGTTTATCCACTGTGGCTTTTTTCCTCTTTGATTAAAACATTCAGCCAACAAGTCCGTGCTAATAAAGGCTGTTTTATAATGACAAAAGTGAGAAAAGGCCACTTAATATTACTTATTAGGACTAAATGGATGGCCTCTCTTTTCTTTACCATCCACATCAACCTGTGTTCCTGCTGTTTGTGAAGTTGAATTAAATTGTCCTTTACACTGTAGTGCTAGTTAACAAAAGATTTCAAACTTTGATCTTAGTTAAGGCACTTTTTGCGTTGACACTAGAGCAGTAAAATATTGAATGATTTACTTATCTTCATCCCGTTATTCATCCAATTGTTTTGCTCCTGCTATACCTATATTGAATTTAAAGAACACCTGGTTTCTTGAAAACTTACACTGACACAATTCAAGAATGTGTGTTTCCAATTTACTGTATTTTTCGAATTATAAGGCATACTTAAAATCATTATATTTTCTAAAAAATGTATGGTGCGCCTTATAATCCGGCGTGCCTCATATATGATTACTGTTGTGCTTACTGATCGATTTTATGTGGTACAATACACTCAAAATACTGCTAAAAAATGTATGACTTTGATTAGCAACGAAGCCGCTCCCCTCCATGGATATTCAGAGCATTACGGTACACTGTCACTACATGACCAGCCCCATGAGCTGTCTACAAGATTGCCTGACTGTAATGTCTAAACTAGAAGTGCATTCAATGCACCTGGCGTACATGCTAGCAACAATAAAGCAAGTAAGTTAATTCAATGTTTATTTTGGCCATATGTTAGAAACAGGGCAGTGTAGTCCAACTAATGTCCTCCCGACAGACGGACAGCTCTCCCTCTCAGGAGAGAGCTGTGTATGGGGGAGGGCAGAGTCATATTACATGCTTGGGAAAAATATTTAATGTACCTTATAATCCGGTGCGCCTTATGGTCCGAAAAATACAGTACTGTCACACAATAACAAAGGTCAATGACAAAGATCAGATACATTTATTGTCTTGATTTTGAACCCCACAGTGATGGGTATCAGTTTAAGCAATCATAAAAACAGCAAAGGATATACACTTTTAAGGATCTTCTACTCACTATTGAGTCACTAAAAATGTGTGTGTAAAAAGAAACAAGAAAGCTTCTAGAAGTAACCAGGATGTAATTTTCATTAAACATTAAAGTTCTAATTCCATTAACCCTGAAAAAAAGGTTAACCAAAAACTAAATCTAAGAACCACGGCTTTTGTTCATCTTTTTGAAATTACTTAAGCACAGTGACTTTATTCACCTTTAAATTCTGAAAAGAAATTGCTTTGTCTGACAACAGATTTCTAAAACGACAATGGAGAGCTGTGAATTTAAATTACAAAGCAGAGGAGATGACTGCCACAAATTCACACGACAGCTGCTAGTGACCTGGAAAACTAATAACTAATTCTTAAGAACACCACTGTGTGTTTCCACAGCTAGCATTGAATACATTTTTCATGTCACTGAATCACAATGTTGAATGTCTGCGTTAGCTCTACTGGGATAACAGACATTAGCTTTTGACATAATGTTTATCTCTGGTTTTGCAATAACAAAACTGACTCCTTTTTTTTGCAAGTATGAGGAGAAATTTGTGAAATATCACTGTCTTGCATACATTTCTAGCAAGGTCTTAAGTTTCAGTTTCAGGGATAAACAACAGTAGAGAAACTGAAATATATAACAAAACCTTTCTCAAACATTCGTTACACTCATTGTAAAACAATTTTAGGTGCAATATCTAGTTATAAGCAGTAGTATACATTGTTTTGTTCTTTCCCAGTAAACTGTTGATTTAGTCTCATCTTTGACTTGCAGACAATAGTTAATTATCTTGGGTTGTTGGATTTTCTGTTGTTGCAGTACGTAAAAATAAATAAATATTACCCAAAATTGCAATTCCTGTTTCACTGGCTTTTATTATAAATGTGATTTGTGCTAATGACTACCCAGTGAAAAGTATACGGCATTTCCCACTTATGAGATATCAAAGATCACTGGACATGCTCAGAAAATGTTTTTATTTAAACCTACCATGTTTCACAAATATATCTAAAAATTTGCATAAGCTGTATTTTTATAATGATATATAGGAGCAGTACATGACTGTACGTTTCAGTTCTTTTTATAGGTGAACTTTACTGACTGCATTTCACAGTTCCTTCCACTGAAATTGTTGTCAACTATTTTGTCATGCAAAATACATGAGACTTGTAATCACAGGAAAAGGCATCTTACAACAAAACCAGAAGCTGCACTTTTAAATGTCCTGATGAATGTAAACATTTAGATTTTAAAAAGGAGAGATAATGTTGGATATTATACTTATATAATAAAAGCTGCCAAACTCTAAGCCATTGGTGACTTTAAGAAGTGACATATAATCAGAATCAGATATACTTTAATAATCCCAGAGGGAAATTGCTGTTTCAGTACCATCACATCATAACATCACAAACATTTCAGGGGGGAGACGGTTCACTGAGGCCGTGCTGCCAAGGGCAATACTGTCCACAAGGTGCTGCCCTTATCTGTTGAAGGAAGATTACAACAACATGGGGGAAGGGGAGGGAGAAAAAAAAGACAGATGCTTGACAATTTATGCTCTCACAAATAAAGAGTCAAACAACCGACAAAAAAACCCTGATTGCACGAAAAGCACAAATAACACAAGACACATATATGCAGAAGGTAAACATTTGAGACCCGTCGCATATATGTAAGTTCATCAGTTTTATGAGCATCAGTAATGTGTGACTGTTTGGGGGAAAGTGTTTATATCTCCGTGAACACTCTCCAGAGGCCATTGTCCTTGATGTTATCAGCCGGCCAACAGTTCAGAAAAAGCATCCACAGGTGTCCGCAGGGAAGGGGCGTAGCCGGGAGCTTTTCTGAGCATTCTCCGCCATAACAACCAGGAGTGATTAGATAGGGGGGGCATAATCCAAATATGTTATTTGTTATGTGGGCAAGCTGCACTGCCTTTCCTGTCAGCTTTAAGTCTTTTGCTGGCTCCAAATGGTAAATCCAATTTTCCGAATTGTTGGGCTTTTCCGCGCTTTCAGATTTTATCCCATCACCCCCTTGAGTTCAACCACCAAAGCCAGACTGCGTTCCAGCACAGCCAGATTTTGGCTCTGCTCCTTCACCTTCCAGGTTTGTCCGTTCACAGCCTTAGTGAGCTCGTCATTTGCAGCCGGCAGCCTGATCAAGGCCAAATGGCTACCGACATCCGCTGTATTTGCTGATACTTCAAAAATCCACAAAAAAACAATAAGTAGAGATCCAAGTATCCTTAATCCAAACGTAAAAGTTTCAAACGTCCAGGAATGACAGAGTCGAAAGTTCTGGATGGAATTTAGGGTATATCCCACAAAATGAGTCACATCGGGACTGGACGGGTCCCCCATTTGTTGCCTACCCGTCGAAAAAAATGCATCAATAGTATTGAGATTTTTCAGAGTTCGGTTGATATGAAGAAAGTGCTCAGAAAGACAAGACATAGCAAAGCAGGAGAGGGGGGGGGGTGAAAAGCTGCAGAGGAGAGAAAAGACACGACCGACCTCGAAGAGAGACAGAACAGAAAAAAAAAATATATATATATATATCCATCCAATTTCCAAACCGCTTTATCCCTCATGGGGTCGTGGGGGTTGCTGGTGCCTATATCCAGCGTTCACTGGGCGGGAGGCGGGGTACACCCTGGACAGGTTGCCAGTCTGTCGCAGGGCAACACAGAGAGACAAACAGGACAAACAACCATTCACACACAGACTCACACCTAAGGACAATTTGGAGAAGCCAATTAACCTAACAGTCATGTTTTTGGACTGTGGGAGGAAGCCGTAATAACATCACTTTATGAAATAAAACATGACTTCAGACATGTGTAGCTGATGGCAGCCGCCTCGCCAAGATAGCGCTGCGGGAAACACTGGCGTGGCTATCGAGCAAGTTTTATCAGAATTACAGAGTATTTCTTCACTGAAAGAAGAGCAAAACACTGCTCTGGAGACTTTTCTCAGAGGAAAGGATGTTTTTGCTCTTCTCCCGACTGGTTTCGGCAAGAGCTTTTGGTTGTGTTTTCGTTGTCGCTGTTAGTACGTCATATGCTTCGTTGATCTGATTGGTTTATTTGGCCTGTCTATCACCAACATAGGCCAATCAGCTAACCAGTATTTTCGCCACTTCCCAAAATTACTTCAACAGAAGGTTTCCAGATGGATATGCGGAGCAAATCCATCTGGTGGAGTCAGGTTAGTCTTGACCCCTTACCAAGAGAAAACACATAACCTAATTGCTAATTAGGCAGAGTGGCAATTATCAATTACCTTGCAATACATTTACAACAGAAGGGAAACATGGTAATATACCCACATAGTTTAAACTATGACAACAGCGTCAGCGATTAACAGTTAGTGGTTTTGAAGTGACAGATCCTCATTAGTGGATTTGCAGAAAGCTTAATGTTCTGTAGCCTCACCTAGATACAACTACATGTAACTACAAACAAAGATATTGTGTTATAAATTGTATGGTTAAATTATGTTTCAACTTAAATATAAAAAGGAAACAAAAAAACATATATGACATCGAACACCCCATAATGGAGACACTCATTAGGACTGAATTACATCAACATCGCCTCAGTCAGGCACACACATCCAAGTTCAGGGCACTAAAAAGCAAACATAGCAGTCCAATAATGGTGTTGGCTACCTTAGATGAAAAGCTTTAAGTAGGCCCACAAGATCGCAGTGCTGCCCCCACAATCCCCTCCTGACATTTCCTTCAGCGTTTGGCTTGTTGTGCCTCAGATATATAAACAAGCTGACAAATGAGCACGGATTCCATGACACAGAACTTGCTAAATTGTCTGATTCAGAAACAAACTTCGGAGAAACTTAAAAGTGAGATGAGAAAGGAAGATACATTACTATTAAGAGATTCTGTTTGTCACAGACTATTGCAGAAGAATCAAGACGGGCAGTGATTTTATACATAAAAAGAATAAAGATGGCATTCCCACATGTTCTGTCATCAGTAAGTGCTAATGAAAAAGCCACACACGATCAACTGAGATCGATTTTGTCTAACTTGATTTGTACTTGTAATTGTGTGAAAAAGAAATAGCACCTTACTTATCATGCTCATTGAGTCTGATATTGTGAAAGCAATGGCTAGCCAAATCCAAAGGCCATTGTGGTGCTACATGAATATTGTTGGTTTGTAATCAAATGTGTAGTGCCCTCAAGAAAATACTACTTGTTTGCAAACACACATTTTACATGCAGTGTTCAATCTAATTACATTCTGCTGAAAGAAAGCAAATGAGACCAATGTGGTAGAGAGGCTTGTTATTGTACTCTTTTCAAAGAGCGTCAACAAACTTGATCAGTTGACGCATTCATAAGCAAATATGTTTCTTTTTTGTTGTTCAAAACATGCAAAACAAAACCACAGAACAATTGTTCATCTGCTTTCTTTGTATAATTTCAGTGTAGGGACCACAATTTATTTAAATGTGTCACAACCAAATTGTCGTATGAAGAATACTGCTGGTGGTACTCTAATAGTGTTACCCTGGGAAAAAATGATGCAGTGTATTTATATCAGTGAAATACCAATTTCATCAACCGTTATAAGATGAACTGTTATGGCAAGCTAATAAGCATAGACTGCCAAAAAAAGATATTATGGTTCAAACATGGAATGGACATTAAAACTGCATTGGACAAGAGTGATTCAGGTTAGCACCATAGTGGTTAAGGTTTTTTTATTTCTTATTATTTGGTGTAGTTGTTGGAGTACAGAACAAGTCTGGTAACTGATGTTCTTAGCAACCGATTCATAAAATCTTAACATTTTGATGATAGATTTGTTGAAATACTTACAGATTTACCCATGTTATACTACTGGATATCTGCCTTTTGTTTCTATGACATGATACATAGCTTTAAAAGGTTAATAATTCATCATTGGCATTCTACAAATCTATTTATGATGCAAAATACACTGCCCATAGGTTACATTCCTATACAATCTACAGAATTAATATATTAGCAAAAGTTCAATAATAACATCTCATGGAGTTTAATGTATGGCTCTGTCTGCAAAGATGAAGATTCAGTCCCACAAGCATGCTGAATGCTCATTAACATGATTAATTCAGCTAACAACTATTTATCCACTTGGGGGCACTTACAGAGCATGTATGGACGATTCAATATTCAGGTGAAGAAGGTCAAAATGGCGATCATTAAGTGATAACTTGGGAACTGAAAAGCTAGTGAGCACGATGCTGGTAAAAGGTGGTTAAAAATACAAACCACGGAGAAGGAAGGGAAAACGACAGGATGCCAACTACACAAATGGGAGTCTACCTAGTGAAACTGGCAATTTACTGGTATATAATATGCTATGGCAACTGAAATGGCATAACAGATTATTGCAGTTTGTATGTTAGGATTTGACTTGGTATGAAATGTTTGAAAACCAAATTTGATCAACAATAGCGTTAATTGAAAGCGGTTTAGCTGGATATTAATGATATTTATTTATTTATTGTGTGTATATATTATGTTTCTGTGGTTGCACATCAAGACAGGAATGGTTTCATTTTTTCTTACTTGATTTGTCAGCCTGAACACCTACCCCTAACATTTTTCTGAATAAAGCCCACTGGAGGACTTGATAGAGACCACTGATCACTACAGTACTGTCACTAAAGGATATGACACAAACTATTTTCACACAGACACTGCAGGCCTGAAATATTGTAGAGACGTCTTGGATTGGATGGCGTGTGAGACTGCAAATGTCAGCTGCATTTGTTCTGGAGCTGTGGACATTTTTTCACCTAGCCTTCCAGTAAACATTTCTGTATGACTGGCTGGCGAGACAGTGTGCCAATGCAGCAGCATTTACTCAGACTGATGGAGAAGGCAAGCCCATGTGTGCTGATAAGGGTTAACATATCTTTCTGGAGGCCTGGAAATGTCTTCTCAATATGATGGCTGCATTGAAAAAAAGGATTCGGCATAAATGTAATCACAAAACAGTCACTAAAAATCTTTATCTAATATTATTAAACTGTTGTAAAGTAAAAATAGCGATAGCCAACACTGAATTCGCCTGAATCTCCTTTCTTATATTTCACTCGTGGACAGCACATTTCCAGCAAATAAAATGGTTCCTTTAGGTGACCGCCAACAGCAGATAAAAATCTGGACTAAAATCTCTTAACATTCTCCAGAATGTCTTAGATATTCATATGTGTTAAATATTAATCATCCAAGGAGGGAAACCCACACAGAAACCTTAAAAAAGACAGCAGAAGGTCTCCTAATGCTTTTCATAATAATGGCAAAAAAATTGGGATTTTAAATGCTTTTCAAATTATAAAAAACTTGTATTTCACAGTGTGTTGATAGTATACAAAGGTTGAGCTATCTAGCTAATTGCACATGCCCAAAAGAGATGAATGTTTTTTGTTGTAACCCAGATGCCGTTTTCATGCACTTGGAGCTATGACTGAATATATCTGCTGTTGTTCATCTCTTCTGTTAAATAACCACGCTGCATCTATTTTCTCAGTTTTCTTCCTCTCGGCTACCAACCATAAACAGCAATTAGCTCAACTCCCCATCAGACCCAAGCAGGAAAGCACTGCTGAGTAACAAGAGGTGTTTGGCTGCAGATGCTGTTAAGGGAATAAAGGATTTCTACACTTCTCTGCAATCGGAACTGCAGCAGATGTAAAACCGCAGTGCTGGCCTGTGGATCTGTTCTGTGCCGACAGTCAGTACCACTAGTTAGGGCTTTAGTGATGTTTGACAAAACATTCTGACTTTTTTGTTGGCACATGGGATGCATTATGTGCATGGCGAACCTGTGTGTGTAAGTATGCCAACACTGTAGGTGTTGCTGAGTAGTTGGCAGGGTTTAATGCATTTACAAGTGGTATGTGTGTGTATGCCAGTGAAATCTTGCCTCTGCAAATTTAAATATGAGCAAGTCTGTTTGTGTCTGTTGTTGCTGTTGTCTTTTATAGACTCCTGTGAGAAGAACTTTAGAACCGCGCCGTTAACTTTGACTGATAAAAGTGAAATTGTTCGCCCAAGCAATAATGTTCACATGAAAAACAAATAATTCTATGCTTCTGTGACTTTTAGAGCATCTTTTCCTTTATTAAACCATACATATTGATTATTTGGACTGGAATATACATAATAACAGTTACATAATTCAAGTTGAAATGTAGTACATAACTCTGTCCACGAAAGGCATTTGATTTTATCATTTTTCAATTACATGACATTATAAAAGAAAATGTTAAGATTAATTTTATATTTGCTAAGTTCATAGGTATTTGTTGTAGGTTTCTGATATGTTAATTAAAAACAATTTATTTGGAGTCAATATATTGTAATGCAACACCCTAAAAACATTGCTTTCTTCTTAACATCATTCCAAAATCAGAATATATTGACAAAAATATCAGCAATGGAACTGTAGACCTCCACTAGTCTGGTTCACCCATGCATAAAATTTCCAGATGCCTGACAGTGCCCTGTTCATCTGTTCAAATAATGATATGCAATTATAAACAGAATGAAAATGTTTAGCCACAATTTGAAGTGCTGTGATACAACTCTATGAACCTAAAGTTAAATAGGGAACATAATAGTTGTTTAAGAAGAAAATTGGCAAGAATTTATCTTCTAATATCTACAGAGCTTCAACAATTGTAATGTAATTTTATTTATCCTTAATTGACAAAATATAATTTAATTATTTGATAGTGGTTATATTCAGACACAAAAGGAAAACAATGGCTATGCAAAATGTTCAACTTCTTTACAGGCGATAGCTTTAGGTTTAAAGTAATCTTGTAATTTTACCAATGCATTATAAGCCTTTTTATTCACCCCGCGAGTTTGCTTCATTCATTCTGGTCGGAGTTTACATCGCGCCACATGCAAACGTGCAGGTCGCACAGCGCACGCTCGCAGACCAGATACTGAATGTGGAGCGGAGCAATCCGGACTCCTTAGTTATTGACATTGGTAACTTTAACAACGGAAACCTCACTCTTGAACTTCCTAAGTATAGACAGTTTATTAAATGCCCGACCAGACAGGATAACATTCTGGATCACTGTTACACCACAGTCAGGGATGCTTATCACGCCGTCCCCCGTGCTGCACTGGGCCAATCCGACCATGTCACGGTTCACCTGATTCCTGCTTACAGGCAGAAACTAAAGTTCTGCAAACCTGTAGTCAGGACATCAAATATGTGGTCCAGTGAGGCTGCGGAAGATCTTCAGGCATGTTTGGATTCTACTGACTGGGATGTATTCAGGGCTGCTACCAACAGTCTGGATGAGTACACAGAGGTTGTGACATCAGACATCAGCTTCTGTGAGGACTACTGTGTTCCATCACGAACCAGGGTGAGTTACAATAACGACAAACCCTGGTTCACAGCCAAACTCAGAAGATTACGGTTGGATAAGGCAGAGGCCTTCAGGAGTGGGGACAAATGCAGATTCCAAGACGCAAAATACAAGTTTAGCAAGGCGGTGAAAGAGGCTAAACGACTGCATTCTGAGAATACAGAATGCAGTCATTTGTGATCTGCTTAGGCAAATCACAAATTACAAGCCTAAAGCCCCCAACTCCATGAACAACCAACGCTTAGCCAATGACCTGAACGACTTCTACTGTCGTTTCGACAGACAAAGGGGACAGTCCTGCAACCACCTCCCACGACACCTCCCAACAGATCACCTCCACCTCCCCCACCTTAGCTGGGGCCTGGGCACCTCTTACAATACCCACCTTAAAGGCACACCCCTCCTCCCCTCCACCCACCTCAGTTACAACTCTTTCCATACATGAGAGAGATGTTAACAAACTCTTCAGAAGACAGAAACCCCGGAAAGCTGCTGGACCAGATTCTGTCTCTCCATCCACCTTGAAGCACTGTGCTGACCAGCTGTCTCCAGTGTTCACAGACATTTTTAACACCTCACTGGCGACAAGTCATGTGCCAACCTGCTTCAAATCCTCCACTATTATCCCTGTTCCCAAGAAGCCAAGGTCCACAGGACTTAATGACTTTAGACTCGTTGCCCTGACCTCTGCGGTTATGAAGTCCTTTGAGCGCCTTGTGCTTTCACACCTGAAAGAGATCACTGACCCCCTCCTGGACCCCTTAAAGTTTGCCTACAGAGCCAACAGGTTGGCAGACGAAGCTGTCAACTTGGCCCTTCACTACATCCTCCAGCACCTGGATTCCGCAGGTACCTACGCCAGGATCCTGTTTGTGGATTTCAGCTCTGCCTTCAACACAATCATCCCAGCTCTGCTTCAGGAGAAGCTCTCCCAGCTGAGTGTGCCTGACTCCACCTGCAGGTGAATTACAGACTTTCTGTCTGATAGGAAGCAGCATGTGAAGCTGGGAAAACATATCTCCGACTCACAGCTCATCAGCAGTGGTTCCCCCCAGGGCTGTGTTCTTTTTCCTCTGCTCTTCTCCCTGTACACCAACAGCTGCACCTCCAGTCATCAATCTGTCAAGCTTCTGAAGTTCACGGACGACACCACTCTCATCGGACTTATCTCTGATGGTGACGAGTCCGCCTACAGGTGGGAGGCTGACCATCTGGCGACCTGGTGCAGGGAGAACAACCTGGAGCTCAACACTATAAAAACAGTGGAGATGGTTGTGGACTTCAGGAAGAACTCAGCCCCAGCTACCCCCATCACCGTCTGTGACTCCACAATTGACACTGTGGAGTCTTTCCGCTTCCTGGGAACTATCATCTCCCAGGACCTAAAGTGGGAGCTGAAAATCAACTCCCTCACCAAGAAAGCCCAGCAGAGGATGTACTTCCTGCGGCAGCTGAAGGAATTCAACCTGCCAAGGACAATGATGGTGCACTTCTACTCTTCCATCATTAAGTCCATCCTCACCTCCTCCATCACCATCTGGTACGCTGGTGCCACCACCAAGGACAGGGGCAGACTGCAGCGTGTCATCCGGTCTGCAGAGAAGGTGATTGGCTGCAATCTTCCATCTCTCCAGGACCTGTATGCCTCCAGGACTCTGAGGCGTGCAGGGAAGATTGTGGCTGATCCCTCGCACCCCAGTCACAAACTATTTCAGACACTTCCCTCTGGCAGGAGGCTGCGGTCCATCAGGACCAAAACCTCATGCCACAAGAACAGTTTCTTCCCATCCGCTACCAGCCTTATCAACAAGGCCAAGAGCCGTCTGTGACACTTGACACTGCTTCTCTCCCTCCCCCGTTCAGGACCTACAAGCTACACCAGCGTAGCATCTCCAGACCTTCCGCGTTACATTATCGCACAATCTACTGTGTACATAGCTATATATTATGTATATATATATATATATATATATATATATATATATATATATATATATATATATATATATATTGTCTGCACCATCAACACCAAGTCAAATTCCTTGTAAGTGCAAACCTACTTGGCAATAAATTAGATTTTTATTCTAATTCTGATCTTCTGATACCTATATTAAACCTTTGGAGTGGCCCAGGCAGAGTCCCGACTTTAAATTAGGTAGCCAGAGATTATGTTGATGGCAAGAAAGCCTTGGAGCTGAATATCAAAGAAAAATTGTCAAAATAACAGGGCAAACATGCAAAAATGTTGGCCAGCAATAATAGGAAAGGGTTTGATTTGGTGAAAAATCTTCTGTAAATCCATCTTTCAGTCCCCTTGTCTGCCCATCTATCTATATATCTGTGATAAATAAAGTATATAGTTCCTCCAAGTGATAGTTATTGTACACTGGTACTCTGGAAATAAAATCAACTAATTGAATCGATGTTTAATTTTATTCAGTACCTCTCCAGTGCTTGGTTCCAGTTCAGAAGTCACTCTGTGTGAGAGTAATTGAAGTAAACACCTTAAGCTGATCTGGCATTCCATATGTAGAGGAAATACCCCCTGTGCGCCAAACATGACAGATAACAGAGTTAGCCTTTAATTGATTAGAAAAAAGTTATCCTGTGAACCTAGGAGAGACAATGAACACAGACACTGAGGATTTAGGGAAGATTCATTTGATGTACATGGAGGGAGAAAAGTGAGCAGAGTGGAGTTAAGTATAATTTTTCTAAAAAGTTAATCAGGAAGTGCTGGTTTCATAGTTAATAATATATATATATATATATATATATATATATATATATATATATATATATATATACACATGCTCTAGTATATCTAATTTTTAGGTTATGTTAGGTTATGTTTATGTGCAAGATAGATTTTATGAGGAAACATTTTAAATCAGAATTAAGTTTGTTTGGACCTAAGAAAATCGCATTGGGACTCTTCTAAGTGTGCTTTGATGCGTATGGGTAGCGCTGTCAAACTTCTTTACTCTTCACAAGAAAGTTCAAAGATCAGTTTATAAAGAAGTGAAATGAATAGGTGTCAGAGTTCTTCTGAAATTCAAATGTAAAGTCAAATGTAGTACTAAAAAGCACTTCCTCACATCCTTCCTGCATGTTTTCCCTTGAAATTTAAGTTTTCAAAATAAATTGTGGAAAATGGTGATTTTTAATAATTTTCTAAATGTGCAGTTTGTCATAATCTCAAGATTTAACCTGCTCTCACCTACACCTCTTTCATTCTGTTCTCCTCGTATCGGTACTGGAACGTGCCTTTTCTTAATATTGCTGAATTGCCAAGACAACTGTTGTCATTCCTATGTTTTTCTTTCACTGTCTTCAAATATCACAATATTGTTTTTTCTCCCATATCTGTAAAGATAGAATTCATTCTTTCATTTTAGCAACTCTACATTTAAATGTGATATCAGTCAGTGATAATCTGAAATTAAATATTTCAAAAGCTTTTCCATAGGTCGCTTTTCTACTCCTACATTAGATTTAAATTAAAATGTATCTGAAAAGTTAATTTGATCCTGTGTCCCACAGGTACTCCTTGGGACACAAAAGATCATAAACTGCAGCAACATTTTCCTTTTGGTTGGTCAGTTTAAATTAATATTAAATATGGGCCATGTGGTCAGTTTTGATGAGGCGATACATGGACAGTTTTCAGACCTGCATAACCCTAAGTAGATTGAGTATATGTGATCATATTATTAATATGTTATATTACCTAATGTCTTCCCCCCTCTCTCAAACCCCTTTCCTGTTAGCCTACTTTGTAAAAAATAATAAATAAATAAAAATAACCACTAGTGCCTCAAAAAACCCAGAAAAAAATTCAGAAATTTACAAACATTTTTATTATTACTAGACTGATTGATTTAAGTTACTATATGATATGGGTCAAACAGTTTGTTTATTCTTTTACAGGCTTCTTACAGTAATTTGTATGAAATTTGAAATCCCCGATAGAACTGGTGAACTGAGCCAGCAGTCTTG